>VZTE01003069.1:732254-749271 GCA_013397775.1 Eulacestoma nigropectus | reverse complement strand
AAAAAAAAAAAAAAAAAAAAAAAAAAAACCAAGAAAACACCAACCTGCAGGGAACATCCTGTAAATTATACAACACCAATAACAGAGAATTACAAAAAGTCTTGCACCTTGATACCGTGTTGCAGGGTAGGGCATTTTATAAGATACAGAAGTAAAGAAACTGAAACTTATTGAAGGAAAGTGCTGTCAGGTCATGAGAACAGAGAGAACAGCTAAAATCATCACCTCATTATGTGCTTCTCCCAGTCCTGTGAACTCTCAGGTTTGAGAACAAAGTTTAGCTTTGAGAATGAAGTAGTGGAGTCACCATCCCTGAAAATGTTCAAAAACCACATGGACATGGCACTTCATGATACAGTATATTGGGCATGGGGGTATTCAGTCAAAGGCTGGTCTTGATGATCTTGAAGGTCTTTTCCAACCTTAATGACTCTGATTCTAAGCTATTCCTCTTTTCTTTTACATTTAACATGCCTGGAAAATGCTGCTTCTTTGGTCTCTCTCTTTATCCTTCAAATTTTCTTCAGGTTTTGCAGCTGATCCATGAGCATGTAGGGGAGAGAGAGAGGTTCACTGTTTCAGGACAGCCCCAAATTGCAACAAAGCACACTATCCTAGGATTTCAGCTCTTAGGGCTCTGCTCTGCACTGGAATAACAAAAGATGCTTCAACCTCCTGCTCTTTAGGTGTCAGGATGTAACTCACAGCTCTGTGCTGCCAAGAGATGACAACCATGACATGTATAAAGACAACGGCTACACCCCAGAAATCACAGTCCCCTGGGTCTCTGCAGAGCAGGAATAGTTCAAGCAACAGACAATTGCTTTCCACCACTACCTGGGCAAGACTCCTCACTACTGACCAGGTCTTGGGCTGTTCTCAGCCCACCCAGAGCACATAGGGTCTCCCTGCAGACCAACAACAACATCAGGTTTCACCCTGTAGACACTTTGCAATTAGAGGAAAATAGGCAACTTGCCTGAAACAGCCACCAAAGCACCAGGAGGGCAATGAAGTCGTTTTGTCTATACAAGCAGCACCGTCACTAAGCACTTCTAAAATATTCACCTATAAGAGTAATCTTAATTCCCCTCCTCCTTCTCTTTTACGTCTCACGAGGTTACTCCTCTTTCCTCTCCTTTTTTTAAATCTGTTTCCAACATTTCCCTTTCCTCCTTCTCCAGCTCAGCTGCTGTTTTGTCACCATCACTGGAACTGCTTTCAAAGCTGCTGGCTTCTTCCCTGAGCTATTGCTGTCTTACCTCACTTTAAAAAACATGGGCTTTATTGCTTATTTTTCCTCTCCCTTCTACTTTTTTTTTTTAACCGAGTGGGCTGAAAATCTTTCTTTTTTCCCTCTGGACAAGGCAGACATCAGACAGGTCCATCTGTTCTCCTTACAAGATCAGTGGCAAAGAGACTGCGTGGACACCTAAAAATTACATCCCACTCTTCAACAGAGCTGACAGCTGAAGAAATGACCATATTGTAATTGCTTTTTTAAATAACTGAAGAGATACGGCTAGGTGTTTTGTGTTCTGAATAGGATAGCATTGACTTGGGAGATATTTCCAATAAAAAAAAAAACAAAAACAAAACACGACATTCTGGCAATCATTATCTGGCCATCCATGTAGGGACTACATTGACCAGAAAGACCAGCAACAATTTCTGAGCCCAGTCCTGCAAACCTGTTAAATGAGATTTACTTTCTGAATGTATGTGATGCCCAGGAGACATCAGCAGAGGTCACCACAAAGTGAACCTAAAAGGCATCACAAGAAGCTTTAGGTAAAACACTGAATCAGAATTCAGCACTGCAGAAATTTTGTCATCTTGCTTCACATGTTAACATGCTTTGAGAAGGGTGTTTTGGACTTTAGACTGTATGAGATTTTAGCATTTGGCGTAGTCATGTCAAGGCCAAAAAGGATGGCTCTGTCCTATCCTCATGTCCAGAGTACTTCACAAAGTTATGCCCACAAGGCCTTCAACAATGTGATTAGGGTAAGATTCACCTCAGTGTTTGTAATGTAGACTTCTAAGCCATGTATTGAAGCTCCTGTTACAGTCAAGGGATATCTATTTATTTGGCACAATCACTGGTAATCAGGATGTGATAAATCGTTGTCTCATTTACTGCAGGATGAGCTCAAGATCAGCAATGGTCCTGTAGCAGTGGTTTATACCAGCATCTGAGGAGACTGAAATGACACATTTAGACATTTACTGGGAAGACATCGACATTTAGTCTTAAGCATCCCAGCACAATTACTGTAACTGCTACTACTTCTCTTATGTTACATTATGATGTTAACAATGCAGTTAGGATACAAGTAAAACTCTTTTTCCTGAGTTATTTCATTGCTCATTTGCTTATCTGTTGCTAAATTAAAAAATAAAAAAAACCCAAAAAACAAGAAAACAACAACCCCCAAACCCAACATATTTCTGGCTATAACTTGAAGTCCTGCTTAGTCAACAGCCAAGAATATACAAAATTATTGATTTAGCCCATATTTTGCAGCTAAGATGCAGCCTACAGCTGTCTTCTAGAAAATTCTCCAAGTTTGGTTTAAAAATGACAAATGGAAAATTGATAATTCCTTGTGTTAATTCTTCCAGCAGATATCTGATCCACTATTAGACCTTATGTACAGCCTGAATTTATCTTGCATCATCTTCCAATCTTCGTCATTATTTTTTGCAATTAAAAAGCCCTCTAGGAAAACAGAAACTTTGTCTTCATAGCCTGGAACAAACACTGATGGAGATCTCAGACTAATGCTAATAAACACATTATCTACTTTAAGTTGATGGGAAATTAACTCATGGTAGAGTAAGTGAAAACAAGCATTGCCAATGAAGACAGATTTCCATCTGCTCGAAATCTCTTTTCTTCATGCATCCTAATGATGTTTTCTTTAGAGTTACTGCTTCCAGAAAACTATAAGGTATATAATATAACAGCAGATTTTCCCTACAGTGTCCAACAAAATGTTGCTTTGGAGGTAATTATGTCCTTCTTTGGTCTCTGGGAGCAATGTTCTTTCTCATCGCATTTGCTGGGGAATGCGGTGACTCAGGAATTCAGCCCTGGCTATGTGCTCAATTGCTAGAGAAAGTTGCTGTCCATTTATTGTCACACCAAGAGTTCCCATCTTTAATTTCTTGGTTATCAACACTGGCAGCAATTGGAGCTGCAAACCAGGACATGGTATTATCATCTTGACTCTCGAAGCAACAGCTGCAGATGTGATTCAGGCTGTGTATGAAGTAACATGCAGGTCATGGACTATGCTGTGCTCCTAAACCACTTCCTCCTACCACTGAGACCAGGGACAGATATTAGTTCCATTTGTATCCTTTCTGGGAAGAGAAATGGGTGTCCACCTCCACTTCTTATTCCCTCTTTCTTGAGAGAACAGCTGAGTCACCACAAGGAAGCTGTTACCTCCACAGGTCATCAATAAGTCACTCTTTCCCAATACCATCACCACCCCTGGGCAAAGAGTGATCAGGAACTGTGACTCACAAAGTGTGTGGGCCTGAATGTCAACAGCTCTACGAGCTTCTCCTACAAGGACTTGTTTGCATAGGGACTCAAAAAGCCTTGCCCAAAAGTCACAGGTGGCCCAGTGGAAGGACCTTACCACTGGATGCCATATTCCCTGGCATGAGGGAGCTGCACAATCAAAAAAGAAACACTAATGACATTGGAACACAAGGTGATTCAGAGATAATTCTTGCACCTAAACTACCTTGTTCCATATGGAAAAAGTAATTTTTGATGAGTCCTTACTCTGAGGGAATTAGAGGCACGGTTTTAATCCTGACATAGGGGAACTCAATGTCAAAATCCAGTAAAAAAAAAGACCGAAAAGTAAATACAGCTATGTATGAGTAAGAGACAACTTGTCATGCCAGCTCCATCAACCTGCTATCAGAACTTAGGTCAAAGGATTTTAAGTCAGACTGAACTCTGCTGTCCCAGTCACATCAAGTAAGGGCTGAGGGATCACACACAGGATCACACACAAAGCAGAGCTGGACAATCCAATGATTGGTGCTATTCTTCAGAAGTGAGATGATGTATGCCACAAAGGGAAAGAGGGAAGATGGGATTGAGTGAGGGACAGGGAGAAAGAGATGGGAAAGTGAGAAGGAGTCATAGAGTTGAGACTGAATGATTCTTCTGAATGATGAAAAATTGGTGGAAATAGCAAATTACAACATCTGTTGAAAAAAAAATAAAAGTCGTTGGGAAAAGTTTCCTATCTTCAATGGACTCTACTGATTAATGAAAACTATACCTAGCATTTCCCAGTGTCAGTACTCCAAACACAGATAACACTGGTTTGAGTTAGCCTAGAGACACACAACTTCCTTTGTAGCTAAATATGAACGTTGTTTCCTCTACAGTGGGCGGACCTGCCCAGCATCTCTGTCTAGATGTTACACCTCACTTCTGTCCATGCACATTTAAGACTGAATGGAGTGGGGAGGAAGAAAACTCTCCATGACTCTGGGCCTAGAAGTCTGCACATTATGTGTAACACATTAAAAAACATACTCTGTGAAGAGCAACCAAATTTATTGCTCCCCACAATATAATGGGAGTTCAGATCTTGGAGATGCACAAAACTCAACTGGATACAGCCTCAAGCAACCTGATTTGAGTTTCAAGGTAACCTTGCTCCATAGACTGGACTGGAGACCTCTAAAACCTTCCAAACCAAATGGTTTTATGGTTGCAGTTACCTTCTACAGCCCCAGTATCAGACACAACCTAAACCAAGAAATGTGCAGAAAGACAGCCCTTCACCTGCATAACTTCCCCAGCTTATCTGCACTGGATTTCTAACCCAATTAACTGGATTTATGAGGGAGGAAAAAATCCTCTCTGGTCTTTGAGGAGCAGAGAGGGAAGGAAAGCCTCTACATTTGAATAAACCAGCTCCCAGTATGAAGGAAACAGGACATGACCACCAAGGTGTGAATACTGGCAGCTCTGGGATAGGTTGGGGCTCGCTTGTTATTTTGCCAGGGGATGTCCATCTCTCCTATTTATCCCACTCCTCAAGCTGTTTTACCTTGCTGGGAGGACAAGTGTGTTGTGACAGGAGGTACTTCACCAGAGGTACCTTGATCCTGGCCTCTGGTACTAGCAGAATATCCATAAAAATAAAAAGATTTTGTATTGGGTCCAGAACCAGCTTGTGGTGCGGCAGCCAAACCCAATTGTTCTTCTGGCTGTAATAGATTTACTCTACATTTGCACCGACATGACTAAAAGAGGTTGCTAGCTCAGTATTTCTGCAAAAACAAGCAAAACACAAACTAGCAGCTGTTAAAGGAATACATCACCACCCAAATACACTTCTTTATGTCAGGGCATTTGCATGCATCCAGATTTCGTAAGTTTTCCGAAGATTTGCAGCATTAGGTTCAATTATGCTGGTTTCCTGCTTCAGCTGGTGTATGAAAATGAGCATGCCCTTGAAAATACTGAGTGGTGCTTACATCTCTGCAAAGTCCCCAATTTTATATAGAAAACTGTAGCACTTAAATAACTGTCTGGGCCCATGAATGACCCTCATGATCACCCTCATTTACACCAGGTCATCCAAATTGATCTTCTACACTTGTTACAGGCTTTAAAATGACAATGCTCAAGCCTCCCTCAAAGTGTTTTCTGATCCCTAAAAGACACCTAGAAAACAGTGTTGCATGTTTATTTATTTTGGGAGGTAATTTTGAGTGATGGAGTCAAGAGGAGCAATGCAAATGGACAGAAATTCAGAAATAGGAAGAAGCAGGACTGATGCTGGCAAACTCCCAGCACAGTAGCTCCTGTGCCCAGGTAAATACAAAAGACAAAGGGAAAACGGAGTCAATCACAGCCCTAGATTTGAAGCCCAGTACAACAGGTAGTTTTGTCTGGGTTTGAATGTGACCTCAAAATCCATTGCAATTACAATCATAAATCAAAAGCAAATTTATGGGAGGGCTCAGGGAGATAAAGCCCAAGGCAAAACAGAGAACAAAAGGAAGGTGGAAAGCTAAACTCAAGAATCACTACAGAGAAAGATACTAAAGCTAGCGAATTGTTATTTTCTTTAGCATAATGTCAGGGATGACTGTAGGCTGGTCATGGCCTGGGATACTAAGCAGTCACATATATAAAGCTCTTGAGGAAAGAGAATTAGAATTGAGCCTCATATTAATAAAAGCCTATGTAATAATAAGAATCATATTCCTGTTGCCTTTAGAGGCACAACTCATCTGTCTGAACGTGGCTTTTACTGCAGACATTTACCAGAGATCAGCTTCTGCTATAGACAAGGGAGAGTTGCTCAGTGGAGCTGCAGCTGTGATTTATTTCCGTGTAAAGCAGACCCTCACATCTGGTTGGATGAATTCCACTCTAAAATCTATTGACTGCATTGACTAAATCTCCACTGACTATAAAGAGAAGCTAAATTCCTACTGCACAGAACAAACCGTATATGAACATATTTACGTTTAGCTGTCCTAATGTGGTTTTGATCCCTGCCCCTCAGGTCAGGCAGAAAGTTTCCCATTCCTCAGGTGTTTTCAGTGCAAATACCTAAATTTAAATTAGTTCCATACGGTCTCCTTTGTAATCAGCAAAATGTTTCAGGCACTGCAGGAGGTGATTAATCTCACCCATTTTAAAATTGTCCTTAGAATGAGATTAATTGCACTCCAGAAAGTTCCATTTCCTGTTTTTCTTCAGAAGCTATAAAAGAATTCAGGACAGCTACCTCAGTTAATGTGCTAGATGGTTGGATCCCATTGTGGAAAGACTGACACTCAAGCCCTGAGGAAGAGCAAGGAAATGCAGTTTGTGGAAGTAATTTAACACTGAAGAGAGCAGTGTATTTCACACTGTACTCTGTGATAGCACCAAGTTCTGAGAGCAGGAACTGTCACAAGCCTGCCTCTTCCAGATCCCACCTCTGCACTCAGGACCTGACAAGGTAATGGAGCAACATCTACAATAATGAGTGAGACACAATCAGAAAAAATAGCCAAATATCAGCAGCAACACAACTAGGAATATGTTCTTCACATTTTACACAAGAAGTTCAGTAATGAATGATCAGCGGGCTCTTCCTCCTGGATTTGTATCACAAAAATGTATTTTTTTGTTAATATGCCAGGATGTGGGGGTGAAGTGTTGAAATCTCCATGGGAGTTTGATCAGTACAAGCAATGTTGAAATAGAAAAGGCAAAAGCCATGGCAAAGTCCCATGAACAGGAAGGAGAAAAGATGTATAATGTAAAATGTGTTATTGAACACACATCTAGAGTGAAACCTGTATTATTTCAGTGGGGTAGGATTTCTTGGGCCTTTGTCTAAGTGAAATGTCTTATCCCAGGGCTAATGTTTTTAAATGCAGAGTGTCAATTTAGATTAAATATAAGGAAGAATTTTTTTACAGTAAGGGTGCTAAAACACTGGTTGCCCAGAGAGGTGGTGGGTGCCCCATCCCCAGAAATGTTCAAGGTCACGTTGGATGGGGCTCTGAGCAACCTGCTGAAACTGAAGGTGTACCTGGCCACAGCAGCAGGGTTGGACTAGACCTTTAAAGGTCTCTTCCAACTCAAATTATTCTAAGATTCCATCCCAAAAAGTGTTTTTTTGCATAGACCCAGGAGGATATCCTCAAAGTGGTAAGATCTCACATACAACAATTATGTCTGTTCTAGTAACCCAAAGGCGCTCATCCCGGCTCTCTGCCCCTAAAGCCAGCTGGCATGACCAGTGTCCACATCACTGACCTCACCTGACTCCTGAGCAGGGAGCCCCACTCAGACTTCTACTGGGAGTGTTCCCAGGTCTATGGCAGCACTTGATCTGTGCTTAGTCACTCAGTCACCTCAGAACAAAACTGCCACCCAGCAGTGTTGTGCTGTCAGTCAGTGTGTGTCACTACTTGGGAACATCCCTGTCACGGCTTTGACAATTAGCCAAGACATGGTTAATGACTGCTCTGGGCATGAGCAAAGCTGCTGTCATAGCTGCAGAGCAAGGCTGGTCCTGGGCCATGGCCCCGCGCATCTGGTGCCAGGGCACAGACGGTGTCTGAGGTGTGATCAGGGAGCCTCAGTTGTGTGCACTGAAATTCTCCCAGCACATCTCACAGGAGCAGCAGTGTTAGCAAAGGTAGAAGAGCAAATTCCAGTTCGTGTAATTACCTTCCTAAACTAATTCCCCTGCAATTTCAATCAGCTGCTCCTGACATTCCCTCCTCAGGGTGTAATCCCTCCTCATAAACACTCTGAGTCTACATGGAGAGGCATGAGAGGAGCAAAGATAAGCAGAGCTGATGCTGCGCTGCTGAGAACTGGTGGGCAACTCCCCACCAGGCACTTTGGAGATTTCACTATCAGTCCCTCAACAGATGCACTTGCTTCTCCTCCATTCTCACTGAAAGCAGAAAATTTTACACTCTGAATTTACAGTCAGTAGGGAATGTCCTGTAAAGTGTCTTCTGGTTTAGGATTAATCTCTCCGTAGTTGACCTAAAGTTAGGTATAGCCCAACTCAATGGCTCCTATAAAACACAGAAGAACTAGGACCTGGATGGATTGTGATATTTAAGCTTTCTGCACTGCTTTACCTCTACTCTAGTGGTGGATGGCACTAGGAACAATTAATTGTTTTGTTTTAAGAGATACACACCATGTCAAAAGCATGAAAAAATCTGAGATAAGAAGATAATTAAATGCACATCACAGAACTAAACAGATAAACAGCCTGAAACTCAGGTTTGAACAAAAAGAAATGATGAAATATTTGCAGTTTTGACAGAGGTGCAATATTTCATACAATCTTTTATTTAGTATTAATTCAGATGACTGGGAGAAACTACATGACATTAAAACCTGGATTCAGAGCTATAAATAAAGCCCTAACAAATGATATTGTATTAACCAGGAAGCAGGGAAGTTGTTATTTAGTGAAATGCTGAATGGTGTATGTTAGTTGTGGCCTTACTGTTTCCTTAATGATCTAGAAAAAGAACTAAATTGAATATTAGCAAAATTACAAGGTACTAATCTAGAAAGTGATCAAAACACTAGTGAGGACAGAAGAAAATAAATATGAAAAGCACTTGAGATTAAAAAAAGACCACCACTGAAGAGTCAACATGACAATCACAAACTAACGTGTGTTACCAAAGGAACGCCAAGCACATTCGTACAGCTCTCAGCCACAGCTCTGAAAACACGAGGACAAGGGAGATCCAAGTATCCATAAAATGAAATAAAGTCTGTAAAGTCAAAGGAAGTAAAAGACAACAGCAACTGAGAGAGGATGGAGATTCCTCCTCTGCAGCTGCCATACGACGGACCTGTACAGCTCCACCACCATGTACCAGCAACAGAGAAAAATTAAAGTAGGAAAGACTGTGGCAAGATTAATCACGTGGGAGAGGGGAGTGAGAGCAAATGCCATCTCAAGAGACACCAGATGCTTCTCATGTCAGGGTCTCAACATCTCTCCAGAATGAGATTCAGCAGAGTTAGAGATATGAAACCTTCACTTCAGCATGGTTTGCACCACTAAGGAGGACAAGGTGGTATCCTGGTGACGACAGCCAGAGGTGGCTATTAAGCTATGGAAAGCCTGAAGATGTGTGATGGATCCTGTGGAGAACTTGAGCTTAGAAGGATCCCACCAGGCCTGAGTAGAACAATGAGTTGGTTATGCAGAGAAGATGATCATACCTCGTGCTGCTTTCCACCAAATCCCAGTCACACTCTTCTGCTTTGGATTACCTCAGTGTCACCTTGGATAGGTTCCTCCTGACTTCAGTGGCACCTTTCACCTGTTCCAAGTTAAACACACTTTTATGCAATTTGCTCACTTATGACGGGGGGAGGCAATTGACAGATTTCCAGCCTGGAAGTTCTCCCAAAGTACCTTTTTCCAGGTAGGCTACCAAAACCTAAATATCCTGGGGCGTGTCCCTCTCTCCACAGAAAATGGTAAATTTCCCAGCCAGCATCCTAAGACAGAAGGCAGCATACACTTAACAGCTCTTGTGAACCATACTCCCTGCAAAGCTATTAATATTTAAGTTATCCCACTTAATACAGTATCTGCCAGAAGCAATAGCAGATGCATGGCTCCATTCCTTCTGTAAAGTTCCATGCACTAGAGAGTATGGCATTCTTAAATACAAAAAGGGAATATAATGTTATTAAATACAAGAATAAACATTATCATTTATTTATACCATGCAAGGCTGATCGTGGTAGTACCCAGCCACCTGGCTATGTCTAAGGTCACCAGCCTTTTATGTTTGTAAACAACATATAAATTATCTTAATGCTCACTTGATCAATTTGGATCAGAAAGTTTCTTTTAGCTATTAAATCAAATTCCTAAAGTTCAGATCTTGTCCTTGAATATGCATGCCATTGTCTGACCTTCCACATGCATCTCAATGCCACAAAGGATTTTTTGACAGCCAAGGGATACAGAATTATGTTCTACATACATGCACAGGTTTGTATGTTGGGAAACCTAGAAATAAGAAGGATTCAGTAGAGTGATATTTGAAGACAGGGAGCACCAAAAAAGATACAGAAATATGCTGAGTGAGTAGCTTCTGGGGTGATCTTTGGGAGGAGCAGGAATGGCTGGGGCACCTTCATGTTCACCTGCACACATTCAAGCAGACAGTGATTTATGATTGGTGTTATATGTATGTATTATTAAAATGTCTTAAGCTTTTAAGACACATAGTCTTTAGTTACTATTTTTCCCCATTAAATTTATTTCGAATATTCCTACATTTTTCAGCAAAATGAGCAAAACAAGCATAGAAAGTCTCTCCCTGCTCATTTTTGTACCATTTCCCTAATCACCCTCTCAGATTAAAACAAGAAGTAAAGCTCAGGTGTCCTCTTCACCCAGCAGCTGTCCTAGAAGTTCCCAGACCCTGCTGTGCCCCATCATGATCCACTGCTTGCTGCGAGGAGCAAACAGAGGCATGTGAAGAGGCTGAGATGGCTTTTATGAAGAGTGACACCTATGACCAGAGTCCAGGCTGGAGATACTGAGATAGGTCTGGTCCCGGGCCTTACCACTGACAGTGTCTCCAGAACTGCTGGGGTGGCATTGAGATGCTGCTGCTCCTTTCACTGAGTCTCTCAAAAGAGAAGAAAAAACTGATTTGCTGTCTGCTGTGGTGGCTTTGCTATATCACTGCTCATAAAACTGATTAAATTTGGGACTCTTCGGTTTTATAGACCTTACACCAGGGACTATGACTTCTATTTGAGGGGCTGTTCCTCAGCTGAGCTGGCAGCACTGAAAGACCAACTGAGGAGTGCTTGCTGGCACTTGCAGTGCTGCTGCCCACCCTCATGCCGTGCCCTCCCTGGGGCATCGCCGGCCACCGTGGATCCCGACGCCCATCCAGATGAGGCTGGCCTGAGCTGCGGACTGAACTTGCAGAAAGGTGCTCAGAAAGGTGCTCAGGGACCTGCAGCCCCAGGAGGTTGGGGGACACTGAGGCACACCCTGTGAACCATGCAGCCGTGTGCCTGCAGCTCCCACGAGCCACTGAGCAGGCATGAGCAGCACCAAAACTTGGTAACTGGTAAGTAGGCAGTGTAGTCATGGCAACGTGGGATGCGGGGCAAACCAACCCAACCTGGGGGTACCCACTGTGGAGTGGGTCTTGCTCTCAGCACTGATGCCCAAGCACAGAGATTTGAGGCTGCAGGTGAACACCTGTTCCCACCAAAGGGCCTGGTCCATAATTTCAGAGGGCTGTTTGGATGATTAAGCAAGCACTGGGCACCCGTGAGCTGCTGAAGGGACTCCAGAGCTATGACTGGGGATCATAAGCCACTCATTACCCAGGCAGCGGCTTCCCCAGGCTGTGCTGCCCCTTCTCATTCCCCTCAGCAAATCCCAGCTTTTTTCTGTCCTGTCAGCTGATCCCAGCAGCTGAGATAGAGTCGCATCCCTCCAAACCACACACAATCCCAGGGTGGCTCCGCAAACTTCAATGGAGGTGCAAGAGCAGAGGTGTGTGGTAGGGTCTCCAATGACTAAGACTTCATTATTTTTTACAAAGTATACTGCAGAATATTTATCCGTGCATTATGATGAATTAGCATAAATAATTAAAGCAGAACTCATATTGGCACACACATAAGCAAAGGGCACTCGCTAATGGACCAGGCTCGCTCTGCTGCTCTAGGGACTCAGATACAAGTCCATGCCAAACAAGCCAAGAAAGGATTCATATCTGTCCTTCTTTTTACCCCAGACCTTCTCCTATCTTCCTCCAGATGGCTTACAGAAGCTGGAAGGTGAGCACATCTTATGGAGCATCTCCTGAAGGGCAAAGAGGAAAATAATGGAAAGTCTCCAAACCTTCAACCTGTTCCCGAAGTCCCATGACACTCTTTTCTGCAAACAACCCACCTACAATCAGTCATGCAAGAGGTGCTCGCCGGTGCTTCCCAGAAATGCTGCGGATTTGATGGATCGCATGACTCTGCCTCCTCTTTTTATTCCAGGTACTAAGCAGTACGGAAAGAAGATTGCACGGCAAATAGAGAAGGGTTCTCTAATGTTCCCCATGGCTTCTCCCTCTCATTAGCAGGTACATTGGGTTGACTACACCAGCAAAGTGCAGGTGATACTGCACACTTTGCCAAAAAGAGATATCTAATCCAAACCCTTTTCCTAGTCTTATTTTTCCATGAGAGTAAATGCTGCAGTTCTCTCAGAAGATGGTATGAAAATGAGAATATCTCCTAGTTACCTCTGCTTCACCGTCTCTTTTCTTTAAGTCAGGTTGAAAATTTTCCACAAATTGAAATTCCAAATTATCTGTATTATGTTACCTTTCTGGACTCTGTCCTTTATCCACCAAATATTTTGTGCTTGCAACTAAAAATACACTGGAAAAATAAAAATCTTACTTGTTTCAATTTTTCATTCTCCTCATTAATGCTTTTGTGCATAAATAAAGCATTTGGATGGTTTGTGGAGGCGGACAGGTCTCGAGTCTGTCTCCCTGGCCACAGCACACATCCCACGAAGCACAACTGCAGGGGTTTCCTACAACATATTGCACTGCCTAACACAAAGGGAAATATAGAACATCATGGGAACATCCGCTGTACCTACAGCAACACGAGCTCAGAAATGAACACGGACACTGTAGCCTGACCTGCAACCCCCAAGAGATATTTCCAAACAAAATATCTCAAAGGTTAAATCAGTTTTTATTTTATTTATTTTATTTAATTCTGAAAATGTTCAGCTAGAGTTTAGCTTTACAGAGGTGAAATTTTCATGGGAAAAACAAATCTCTCTTGCCAACTATGTCACTAAGACATTGCCATATTGCCAAGAAGTCCACGAACCCTGGTGACCCAGCAAACGGGAACATCATGAGTGATAGATAAATCTTTTGTCTAGTAGAGATACCAGAGAACAAATGTTTTCAGATAGTGAAGGAAACAGAGTCAGCTTCTTTAGGGACCAAATCCCCAACGATAGGCTTGGACAAACTCACTTGTGCAGAACAAAGAAGAAGGAAGGATCACAAGGAAAGCATCTCACGCCACTTTCTGTTAATCACTGCCAGTGAAAGCTGAATGCTGAAATCGCCACCAGGAATTAAAGGAATTACCCTTTCTCCCCTGCATCTCTGTCCCTAGGGCTTGGCAGGGCCTGATCCCGTTTATGAGTTCTCCTTGAATTACTTCAATAGACTGAATCATTTCAGAGCAGCCTATGTCAACTAAAGCGAGCGTTTACGAGAGGCAGTGCTCGAGCCGTATTTATGTGCACATTACAGCAGTGAGACACACACAGGACCACGACCCCTTTGCAGCCATATGTGCATCGCTGTATGTTTTAACGAGATCCCATCTGTACCACCCTTTCAAAGGTTGTGGCATCCAAAGCTTTGGCAAAGATCTTATCAAAGCCCCTTCCTGCCCCTCACACAACACCCTCAGCATGTCCTGAAAAGTTGCAACCCTCTTCTATCAGCAGCTTTCTGCCTCCCAAACCATGGGATATACAGAATATCGGAGTGCTTTGCATCATCTCTTTGTTAAACACCTCTGAATGCTTGGTTCTATAAGGAATTCATAACATCCAGCCATGCTGCAATCCCTTTTGGCCCTCAGCTGTTTATCCTCTGGTTATTCGTATATGAGAGAAAAAATCTTACAGGTTAATTTTGGGTGCATAGCACTTACTGCAAAGCTACTCAGAAGATGAGACAAAGTGTAACATGCCATTAAGAGAAGATAAATGGGACTTTCCTTGAAAATTAAAACAGGATCAAATTCGTAGATTTTAAGGGAAGACTGGCAATCTCTCACCTTCCCAAGAAAAAGCATAACCTGTTCTAGTGTGAAAAGAAACACTGGGAGATGCTGGGATGGAAATACACCATGTCACAGCAGCACCTCCAAATGAGAGAGACTCCTTTAAAGAAAGAAGAAAGGTTAAAAGACAATCCATTTGAAAGCAAGAATAAAGACTTTGGGTATCAACTTAGATGCTGGTCCCCCACAGCTCCTGCTCTCAAGCAAGTCTTCCTTCTCCAGCGGCAGGAACAAGCTCTGAAGCCTGTCAGCAAAATCTCAGCACACTCTTCCATCACTCAGCAGATTCCTTTTGTAGGGTTTGATCCTACAGTGAGGTAAGACCCCACAGCTTCAACTGAGTTCAGAGGGAGCTGAGACTGAACAGAAAGACAGTGGGGCCAACTTGGACAGCAAGATCCCCTGGATGTCCTGGGAAGGGATGGAGTGCCTGTGCTGGACTGACAGACTTGGGCATTTTACTTCCTTTAAGGATAAGGACTTCTATAAGTGTTTTGTTTAATTTTCATTAATATTGAATTTGGCATTGATGGTTTTCACAAGACTATTACTGACTTTTGTGAGTCAGACTGACTTTTCAGTTTTGCAGGACTGAGTAGTCATTGAAGAGAAGTTGACCACACAGCATCAGGTCCACCCCTAAGAAGGATCAAACCTGACAAACATCATGATTTTTTTTCCATTCTGTGATCCGCATTGCATAAGTATCTTAAGGTCAACCACACATCTAGAGAGCAATCTAAAATGAATGCTGTAACTTGGAAATTCTTATACCACTGCAAACAACTGTGAATCTCTCAGCTCACCTGAGCCTCTCTAGACACATCCACTGTCCTATTGCTTATATCCAGACACGAGCCTGGGCACAGATTTGACCCAGCTGCCACAGAGGGGTGCAAACTGCTCTCAATGCTCTGCTGTGTGGTAAAGCCTGACTGATGTGTGTGCGTTGGCCAAAGCAGGATGAAAGAGGTGCCCCTCTGTCCAGACGTGACTCTCCCCAGCCAGAAGCAGCATTATGCAATACTGAACACAACTGAACAGCAAGCTCCAGACCAAAGAGCCTTCCCAGCACAACACACTTCAAGCGCTGTCACTCCCTGCCTGCTAGCACGAGTTTTCCTGCGGCAAAAAGAGGTGAAAGAACTGAAAAAGTGTCATGGCATCGAGTTTCCACATTTTCACAGAAATTAAGCTGGAAAGCAAGACCCGTGTCCCAAGATGTACTTTATGAATAAACACTAAAAATAGGGGAGCAGCAATGAATGAGTGGTACACAAGCTGCACTCCAGTAGTGAACGTTGCCTTTTAATTCTTGCTCAGGGCTAAATCACTACGAACATCAATAAAAATGTGCCTGAAGGTAAAATCACAGCCCTACATGCAAGTTGTTTATTTGCAGGTGCAAGCACTACGCCAATGATCAGGACTTCGTGAGATCCAGCTTCAGGCTCACAACCCATGTAGCTTAGAGAGCTTTGTTTGTCTTTGGCAAATAAACCAATTTCAGAAATCACTGCTTAAATCCTCTATCACATGGAGCTCTGGACACCTTATAGTGCCAAAGAAAAACAGTACCACTGTGATCACTGATAAGCCCCTGGGTTTTCAAACAAAACACTAAAACATACGTTTTTTAATAGGACTCTGTCAGCTCCATTCTATGCTGTTTGCAGAACGATCTTTTCAATATTCCTTATGAAAACTTAAGGCAACAGAATTTTTAGGAATGCAAACCAGTCATCATTCTCTTGACTTGTCACCTTTGGGCCATAAAACGAGTTTATTTCCTCTCAGTTCACTTGTGGTCAGTGTAACTTTCTGGTTGACAGCGCTGCAATGCTCGGGTTTCATGCACTGCGGGGTGATGCTTATCGGACCGAAACCCGATGGTTTTCACTTGACACTTTCAACTACAGAAGGAATCGGTTCACTCGCGGTGTATAACAGCTCCAGGCTCAGCTGAACTGGCCGCGTTCCCCTGAAGCACTTCGAGCCTTAAAACCCTCAGAGCTTGGTCTTTCTGGCATCCCTTTTCCAGTGCCTGAGACACACAGGCTCAGGAATGCCACTCCAAGGCAACGTGGAGGTACGGGCAAGACAGAAACACAGAGTTAAAAGCAGCTGCTCCTTTTGGAAAACCCGACGGCATAAGAGAAATAAAGCCGCTCAGCAGCACACCCCGTATCAGACCCTCGCTCCACACACAGCCGGCGCCGGAGCGAGCCCCCGGAGCGCCTTACGCCGAGAATGATAAAGCAAAACAGTGGCCCCGGGCGCAGCCCCCCGGGACAGCCCCGGGCGCGCCCTCGGGAGCCCCGCTCCGCGCTCGCGTACTCACACGAAGGCGTGATAGAGCAGCGCCCAGCCGCGGGGTCGTTCCAGGGCGTCGTAGATCAAAGTTTGGATGCGGCGGTACCTGGCGTGGTTCCGCTTCACCGGGCGGCTCAGGGGGGTCTTCGCCAGCAGCCCCAGTCCCGGCGGGCTCCGCTTGCCGCCCTCCTCCTTCCCGCCGCCCTCCAGCAGCAGCGTCCCGTCGCGGTCGCCGCCGGTGCCCAGGGCCAGCGAGCCCTGCTCGGGGTCGCCGCCGGCCGCCGCTCGCCGCCC
>VZTE01003069.1:701186-731756 GCA_013397775.1 Eulacestoma nigropectus | reverse complement strand
CCCAGCTCCTGCCTCCCCCCAGCCCTCACGTTAGGGAGTGGCCCATTGTATGCAGCCAGCAAATAGCCGGGCGCCCGCCTCCCGCTCCCCCAGCCTCGGCTGTCGAGTCATCCGCGGTGTGGGGGACACCGGCACCGGCCCCCCGCCACGGCACTGCCCCCCCTTGGCCCCCCACTCCCTGGCTGCCACCCCCCAGCAGCCGCCGCTGGGGCCGCCGGCGCCGAGCGGGGAGATCCCGGCAGCCGGCGGAAGGGGAGACCCCGCTCGACTCCCGGGGATCCCCCTGCAGCATCACAGCCCCCCTCCCCCGCTGCGGCTGGAGGGAGGGAGAGGAGGGGAGGGCATCCCCAGCCCCCGGCGGGGGGCTGCTTCCACCGCCGAAGCAGGAAGCAGCGGAGGATGGGGATGAAGGATGCCGGGAGAGGCGGCGGGTGGGCGGCTGGAGGCGCTGGCTGCCGCTGCGGATCGGATCTCTCCGAGCCGAGCCGGAGCCTCCGCCCGCGGACCGGGGTTGGGGGCAGCACGGCCGGGGAGCCCCAGCCCCGCCGGGGAGCGCCTTTCTGCGCGGGTCTCTCGCGGGAGACGCGGCTTCTGTCCCCTCCCGGGTGGCTCCTGCAGAGAGCGGCGCCGGTCCCGAGCCCCGCTGCAGACCCGAGGGGTCCGCCCCGACCCCTGGGACCCAAAACTCCCCTCTCCGCTTTGCCATGTGAGCCCGCACCCTGGTCCAGTCTTCGGACCTAAAACCTGACGGGATGTGATCAAGAGCCCCGGACCCTTTTCCTTTCAGTTTCTTGGCTGTATGGAAGAAGAGATAAGATTTTGTATGCCCTACACGTCTGGTGCCCTCGGATTTCTGCCACAACGCACTAGAAACATCCCCTCTGAGCGCTGCTCTTGTGTAAAAGCCTGCCTTCAGGGCTGAGCGTTCGCATAGCTACACCTTGGGAGGATGAAAAGGGTCTAAAAATAAAATAAAATGCAATAAAATTGAATAAATGATAAAATAAAATGAAAAATAAAATAAAAAATAAATAAAATAAAATAAAATAAAATAAAATAAAATAAAATAAAATAAACATACAAAGCCTTACAGATTGCTGGTTGTTTTCATGAGAGGTTCTCCTCCTCCAGATGGGGGAGTTTTCCTGGTATCTCCTGAAGAGATGCCAAAACAACCAAGAGCCCTTCCAGACTCATAAGAGAAGCAGATTTGCCACCTACTCTATCTGCTCCTGTTCCGTTCCTGAGGGATTTATGATCTGAGCAGTCCTTCCCCTGTTTCACAAATGAGGAAGGACAACAGATGCAAAGGGAGCTGCTGGAGGTGATTTCTGGACCTACCACAGGCCATACTACTTTGGTCCAGACTATCGCAGGTCACTCAAAAATGACACTTCTGTCATTGCAGAGATGGGTGGAAGAAAGGCTGTTTTCCCTCCCATATTTCACCCTCTGAGGGTCTAAATCAAGCGCATTCTGTGCCAGAGAATAAAAAACACCGCTTCCTTCAGCTCTGCAAGCTCCAGCATTAATGTGTCTCAGTCACCATCCGATTTTGAACCTTTGCAACCCCCAGGGATTTGTCTAGAAGCAGATGAGAGCAGACAGAGTGGTATCTCATGCACATGCCTCCAGTGTCAGCAGCCAGTGTCGGGATGCTGAAGTCTCCTGACATTATCAGCAAGAAGGGGCTGGCCCGGGTGCAGCACCAGGACCGCACACGTTCTGCTGCCTGCTCAGCTAACATCTATCAGCATCATTTGAATGTCATTTATAGCTGTATTCCCAAGGAGGGCTGTGGGAGGCTAGGAAGTTTTGATAACTAGGCCATTTATCTCTCTCCAGCTCCTGTTCTACCTCAGTACAATAGCGATTACACTTCCCAATGCCACAGGGGAGCTATAAGCATTAGCGAGGATGTATGGGGTACTGAGAATGGAGCACTTGCTTCAGATAACACCCTATGCCTTAACCTTCATCCCAGTGTTACATTAGGAAGAGGTGGGAGGAGAAGGGGAGAGGAAAGACAATTTATAGCTAACCAATTCATCACAGCTTTGAACCACAACAGTAAATGTTCAAACCAAAATGGGGCTGGTAAATAACTTTCATGGGGGGAGCAGTAAATTATTTTCACTTGCAAAGGGTTGCACCAATGTCAGATAGCAATAGATGATTGATAGGCAGGCACACCAGCTCGTTTGGCTTTTATAGCACTTACACCAGGGACACAACACTTTTCAATATCAATTACATGTTGGGGTTTTTCAGTTGCAGGCTTCTGAGACATTTTCAAGCCTCAAATCACGCCCATACAAACCACCACTTGAGACCCAACAGGAAAGAGTTTCCATCGCCTCTCTAAAATTAAAATCCCACAGCTCAGTGTCAAGAATTCTCCTCCTCCGTATTCCATCTAGGATAACTGCTGCGCAGATGTAGCCATACTGGCTGAGCAGTGTAAAGCAAGGGAGGTTCGCTAAAGTCTTCTAAATCAATCCAAAGACACACAACAGTTTCAAGGGGATCTGAATCAGCCCCCAGTAGTGGTGCTACAGTACCTCATAGGTGATACCGCTGCTTGGGACCCCAGTCCTATTGCACACCTGCTGGCAAAGCTCCTGCTGATGTCGGAGGGAGTTTGGCCAGATGGAGGGCTCCAGGCTATGATTTGGCTTAATGAGCAATTACACTCCATTACTATTATTTATGAAGTGTTGCTGGCAGCACCCAGCGTGCTCGGGTTTGATATCCACCTCCTTGGCTGATACTGGAGATCTCTGTAATCAAAAGCAAGTGCTTCTGCCGAGCTGGAGCTAGCGGCCAGGAGGCTGTAACAAGCTCTGACAGGAATGTGTGGAGCATTGCTGATAAGCATCTCCCAGTAGGTTATGCTGGCCCTCATCAAACAGAAAACTGGTTCAGTCAAAGAGGTTATAGCCTAAAATCAGAAGAAAACAGGATTATATCTGTTGGTCAAGATAATACGGCTTTATCTTGGCTTTTTCATAGGTCATCTGGATTCTTGTGAATGACAAAGCACAGGAGCGCTTGGTAAACGTCACACGAACATGCAGAGCGTGTTGTGGTAGAGCCACATAAACATTCAGCTGGAACATCTAGAAGGAAAGTGCAAATAGAAAATCAGTTACTACGCAAAAGGCTTTAGGGCCAAAATGGACAAACAGCTCTCATGAGCTTCAGTGACAGAGGAACAGAGATTTGTTACTTGAAAAAATGGTCAGGCTATCTAGGAACCAGGAACAGAAAGCAACACTGTCTATAGTGTGAGTGAAACTGTCATTAAAATGTCATGTCTTGCTCTAGTAGGGCATGCTTTGAGAAGGGTGAAGGGCAGAACCATGGGGATCATTTCCTGGGATGAAAGATTTGAAGCTTGAGGACGTCTTGACTCAGGAGTCTTGTACATGTAGCAAGACCCAGTGCATGGAGGGTGAAGCTGTATAACCATAGAAGTAAGTGGGATCTCAGTTTCAGTGTAAGCACTGATGTTGAATTTTATTACCCTTTTCTTTCTATCCTTCTTCTGGCTCCTCTATCTTATAAAGCAAAATTTTTGCAATACGTCAAGGCTTCTAGTTTCTCATTTAGGGTGACAAGACCTAATCCCATTTTTAGCTGGTCTCTAACACCAACTTCCACTCAACCGTTCGTACAAGCTCCATCAAGCATCCTCATGCTCTTTCCTCTGAAGCTCCAAAAGCTTTAAGGAGGACTCCATTCACACACAAATCTACCTCGCTTTTAATTATTTTCTTAAAACTTACTACTTGGATGCCCACAAAATCTACCAGTGTGACTGAGCGTACTCTGGAAGCCCCTACTGCTGAATTACAAATGAGACACTGCAAGTACAGCACTGATAGCCCAGATAATTCAGGCAGCAGGAACAGCCTGACTTTAAAAGAGACATGAAGCCCCATGGGGGCTGATTTATGGGGTTGCTAACCCAGACACAGACTGTGCTGTCACATCTACATTGTTCAAACATCCAGCCTGAATCTTGTACTGTGACTTTGGGGTTCAGCAACATTTCCTCTTTGTACATCCACGTCCTCCTTCTTCCTTACAGCTGCACATCAAATTATTTTGTAAGGGCTTGTTTCTTAGGGATTATCATTGAAGGACTCTGAGATGTGGCTCAAACCAACACAAAGTGTAGCCCAGAAAGTCAGAACAACTGGTTGGAACAAGACAGAACAGACCAGTCAAGCATGAAACACCCTCAGACTTGGTCTTAACTCAGAGTTGCAGGTTCAATCTTTATTTTTAAAAGCTATGGCTTAGTTTAACTTGAAGTTATGGTCTGTAATCTGCAGGTGGTCAACCTCATAAAAATGTCACACTAGCATCCAGATCATTGCATGAACTTCATGAAACCAGGTCAGGCACACAACAGTCATGTTGGGGAGACTGAAACCAGGGATCTGCTGGTGGAAGACTGGTTAGGATGTCCATGAAATCTCAAAGCTGTGCAGAAAAAGAAAATATAGTTATGACAGGCAGCTCTTCCTTCCCCAGACTGCAGATGAACCTAATGAAAAGTAGCTGCTGCCCCAAGCTGTTTTCTGTGCAGTGGAAGCCAGAGCCTATATTAGCTGTGTGTTCAGAGTCAAAATAACTGTAGGGCTGGTGCTGCTGCTCCCAAAGTGGGTAAAATTCATTAAAAGAAAAAAGAACAATCAACAAAATAAAACACCAACTGTAAAATACCTTCACAGTGCTCACTTGAGGGAAAGACTTGCCAGGACAAGTCCCCTGGTCCAAGAGCTAGCAGGGCAAGTGTTCCTTGGTTTGCAACTGCAGCAACTTTGGCCTAGCAGAAAACATCCCTGCGTGTCAGTGTGGAAATGAGGCCACAGAAATCCCCCATGCCAGCTTTGCTCTCCCTAAGCATCGAGTTCTCTGGCACTCACATCCTCAGAGCACAAGAGCATCCATAGGAATGGGAGACCAACTGCCAGCTGCCATTGGCCTTGCTGCCTGCCAGCCTCATGGAAAACATAAAGGGGAAAATAAATCTCCACCACTGCAAATTTCTGCATGGGCAAAAGAAAATCAATACATTGCAACTTCACGCTGTCTTAATGCCATTAAAAGATCATTGAAAACCAATCAAAAGAGCAGCCATAATTCACTCATACTCCCCTTACTGAATCCTTGTCACAGTCATAATGTATGTGTGCATCCATAATCTTGTCCTATCGTTTTGTACAGTCCTTGTTTTTGAGACAGGAAGAGGGATTTCAGCCAGCAAGGTTCTTACATTGCATCAGTACCTTCAAACCTTGGGTCTCCATCTGTGCTGAGCTCTGACCATCCTAGTCCTTGACTTTCTTGAAAAAACTACTCATCTGAAACTTTTTTATTTCTCAACCCAGCAAGCTTAACATGGTCAAAACTGCCTTATCATGATTCATTTTCAAGCATGCCCTTTAGCGCACAAGGCAGGGCAGCACTAAATCATTAAAAGTCAAAGGGCTGTCTGAAAAAATTCTTCAGGGAAGGAAAGCAAGCATATAAAGATGGGTCTTCACGAGTCTTTCACTTTCTCTCACTCAGTCTGACGTTTTATGACTTTTTCTGAGCCTCTCTGAATTTCTCACTTCCCCTCCTGACTATAAGTGAATGAAAGTAAGGTGAGAGTCTCCCTTCCAAGTGTTGGGACATCACATGATCAACCCCAAATCCAGACCTTGAACTCTTATCACTACAGATGGCAACTCTGAGGAATATCTATTGAAATCATTACTGACTGCAATGATTTTTCCATTTCATTTCAGATAATTTTTAAGGCTTCATATTGTGCCTAAGATAATATTGTCTCTCCCCTGTCAAAGTGGGTCTCTCAACTGTATATTTTCCCTTAGCATCAAAATAATCAATTGGAATGTCATTAGCGGAAATCTGATCGTGCTATAGATTCGACATCAGTCGCCACAGTGTTACTAAGAGGTGCAGCCTGGGACTCCCGTCAAATTCCTTCTCTGCCTTCTGCATAAGTTGTGCTTGCAACAATGTGTCTTGCAAGGTACTTACCCATTGGTTTCCTTTATGCTGCCTATTTTCCTACAAGGAAGCAGCCAGGCTTAGCAAACCAGCACCTCTTTTGGGTATTTTCTAGAAATATTTATCCAATATTTCTAATTTTCTGCAGAATAGGAATGGCCACATGGCACAATTTGAAGTAGAAAAGAGGAAGAAATGGTGGCTACATATGGCAGAAACCTCTGAATATCAGTTTTAAATGGCTATAAACAGATCCACTGCAAATTCCTCAAGCAAGTCCCTTCTAGTGGAGCAAGACAGAAAAGGCCTTTGCTTTGAGTGTCTTGTGTGCCAGAACTGTGTTTCTCCATGACTTGGGGTAAAATATGAGAATGACTGAATAACTGGTACAACTCCACAACCAGCCCTGAGTGGGACTGTAACTGATTGTGTGAAGCATCACACACGCTGAAATAGTGATGTTGTCTGGCAAGCCCTCATGGTGCAAACTGGTTTACAACACTCAACAGACTCCAGTAGAGTTCTGATAACTTCAGCTGGAGCTCTCTATGATGGGCAGGAAGCAGTCTTCAGACATTCACAAAATCACAGAATCAAGGACTGATTGAGGTTGGAAAGGACACTGGAGGTCACCTGATCCAACCTCCCTTCTCCAGCAGGGCCACCAACAGCCCAGGATCATTTCCAGATGGCTTTTGAGTATCTCCAAGGCTGGAGACTCCCCAGTTAAATATTACCTCATTTCTTGCTTCTGAGCACCCAGCTACACAAAGGATTGATTGAAGTACCTGACATATATTTTAATTTCAAGGAATTTAGCCCAGAACTACACTATGATTTACAGCTATCAGTCCTTCACACGTGGAACCCAGCTCTGGTTTGTATAGGTATCCCAGCCCTGTTTCAAATTCAGCCCTTGGGAGGAGAACATCACATGGGCCGGCAATGATCCTAAGGGCAAAGTTTGTCTGCACTGCCTTTAGTAGCTGCAAGATTTCCCTCCAGTCATTCCAAGGATGCCAATTATCACTTCCCCAAACAGAGGGAGAAATTGCCCTGTCTTAGGACAATTTCTGTCTTCATAAATATAAAACTGAAAATCTATTTCCAGCCTCCTTTTCCTTGCCCACTCATCTCCAAGATGACACTTCCCTCTCCCATCGGAAGCAATCTCTGACAAGCAGCTCCTCCAGGGTTTTGTGAGCAGCTCTGAAGGATCAGCAAATCCTCTTAAGTCCACACCAGACATATCCCAGTTATTAGGTGGCTTGTCTCAAGATGGACATTTTCCTGCATAGGCAGGCACAGCTCTCCAGCCCATGCAGTCTCTCCACGCTGAAAGCAACAGTGAGGTGCACAATACCAGGAGCTCACAACATCTTTTTCTCTTGGTTTGCAACTGAACAGACACACCCTAATACACAAGTTCCCCTTGAATGATGCTCTCAAATCTAAAGCTTCTGTTGTTCTCAAATGCTGTCTTTCTATTTCATAATTTGCACCTTCTGTGTGCTACTGTTCAAAAGGGGAAGAGTTCATAATCGATTGTAGAAAACTGCATTTTATTGCACAAAGATGAGTGTTGATGAGCCTGCACAGTACCAAAATCAGTAAGAAACTACAGTGTGGCTGTAACCTTGTTGCAGCTCCTAGGTATCACATAATTCCTGCAGCATAGTGAGTAAGGGATGCAGTGTGAATCTGCCAAATTAAATATCTTTTCCACTTTTCTGGAGAACAAATGTCCACACCTCCCACCTTGAATGATGTGGGACCCTGCATTATTAGAGCAGTGTTTTGCTACTACCATTATCTTTCCTGTTCCTCCAAAGGTCTGGTTAGGAATTAGCCATGAGAACAAAGTCACAAGGCTCTGCTTTGGAACAACTCTATCTCTGCTTACCTATGAAGTCAACCTTGCTGGACCATTGCAAATGTGGGTCTGGGTGAGTCCACGATACCTGAGCAGTGACAACATGGATGTTCTCCTTAAATCATGTTATTGCTTAGCTTGATTTCATAATGAAAAATCCGAAGAAACTGTGAGCAGAGACTGTGTCTAGAAGACAGAGTGGGAAGGAGTAGGATTTGCTCTCATCTTTTCAGGAGGAGAGTTGAATTGGAAATTAATATGTAGGAGTAGCATTTAAAAGATCTTGCTTTTTTTCTTACTATTACCTATTCCCTGTGTGCTATGATCAATTTTATTCCATGTACCATTCAGGGAGCCGTTGTTTGTCTCAGTTCCTGAGGATTTGGTACAGTGCTTCATTTTCTTCCAAGGCCAGTGTGCACAGTTCAGTGGAGCATCAGGGCTTTAGTGCCCTGTTTAGTTGGGACTACAACGTCTGGTACTGTGCAGGGCCTGGCATGATGAATGGGATCCCTCAGCACTGCAAGAGCAAGCATGCTACATTATTAATGTGCAGGTGAGCAAGGAGGTGTATGTCAGTGCAGTTCTGAAGTGTGTGGACTGAGGCACCGACAGTGAAAGCACATCTGTTAGTCCCATCTCCACCAGATGGCTCCTTTCGGTGCCCAAAGTTGCTGTCATTTATTTCATCAGTAATTCAGTTCAGGGCTAACTGAGGAACGGACACATCCCAGGTAGGAGAGTAGGGGTCTGAAAACTGAAAACTTTGACAGGAACATATACCTATGGAAATTCTTCAGCAATAAGTTAAAGACTCTCAGAGTTTTCTTTTGAATGGACAACCTGATTAAAAAAAGAGAAACCAATTTTTTTTATTAATATGTGCTAAGCTAAGCTCTTTCTTTTTCTTAATATTTTTTCTTGGAAACAAGTTTTTGGAGAAGTTTTTTGCTTGGGAAACAAGTTTTTTGCTCAATAAAAATAGTGTGAAAGCTGATTCTATTTTAGCTTAGCAAAATAAAAACTACAAAATGGAAAAGTTTGGCAAGAAGTTGTTAAAAGGCTGAACAAACAATTATTCAAGGTTTCAGCATCCAAGCAGTTCCTCATGCTCAGAGCTTCAGGGAGGTTTAAACCAGGGCAGTACCTTCTCCTTGGGGTGGACGCTGAGGACACGCGTGGGCAGCCAGGGCAGCAGCAGGGACTGGCTGGGACTGAACAGGCTGTTCCCAGTCAGTCAAACGTCTGTTTGCTGATCTGTGACCCTGTAAAGTGGGAAGATTTGGTACATTTTTAGCTGAGGTTCAGTAGCAAGGCCATATGTTTGTCTGAATCTTCAGGCAGCCTGAACTCACACTCAGTGTTGTAATGTTTCACCTTTTTAAAGAGGGTGTCATAACCTCCTGGGCTCCCAAGATAAACATCAGTTCTATTCTCTCACTTTATGATGAAAAGACAAAATATTTCTTCCATGAATGGCTGTGTGTTCATCTTGGGATGTCCCATCCCATTCTCACAGCAGCAAATGCTGGGCTGGAGGTTGGATGGGGCTCTGAGCAACCTGGTCTAGTGGAAAGTTTCCCTGCCTATGGCAGCGCGTTGGAACTGGATGATTTTAAGGTCGTTTCCAGCACAAACCATTCTATAATTCCATGATTCTGTGATTGTTTTCTTGGATACTGAAATCAAACTGAGGAGCAGTCAAGCTTAATTACAGCTTGATCTTCTTTGTTAGGCAGATGATCATTTGTGATATCCAGGTACGCTAGGATGCTGAAGTCTTTGGTAGCTGTTTCTAGCAACCTATGAGAACAAAAGCATTGTGAGATGAGTGGTTTCAAACGCTTGAATTCCTGGTGAGACTTTAGGCTGAGCTGAGGTGAATTTTTTTTTTTTTCAACTCAAAATCTGTTAATAGGAAAAACAAAGAAAAAATTGAGTGAAGGGTTTTAACCTTTTTTGCAGAAGCTTAGACAGAGTCAAAAACTTTCTTTTGAAGATTGGTTTGAAGCATGTGCTTTACCAGTTCAAAGCTCTCTTTTAGAGGTTCAAACCAGTAGTAATAAAATTAGAAATGTGGCCAAAGCCAAAATGCAGCATTTTGAACAGTCAGAAACAGATTGCTCCCACTGTCCTTTCTGAGCCTTGAGGTTGCTTGCAGTACTGGTGAAGCTGCATGCAATTCTTTAATGGATTTGAATTTGCAATGACTGGTTTTATGGCATTTCTCTGCATCCAGCAACCTGACAGCAGCCAGAACCCAGTTTTTGTTCCTTTCCAGTGTGGCTTCTCTTTCTCCCCATATTTGTAGTCTGTGTAGTGTGTGTAATTGTACCATTGTAACAGCCTCAGACACCCCAAACTCCACCCAGCAAAGACTTGATGATGGCTGAAGGGGTGTTGCTTAAGCAGAGGAGGTTCAGGGTGCTGTGCCTTCCTCTCTAGTACACAAGAAATTTAGATTGGCTGCAGAGAAATTACTTTTAACTCTGCTGCAGCCATAGATTTTGGTTACCTAAGCTGGCTGTTGCTCTATTAAGGTAAAAAGACATCATTTTTCTGTTTGCAGAACACACAAGACAAGTTAAGACCCTGGGGGATCTGATGGCCACTCTTTTCTGCCATGGGGGCTTACTATTCCTGATGTTTGATCTCAGTGGGGACACTTTCCTGGAGCAGTGTTCAGACACCTTTCTGTGGTTTCAGAAGAATACTGCAAACTCACTTTTGCAATTTCATAGGGGAAAAAAGCAGGTTCAAACAAAATGTTTACACTTCCTCTTAATGCCACAATGTGAGGTCTTAGAAATTATTGTCCTCTGCATGGCAGAGGTTTTGGGCAGTGCATGGTCCAGAGCTCATTCCAAGACTTTGCTACTGCTAGCAAAATCTTCCAGTTCAGCATCCTCTTGCAATTTGAATCTCACCAGTTCAAGAGATTTAAATGTATTTAAATGTCTTCCTGGATACTTTCTTGTTTCTTTGAGTCCTAGTCGCCCTTGTGAATTTCACAGAGTTCAGCATAGAAGCCAGAAAGTGAATAAAAAGAAGAACTCAGAGGAAGAGATGCAGATGAGGGTCCATTTTGCCAGATCACTATCTGCTTCCAGGCTGAATTACAACTGATCCACTCCTATCTTGGCCCAATCAGTCTGCCCGTAGAAGAATGATCTATCAAAGAAAGTCTAAATATATCCAGGCTTGGAGAAATAGCTCCCAGCAATTCGTCATGGAGGCCAGAGACAGAGCAGTTTAAAGGTATTCTCAGTGCAGCTCCTTCACCTGTAGCTGACCTTTCTGCTCAAAAAGAGAATTAATTCTTTCAGAATGTCAAGACCTTGTTCTTTGGAGGCATCACTAAAAGGGAAAGTGCCTCCACCACCAGATATTTTTGTCCTCACCAGAAAGCTACAAGAGCATTAATTTAAATGCATTAACACGACGTTGCAATTTGTGGATGTTGGAGGGAAGCCCACGTTCCTCCCCGCTCCCTCAGCTGCCTTTCAGCATTTCTGTCTGTGACAGGGCTGTGCTGGACCAGAACTGTGACTTGGTGCTACTGGACACTGAAAGATGACCCACTGGGAAGGGCAGGAGATGTGGGAAGCTGAATTGGGAATTTCCAGGTCTCACTGCAGCAGCTCACAGCACAACAGGGAGCAAGCCTTTTGGCCCCCAGTTTCCAAAATTTGCCCTTAGGTCACCCAGGCACAAGCTGTATTAACCCGCAGAAACTCTGCACTAACACAACTGATGGAAAGCTGAAGGCAAGGATGACTTGGCCAAACCAAAAGGCCTCATTCAGATCTTCTGAATACCTCTGTATTTCCCCAACAGATTTCCAGCAAGCTTGGAAAGAGCAAAACTCTGCAATCAGTTGGAAAATTTCAGTGAGGATTTCAGTGTCTACACTGAGATTTGTGGTGTTTGAAAGTCCCAGTGCTCACTGTTCCATGCCTTAATTTCCCTACCTTCAATTGGAGATGATGTGGCAATAATTAATATCTGGAAAGCATTTCAGATGTTTATACAGTGCATTCCCTAGAGCCAGTTACCTACAATCAATGGGATATAATGGCCTCATATTATCACAATAATTAAATACTTCCAGCTCTGCACTTAACTAATGTTTACAGTGCACCAATGAGATAGAGGAAATCTTAACTTCAAGTGGTTGACAGAGAACACATGTAAAGGAAAAAATAGTACAATATTCAAGACATCATGTATAAAAAATCCCAATGTGCTTCTGAGCAATTAAATCCAAAGAACTGTTAGGCAGCTTAGATCACTTAATTTTTGAACTGCAGAAGTCCACCCTGAAGCTCAAAGAACTGCAGCCATGCACTGCAGGTCTTACTATTAGATCCTGGTAATAAAAATTATAGAGACTATGATTGGAGCAGCTGTACTTCTGCAGCCCTCTCCAAGACATTTACTATCTATGGTTCTAAATATAGATCTTCAATAAATTGTTGCCGGGACAGAAGGAGACATACTTTTTCTCTGAAGCATCTGTCTCAGTAGCCAAAGCAAATTATAGGTATTACACTTCTGCTAACAAGCACATCATTTTGGAAAATATTTTTACCTTTATCACACTTACATGGTATCAAATGTAAAAGTCTGTTTGGATTGAGAATAGGTGATAGAGGCATTTTGTAAATAAAGGTATCTACAGTTTAATGAAAAAGGAGAAGACCAAACAGAACCTTCTAGGATTTTATGTCTGAAGACTGGGTTCTGTTCTGCTTCACCTTTCCTTCCTCCAACCTGGAAAAGAAAGGATAAATCTGGTGCAGTCAGGCCTATGGTCTAGGTATATATACATATATTCCTTCTACTATGAGCAAATGCATAGGCTTAAACCATAATCACAAACACTGGCTCACCAAAATCTGAACTTTTCATGACCTTCTCCTGTCTTTTGTGCACTTGAAAGAAAACAGAGACTAAAAAGATGTATCTGAATAATACAAGAAGTTCTGTGCATAGGATGGTGCAAAGTGCATCTCCAATGTGATTACCAGGAACCAAGCGGGACTGTGTTATTTCAAACTGATTCTGAGTTGTATAATGTATCCCCCAGAGAATTTACTGCAGCATAAGTAACAGCAGACAGACCAGCCCATGTCTAAAAAACATACTCCATTTGATGCATCTTTAGAGTAATACTGAATAATAGAAGATATTGTGTATCAACTTAATTTTTTATGATGCAGCACCACAATACAGGTTAAATAGAAATTTTCATTCCTAAAAAAAAGGAAAAAACACTCAAACGTAGAAGTCTAGAAAGACAGTGGGGAACTTTGCTTTGACTTCTGTGCTAGATCAGGCTGCTCATATCCTTATTTTCTCAGAGTCCTTCAACTATGGCATCTGATGTAACTTTTTAGACTTGAGATGAAGAAAACAGACTCTTTTAGCAGCTTATGAATGAAAAATGAAAGGAACATCTGCTGTCCATTTACTTCCACTTCCTCTTGCCACTTTCATATATAAAATTGCTCATTAGCATTCACACAGAAAGTACAATTCAACCTCAAGTAGAAATATAGAATCATAGAATGGTTCAGGTTGGAAGGGACCTTAAAGATCATCCAGTTCCAGTCCCCCTCCTATGGACAGGGACACCATGCACTCAACCAGGTTCCTCAAGGCCACCTAATAATTCCAACATTCTCAATGGACTTTTCCATCAGATGCCTGACAAAAGTTTGACTGGAACCTACAGCAAACCCAGTGTTGTAGGAGCTCATTTCAGCAGTGTGTGGTAGAGACCCTTGGCCTTTTGTTAGATACCCTTGACCCAACCTACTGTCCCACACGCCTTCAAATTCAAAGCTCCTGCTGCTCACCAAATTCCTACTTCTGGTTCAGGGGTTTAAATCCCTCTATCAGTGCCATCAATAGACATAAGCCAAACTTTGCTTTATGTGAGCAACCACAATAGCAGAGAACTTCTTGTTGGCTCAAAAGGTCGTTAAAACAAAGGGAAAAGATATAAAGACCTCCAGTTCAGCAACATCTACTGTGTCTATGCACTTTGTGTGATTTGGGAAGCATTAGCATTTTGTTTTGTTTCAGTCTTGTAATTAAAAGGATTGTGCTTCATTATCCCACTGTAGCTCCCACTGTGACACAGTCCTGGTTATCTTTCTAAAAGCAATATTTCATACCAGCATCCAATTCTGTTAACTGAGTATAAAAGCATTGGAAGTCTCTCCATTTCTTATTTCAAAACAGTATTTAAAGGAAAAGGAAACAACACCTCCCCACCCCCAGCCATTTATTCTTAGGGAGTCATTATATTTGGGAATGATATAAGGAAATATTTTGGACAAGGGAGTTCATTTTCATAGAACTGAATACTTGAACTACTAAAGCGAAAGATATATTTTGGGGGCTTGGTTTTTTTCCCCTTTTTCTTTACATGATAGCTCTTATTAAAAGGGAAAAAATGAGTTCACATTAATTAACTGATATTAATGTGATGTAGAGGAGGGGGTTGGGTCTTTTTTTTTTCTCCAAAAAGGCCCTGAAGAGCCATTCTACAGAAGTATGTTTGTGTAGAAACAGGCAGTTTTCAATCTAAGAAGTCTCCAAGGTTGTCTCTGAACTGTATCCAAAGAGCTCCACTGCTTCTTTTCTTCACCTCATCTGCCAGTATCCTGCCCTTCCTTTAACAATCAGAGCCTCTCCTTGTACAAAACATATGCTCATAGCTAATAAGATGATGTTGTCAGTGATACATATAATCTTGTGTTCCTGTGTGCATATGTTAACTGCAGTATTCATTTGGAGTATTCTGATATTCAGAAGGGAAAAGGGCTTTCCTATATTTATATTAATTAGCATAACATAGTCTACCCAGAATTCATCATATTCTGCTAAGCTCTGCCAGAGAAAATGTATTAATAGCTGAACTGTTGCAATCCTTTATTAATATCAGCACTGCAAGCTCTGTACCAATTTTAAGGCTTATCAAGAAGACAGGATTCTTGTTCTTATTCCTTAAGTCTTTCCTAGTAAACAGAGATAATGAAAATTTGCTCCAAGGGAAGCAGCTTGGGAGCAAAGGCAAGTGGTGTTTAACTCCACAATGGGTTGTTCTGTTGAGTAGCTGTTAGATCAGTGGCAATGAATTCTTCCAAGGATTCCCAGTTCAGGGGAACATTTTGTGCTTCCTCATTCCAGATAATACCTACACCTTAAATCCTTGCCATGAAGGCCTGGGGAGGCCCCCCTGATAAGAGCACTCCAAAGAGCATCCAAAGTGGAGATGTCTGTTTTCTTGGAAAGCTCTGGTGTAGCAGGATGTTCTGCCTAAGTGGGGGTAAATCAGCTTAAACTTTGCCCAATTTGCAAAAGTTATTGGTGGATGGAGAAGTGGGGTCACAATGCTTCTGATGTTGGAGAGTGCTGAGACCAGCCTGACGCATCAATGCCTAAGTAAAACATTCAGAGGATGTGAAGACCATGTTTTCTAGCTGAAACTGGCACTGGCGAGGATGTGGCCCACACAGCTCACCCAGAAACATCTGACTGACAAGTCAGTCACTTTATACTACAAAAGCCCAGTCCCACTTTTTGACGGCAGGGACTTCTAACATACCCCTTCTAGGAGTGCATGGAGATTCCTCCCTGGAGTGAGGATGCCCCTCAAGGTCACTCCTCTAGGCTGAGCAAAAGAGGTTTGCCCAAAGTCATTGATATGGATAAGTAACACCAATCTCTACTTAATAATTATTAAGCTAGCTTTGAAATTGTTAATTTAATAAATAATGTACTATATTAATAGTTATAACTATCTATACTGTGTAGTAAATAATACTGATTAAAGTCTCTTAGTCTAATCATTATCATCATCAATTTAAATAAATAATTTATTTTATTAATGTATTGGGCTTAATATCCTTAATCCTGTGGGACAAAGTCATGTGAAGATTCAATTACACCTATTTAATCCTTTAGACACAAGTCATTCACCACGTCTGGGACTAGAAGTGGATCCAGACACACCCAGACTCCTTTCTGAGGAGTTTAGAAAGCAAGGGAGTCCTGTCTGCTCCTTGTGACTCAATAGGATGGTCTCCCTGATAAACCTTGCCCAAAGCTTCTGTTCAGTCCACGACATTTGGTGTGATACTGTTTTCCTCTCACAAGGATTAACTTCAACCTTCTCCTTCTTTTCACTTTAGCTTCACTCTTTCCTTGCTCTTCCCACATTTTCAGCACTTTTTTTGTATCCTTTACTCCTTTTCTTCAAGGTATCACCTTCTCTTACTAGCTGATCATCTCTGAACTGCACATCTGGACCTGGGGGACAATTTTTGCAGAGAAATGAAAGCAGAGAGAATTTTAACACACCATGTGTGGGCAGTGCATTGTTTAACACATCATATACTCTGTCTGTCTGGGGGATCTCTTCTGTTGATGATTTTCATCAAAGGAACTGTTTTGCCTGCATACTAAAAGGACTCATTCTTCTTGAGTTCCTGGGTACAAACTGACACAAATATGATTAATGCAAACCTCCAATAATTACCACTGTTAAAAAAAATCATCAAGCTGCATAGGAAAAACATGAAAATACAAAGAGAAGAAGAAAGGGGAAGAAAGTGCATTATACTTTGCATAAGAACAGATGCATAACCATGAAGCAGAAAGACAAAAAACTGAAAAGCATTAGGGCATGTTAGCTCCTTTCTAGCATCTCTGTATTTGCAAAAGAAATCATTGAGGAAAGGCCTATAGGTGAGAACCATACCAAGGAAACAACCTAATCTAGGCACAAGTTTCACCAATTGGCTGCACTGATCAAGAACATGAAAAAACAGTAACAGCCACATATCTCCCTCTGGCACAGCTTTTACAAGTCAGTCCTGGCACAAAAGCAGCTGTCCTAGCAAGGCAAACCCTCATACCTGCAGGTAAACACTACAGGGGACACACATTTCTGTTTCCCAAGTCCTGAGAAAAGGACTGTCTCCCCATGTGCCAAAAATATTTCCTTGCCTTTGTTTCCTACTGCTCTACCCTGGAGGGGATTTTGAGATCCCACTGACTTTCATGGGGTCTAAATTTCACTAAATCATAATCTTCCCCACTCTATTAATGTTTTATTGGAGAGCATTAGTTTTCTGAGCTGCTCTCTCTTCATCTTTCCCATATTGCCCTACTTCATCAATATAGTTCATCTTTTAAGTTGATTTTTGGTGAGGGTTATTCATTAAGGTTTGATATGTATTTCAAAGCTGTTAACCTTGACCATTTATCTTTAATGAAAAAAAAATAGCCTATTTGTAGCAGAAAACTTGTCAAACGCAGTTTCATTGGGACATTTAACACCTGCTTAACTGACAGAGATGATTTGACAGGGTAGCCTCAGAAGGTTTACAAGTGACACAAAACTGGAAGAGGTGATTGATTCACGAAAGGGTCATGCTGCCATTCAGAGGTGTTGCGGTGGTTCAGTCCCGTGTGGGACTGTCTGAGCCGCAAGGGATCTGCACCCCGAAAAGGGTCTGCTGGCTGGACCTCACCGCAGGCTCGAGCCCTCAAGGTTAGGGCGAGATAGCACAAGGCCCTGCAAGAGCATGGAAACTCTTCCTCCTCGATTGGTCCCCCTTCTCTCCTCCCTACTCCCCTTATATAAGGTTATGTTCCTGAATGTTCTACTCCTTTTAACACCCCATTTAACACCGCCTCCCTTATACCTTGTTGGTTTGTTGAGAGTTCCTCCGCCCCTGTACCACCCACTTGCCTTGCTGTGATTCGTTCTTAGAGTTTACTCCTCCCCTTTTGTAGCCATTTCAAACCTCATGTCAGCCCCTGTTTGGGGCTCTTCGTGCCCCCTGCTACGTGTACCCCTGGATCCCGTCACCGAATAAACCCTTCCTGTTTTACCCTACGAAGAGCCCTTCCTGCCTCCTTTGTCTCCTCCAGTACCTTATTCATCAGTGGGTGAGACGGACCCTTTCGTGTGCCTCCGTGCACCCTCCCGCCATTGCAGGCTGCAGCAGCCATCCTCGAGCCCGCAGCTGGGAAGGACGCAATCACCCGGCCACCGTGCTAGCCGTGGTCTTGCCGCGCACCGTGTCACAGAGGGACCTCAACAGTATGGAAAAATCGGTTGACAGGAATCTCATGGAATTCAGTACATGGAAATGGAAAGCCCTGCATCTGCCAAGGAACAACCCCATGCACCAGGATAGGCTTGGTGCCAACCAGCTGGAAAACAGCTTTGCACAATAGCACCATGGGGTCCATGGTGGACACATGGACACAGAAATTTGTCATTGCAGCAAAGAGGACCAGTGGCCTCCTGGGCTGCAATAGATGGAGTATTGCCAGCAGATTGAGGGAGGTGGTCCTTCTCCTCTGCTCACCACTGGTGAGACGCATCTGCAGGTTGTGTCCAGTGCTGGGGTCCCCCGTAGAAGAGCGTGATGGACACAGTGGAGCAAGTCCATTGAAGGGCTGTGAAAATGATGAGGGGTTTGGAGCATCTGTTGTACAAAGAGAGGCTGAGAGATCTCAGACTATTAATCCAGAAGTAGAGAAGGATCAGGGGGATCTTACCTAAGTACCACTCTGCAGGAGTAAAGGTGATAGAGATTCTTCTCACTGATGTTCAATGACAGCAAAAGAGGCAATAGGCACAAATTGAAATACAGGAAATTCCACTTCAAATAAGAAAATGCTTTTGTATTGTGAGGGTATTTGAAAATGGAATGTGTTCCCCAGAGAGGTTGTGTAGTGTCCATCCTTGGAGATATTAAAAATTCAACAGGACATTGTCCTTGGCAACCTGCTGTAGGTAACCCTGTTTCGAGCAGGGCATTGGGCTAGATGAGTTCCAGATGTGCCTTCCAACCTCAGCTGCTATATGATTTTGTGAAATACATTCAGCCCAACCTGCCCAGTTCCTGGATATAAAAAAGCATTCACACATACTCTTTGGTTGAAAGTCAGTCACTTATATGTATAGCTTACATTCTAAAGTTTTATAAAATAAGGAGTGACAGGAGGGCTTTGCTTGGTTCTTCAATGAAACAAATTCTCTGGAGTAACACTTCAAGGTTACTGCCTCCATCCCAGCTGAGACCTGAGGACTTGTACTACAGATCTGACATGCTCAAATCTTTAGCACACAAGATAGTGTTACTTTATTCTTAAACATGAGATTGTTCATCAGTTTTGCTGGAGTTGTGGGCAAGACAAGAGAGGTCAACAGCTGACCTAGGAAGTGGAGACAGCCTTTGAGTATAAGGCCAGAGCTCCACCTATGACACTGGGATATGGTCTAGTGATTAGTCTGTTGTCAGTTGGCCAAAATGAAAACTCTATAATTTTGAGTATCTTCAGGTGCTCTTGTTCAGACTTCAGCAAGATTTGCCCTCTTGCAGAGCAGCAGGAGAATGTTCTGAGTTTACAGTTTTAATTAGATAAGGATAAATTGCTGGGGGAAACTGAACACTTCATTTGGCGTCTCAACAGAGTAACTCTTTAGAAGTCAGCACAGATGATACACAGATCGAATCAAAGTGGCAAATACACCCACAGACACTGACATGTTTCTCTTTCCATCAGGAATTCTCAGGGGCAAATTTCCTCTGGCATTCAGGACCTTCTTTTTGCAAGAATCTCCATATTTTTTTGAATCCTAATGGTACAGTTTAGGAAGAACCATATTCTCTAGAATTTAATTTTCTTCAGCCTAATGATTTCCTGATCGGCCCCAGCAGGGAGTCAAACTTAAACTTCCTAACAGCTTATATATAGTAGCACGAAACCAATAAACATATTTTGATTACTGCAGTGGTGCTCACCTCTTGTGCCTCTTGATACAGCGACAAAGAGGAGGTGCTGTCTGCAGTCATCTTGGGATGGTTAAGGAGCGGGATTAGTAAGTGCGAACCAAGATGCTGGGACTCCCATGGCTGAGCAAAGGCAAAGGTGCTTTCAGTCGGCACGTTAATGGTAGATGAAAATTACTTTGTACATCTCAGAACAGCTGGAAATGGCTTTGAGCATGCCCATGTAGGACCATAAGTGGAGGGTCTGGAAAAGATATGCTGGAGGTTGCAGGTCTCTGAGGTCTCAGCAGGGAGCAGACATGGAGCCCTCCAAAAGCCAGAGCAGCAAGAGCTGAGAAGGAGACTGAATCCATTATAAAACTTATGGTCATTTAGTAGAAAATCTTGGTTCAAATGCTGTAGCATTTGATCCCTGGGTAGAAAACCTTGGCCAATACACTGGAAAATACAAGAGTCAGGCCATCTGCTGCAATGCAAGAGGGACAGAGGCCATTTCAGAAGAATTATATACTGCAATTAATTCATGGAGTAGGAAAGAGAAAAAACTACTGTGTTGTGAGATCTAATCCCTTAGTATGAAGAGAGAGACATAAAAGCATTGCTTTGGTGCACACTAGCACAACCTATGAGTCACTGTGCCAAATCCATCCCTGGTTTTGAAACGCTGGAGAAAACAAAAATAAATTTATTCTTTTCGTTCTCTAGAAAGAACCTTTAAGCTCAAACACTTACATCAGAGAGAAACTGCAGATCAAAGAGGCTGAACGCTGTGTTATTCAAGCAGGTTAGATAATTAAAGTTCTCCAGTTTACCACGGGGTTTATGTCTAGCTCCTAATAGTTGTTGTGTCTGAGCTTTCCTTAAGGGTCAGCCATCCCTTCTGCTTTCTGTCATACGAGTACTTTTTCATCTGGGTTTGTGGAGCAAAGATGACACTCAGTGGCTGGTTAGGTTATCACAGGTATGTGTTCCAGCAGTTTTCCAAAGGAACTACTCCTAGGTGCTGTTGGCAGAGGCTGTTCACAGAAGCCTGCAGTGCCATGCTGGGAACAACATCAGCTCCAGGTTTTCAGAGAAGGACAGTACTCCCCCACTCTAGTCACGGGCATACTAAGGCAGTGATCTGTTTCTCAAGCATATTTCTGACAAATGCATTTCTTAGCAGAATTTCTTGTGGTTTCTAGGAGATGAAAAAGATTTGAGAATATCTCAATGAGATTTTTCCTCTTTGTATTCTTTGAAGAAAGTAGGATTACCTGCTTTTAATATTCACAGCCTCAACTTTCCCTGTGCTTTTAGGATGAGCCTCCAGTGCATGAACCCAGGGGCCTTTGTGAGCACTGTAGGCACTGGCTTCCCCAGCCCCAGCTGCGATGGAGACTTAGATCAGGGCCACAGTGATGCAGCAAGGCAAAGGTAATGTTTGTGGGCTGAAAGGGGCCAGGCAAGAATTTGGAGGAGCATTGAGTTTTGAGGGGTTTAGCCTGTGTCCCAGTGCCATCTCACTGTCATGGCTGCTGCAGCACACTGGTGTGAGAGTAGAAAACATCTAACAACCACTTTGCAAGCAAAAGACCGTGACAAAAATCCACCAGCCATGTGGTGTGTACTACGTACAGTGTATATATACTGTTATCTCTGCAGTGCCTGCTCATCTGCCTCAGCACCTTCTTTCCACAGGGTCCCCTTCCCAGACAGGGAGTAAAGCACGGGTTCTTGCATTAGTGAATGTTGTCACACAGCTTTCCCTTCCTCTCTGTAACTCCCAGAGAAAGGCTGCAAGCAGCCTGGAGGTTTGACCACGGCTGTGGTTGTATTCACTGCTGAGTTACCCAGACAAAATGAGCAGTGCCTATTTCTTAAAAAATAGGTAGTGTATATGTTCCCGAATTAATGTATCCATGAGCTTCTTTCATTATCAACATAAATACAGGGAAGTCAGGAGTTGAATTTCTTCTGCTCCCTACTGGTTCCTGGCATTGGGGAATAAAGAATATTAGCAGAAGAGCAGAGGCAAACTGCACTACTGCTGCCTATGGTTTTCTGAACCTTCAAGGCTGGTCTGGCAACATTTGCTGCAATTAAGCTGATGTATCAATAAAGGGGGAACAGTGGGTGGACAGAAAGATTGTAATTTCTAACTAGAGTAGTGCTCTTTTGGATATTGACTGACACTGGGAAGTGATTGTCAAAGTCTTTTTTGACATCCTCAGGCTGATAAAGACAGCAAGGAGATTTCCCACTGATATCAAGCAGAAATTTGCACAGAGATCAAAGGCAGAATAAAGCATTCCTGTAGTGAGTAAACTCTGAAAAAATCTTCATTACTTCTAACATACTGCAATAGCTATAGTTGGCAACGTGCTTTGCAGCACATCATCCTGCTTTAACCTCCTTTGGCATCTGACTTGGATTCTCTTGCCTCTTTATTTTTTTGCCTCTCTTGCGGTCTCCCTGGCTGCCCCACCTGGCAACACAGTCAGTAGCAGAGCTTTTATCAGTAGCATCTTCTAGATTTGACAATTATTACTCAGCTCCAGGTCTTAAAAAGGAAACAGGTCTGATTACATTCATATTCCTTGGATGCTCTTTAGCACAGGGTCCATGTTTTCACCCTGTATCTGCAAGGCACACTAAGTGATAATGAGTCATGTTGGAACTACCATGATAGAGAAAATAGTGCAGCTGCTGCTAACAAGGGTCATAGTGAGTGGCCGGTACAGACATCATTCAGAGGAGGTGTTTTGGGTTGCCTGCAGAAGAAATAGTTAATGCTGTAACAATGTATTTGGGAAATTTTGTTAGCAGACATGTTGGTGACTTAAAATACAGAGAGATTTATATATTTATATGCTTATAAATATATATAAGCTTACATATACTTGATCTTCCATACTATGCAGAATAACTGTCAAGCACACAGGTACAGTGAACACCTCAATCTGGACAAATCCTATTGCCAGGCTTAGATTTTAATTTGTCACATCACTGGGTTTTATTGTTTTTACTGTTCAACCTTGGATCCAAATAGATCTGACACATTCTTCTCATCCCTTCTAAGCAGACTGCAGTAAGGTGATGCTTCTGGACTGTATCCCTTTACATCCACCTGGGACAGCTCCTCAAACTAAAGGCTTTGTGCAAATAATCATCTCCCAGGTAAACTATTATGGAACCAAATACTGACACATTTTTTTAAATCATATTTTTGTTAAACTACCTGAAAGCAATTCAGGTGTCTGACACCACTGAAATCAAAACAAACTAATCTTCAAAATATTTTGAAGTATCCATTGTTAAAACAGCTGCCTGGGACATCACTAGAGGTTTTTCTGCAGGGATAAGGACCAAACAGGCTAATTTAGGATTTGCCTTGCTATTTCTCATTGTTTGCCTTTAAGTCAGCAACTTCAAACTAGTCCCACTGTGATTGCTTTGTCCTTCAAAACTCACTTCTCCCTGCCAAAATTATGTTATTACTTGTCTCCAACTTGCCTAAAATTTCTGAAGTTTAACTGAATGCAGTTCAGTTTGAGAATTAAAGCAATACAAGAGCATAATCAATGAACAAGAAAAAGCAACATTATCTTTTCTCAGTGTGTTGCATGCTGCAACAAGTCTAGTTTTAGTCAAACTAGAACAATCTCAGTCTACAATTACACATATTCCTTTCAGTACACCCACAAGAACTCCATTAAGGCTGGCACCAAAGACCAGAAACTATCTGAGAGTCTTTTGAACATGGTTTGTGAGCATAGAAGTCCTTCAGTCTTCATTGAAAATTTGTGAACATGACCTATGTAGACTTCATAAGAATTTGGCTCACATGCTACCAGAACATTCAAAAAGGCCCTTTGTCCTTATACTTGAGCAGACTAGAATAAAAATGCCTAAAGAATCCTGAAACAAAAGTAAAATCAATGTCATTAGCTTTGGAGGGAGGGACACAAATGTATATTTTATAGTGTAAATAGGCTCAGGAGCCCAGAAATGGGAAAATGGAAGGGGGAACACATTACAGACAGTAAAGTTTGCAAGGAGCTGCTTCACAGCTACTTCCCTTGAAATCTGGAGTAGGAGAAACCTGGGTCTCCCGTCCAGAATTAGACTGACTTCTTTAAAAACTGTACTTTCCCTACTGCTTTTCAAGCTCATATCTAATTCACCGTTTATGGTTTCCTTATGCCTCCCTCATCATTTTTCGTTTCTCAGTGTCTTTCTCCTATTGCGTGTTTCACCTGGTTTCTTTCTCCCCACCTACATGCTTGTGCACAATCACCAAGTCCCATTTTATTTCCTGCTCTTATTGTAAACTTCTAAGAAGGCTTTACCCAGCAAAAGGTCTGTGCTTTTTGCCTCTTGTAGCCCATCAGCTGTCATTACTGGGATTCACAAGGCCCTAAATGCCTCAGTGTTCTCCAGCTTTCTCTGTATCTCATCAGCACTTGCAATTGCTGGCATTGCATTTCCCAAACCGAGTGCAACAAGAGTAGAATATCCAAACTGAAACACTTTGTCTTATATTCTTTCTGCATCCTAAAAAGACACTTCCAAAGTAGGGCAGTTCTTTTCAGTCTGGATCTTTATCTTTGGCAAGGTTGGCTATTAAAATATAACTGCCTTCACATGCTGCCCTTCTCTCTGTACTGGCTGTCAAGTAGTTGGGATCTCTACAGAATCTTCCTTAATACTGTGGTTTGGGAAATCTGTTTCCCACATAGTGACTGAATACTAGCAATGACACTAAACACTCCACTCCTTGGTTTCATCTTCTTCAACAGAACAAACCCTCTACTCACCCTCCTGCTACTCTTCCCGAAAAAGGCTTAGCGCTAGGCAGAAGAAAATTGCAGGTGGGTGCACATAGCTAAATTTAGCTGCTGAAGTAGGATTACCTTCCACAAACATTTGCACAGCCCTAAGGAAAAATAATATGTCAAATTCAAATTTAATTCAGGTTTAGTTCTAACAGAAGCTCTTAGAAAGATATTAGCTAGATCAAGTTGTCCAAAGAAGAGCAGTGTTTTCTAGAAAGGATCAACTGGGAAGTAATGGGAAAGTGTGAGTCAGCCTTTTAAGACTCCTGGCATATAGGCAAGGTGGCTGTGGAAGAGATAAGCCATATTTTCTACTCAGTGAGGGCAGAACAAATGATGCTGCTTTAGTCTACAGCATGAAAATAACATAGCAATAGATGCTGCTTTTACAGGCACATCAGGCAAACATCTGAGAAAAGTCTGTGGATAGCTGTTCTGATCTCGAGGAACTGAAACAGCCCCTATGTGTCCTTAGTGTTCTAATTCCTCTGGCTCTGGGGGATCCCACAGCAGTGCTGGGAAACTGGTGCCAGGCTCATCCAGTGGTGTGTGGGTGGGCACAGGAAGGTCTTGACAGCAGAACCCCACAGGGATGAAGCTTAAAAACCACACCAGAGATGGAAGGCCATAGGCTGTCTTTGTGGCTGTTCACACCTCCTTCCCAAGGGAGTAGCTGTTCCACAAGGGGAGTAGAAGAGGGTTGTCAGAGCCAGTCATAGCTTTGCCAAGGCTTATTCTGCTGGCATAGTCTCTCAGAGTCATCAGTGATACTGGTTTAATTGCATTTACATACCGTGCTATTTCCGAACACCCTGCGCAACAGCCCTAATTTCGCTTTCAACAAGATGTGACATCTCTGAGTTCATTGACAGTCTAAGTTGCTGAAAGTCTTAAGTTTTAAATCACAAGTGGCATATAGTCCTGGCCTGTGATCATGACCCTCAGTACTGATTCCATTTTCTTTTTCACACAAGATCTTTCTCTTGTTCTTTGGATTAAATAATCCAAGATGGCTCTAGTAGGAGGGCTTGATGGCTCTCAGAGAGAATTGTAATATGACTGACCTGACCTCCATCCAGAGACCAAATTCTCCCTCTTTAAATGGAAGTGATTTCCTCTCCTGCTCTGCCCATGGAAGGGACATCCATAACAGACTGCAAAGAGCAGTGTGGCTTGTCTGCACTGCCAGTCAGGGAAGTTCATGGTGGTCTTCGAGAAGAATTGTTAGTGGGAAGTAGGAAAGCAGGGCAAAGGATGAGATTCAGATTATTGGGAACCTTAAATCACCTCCCTCAAAAAATGAAGCAAATAACTCAATGTGTAAAGAGGGAAGGGGTCAATCATGCTGTTGTTAATATCATATCACAAGGCACAGCAGGGGCCATAACTTAGAGCTAACCTAAAATTTTAATAGTGGAGGGCATTCAGCCATGCTTTAAAGGCCTGTAATAATGAAGACTTTACTTGATTTATCATGAAATTGGTTAATTGCCCTCTTAGTTAAACATTAGCTTCATTTTTCCATTCCTGGCAATGTGGCTTCCTGGTTTTATAGTTTATAGTCCCTGGGTCTCAGTGTACCTTTGTCCCCTGGATAAAAGGCCCTGTGGTTGCCTGTCAGCTCTTTGAGGAGCTGCTTACGGACTGCCAGAAGTGTTCCAGCAATGCCTGTGGGCTCCCACATGGAGGCTGGGTCTGGGGCTCTCTCTGGAGTGTGGTTTTCAGAGCCCAAGCCAGCTCTCACTAAAGCCCAATTCTTACACTTGTGAGTCTAATGCAGGCACTTCTTCCTCTGATTTTGATCAGTGCCCTGCTATCTACAATTTGCAAATACGGTACAAACTGCTAGTTACTTATGAAATCTTCATAAATCTCATCATTTTCTGTCACTGTGTTAGTGCAAATCTAGGGGCTTTTTAAATTAAGTTTTGCCCTCTGCTCCTGTTTATTACTGTTTATTTTTAGAATAAGAATTATGCTTAACATCATTTGACAGCTGAACATTGAACAAGTAGTTCTATTAATACACCGAAGTGTTCTCGTTGCTGAGGAAGATTAGTACAACTCTTTGCTGTTTGCTGAATGAAAAGCACAATAAAAAGAAAACATTAGCATAAATGAGAATGTTTTGATTGTTTGCTATAGTTGTCCTTGGTAATGAAATACAAGGTGAAGCTGCAGAAATAATTTGAACTTGAAAAATTTTATATATTTGAATAATCAAGCGGGGGAGGGTATTCTATACAAGGGACTGGTTTCTTGGTGTTTTCCCCATGGCAGAGTTCCTACATATCATGACAGACATAATGCAGAAGATGTTAGGTTAAATAAAGTACACACCTCCTTAATTTCAAGCATAACAGGTATGACCTTACCTCTTCATTTTAGGCTAACTGAATCCAGAACTTCATGCAATAATTCTGTGTTACTGATCAAAACCTAAACTAGCAAATGTAGCAACTATCAATGGAGATTTGTGTAACCTCTGATCTCTCATCTCTCATGACCAGTGAGAGGAGTCAAGGGAACGGCCTGAAGCTGTGGCAGGAGAGGTTTCGGTTGAATATCAGGAAAAGGTTCTTCCCCCAGAGGGTGGTTGGGCACTGGAACAGGCTTCCCAGGGAAGTGATCACAGCCCTAAGCCTGACACAGCTCAAGAAATATTTGGACAACACAGTTGGGCGCATGGTGGGATTCTTGCAGTGTCCTGTGCAGGGCCAGGAGTTGGCCTTGATGATGTTTGTGGGTCCTTTCCTGCTCAGGACTTTCTATGACTCCATGGTTCTGATTCTTTGCTTCTGATTGTAATCACCAAGAGCACAGTCAATAATAGTTTACTGAAATGCATGTTTTGTTTTGCTTTAAAATGAGCAGTAACATACTTGCCTTATATACTTTCATTATAGGTCATGAAAATTGTTTAAAGATGCAGGAGTATCTTTTCCAACTAACTTCTGGTGAAAATGACGTGGGTGTTAAATATCAACCTGCAATCTAATTCTTAAATAGTCCTGGTGATTTGAAGTCCTGTCATTTTTTATTTCAGCGGCACTTGGGTTACAATCTCTTGGCTGATTCTGATCTCCCATAAAAGTTTTGTTTGGATGGTTAAAATGTTCTCCTTATGTTTTTATAGCATATCTACTTGGACTCTAGAAAAATCACACACTTCTAAACTGATCTGGGATTGGCCTTACTGAAGCTGATTTTCTCCATGGCCTTAGGTAAACCAATATTATCTCTATTCTATGTCAAATTGAATTTCAAAACCACATACCTAAAGTCACAAGTGTTTCAAGATTAGCTTTCATTTAATAAAACTTGGAAGAAAAGTATTTGAGCACTAAAAGGCACAAAGTGTATGAAATCTGAGAAATGTCCAGGAATACGCTGTCACCATGTGACAGGTCAGTATTTGTTTAGTTTTAACTCTCTCTCCTTCTCTATGAATGTCAAAATACTTATTATATTGCTATATATGTGTATAGAAGCCAGGTGTAGAAAGATAAAACACTAGAATTTCTAATACAGGCATTAATTGAGCACATGATTGGGTTTCCATTTGCTCTAAGTAATGCAGACCAAGGGTTGCACGGTACCTCCAACATTTTGAACTTGTTTTCTATAGGCTTTCTAGATTTCTTCCTGCCAGGCCAGGCTGCATCAAAATTGCAAGGAAATTTAGTTCTGCTACTGCTGACAGTACTTCATTGTCAATCTTGCTTTACAATACATGATGCTGTTTGCTTGATTGCCATGTTTGCCCCTGCCGTCATAGAAATTTTGTGCCATGGCATAATTTCTATATGAGGAAGAAAAAAACCCATTTCATCTACTCAGATGCACAAAAGTCTTGAATGCAGACAGCTCCAGAGCTAACCTGTACACTGGACAAAGTCCCTTAGGTTATGTCTACATCCCTGTTGTCTGACACCAAGGGCAGCTGGCTGCTCCTATATGAACAAATCCTTTTCCCTGTGAAACAGAACAGCTACATCCTTGGTCCCATGGGGAATGAACCCAGCTCCTGTTAGCTCCTCAGCTGGGTCTGGGGACTGTGTGGTAGCATGTTAGCTGGTCCCAGGCAGAAAATGCACCAGGAATAATTTCCAGAAACTGTGGAGAATCAACACTGTTAACTTAATGGCACAGATGTAGCCTGAGAGTCCTCTTCCACTTAAACAGGAGAAATATGCTTTTTCATAAACACCAAAAGTAGATAATTCACATTTTTAGCTGCTTATTTCTCTCCATGACTTTAAAAGTATGAGGAGTGACTAGGAGAGAGACAGACACGGTAGAAATCTAAAGGTAAATGGGATGAATCTTTCTGAACTCACAGTTACACTTGCAACATAACGTCCCGTATTAAAGTCAGTGGAACTTAATTAATAGTTTAGTTTTACACATGCGCTTCAAATGTCCTTCCTGCCCATCAATGATTTCTAAAATCAAGACCAGTTCTTTCAATCTTGGTTTCACTGAAGCTAAGGGCAAACTCCCATTTCTTCACTGGAGCCTGTATTTCCTTGTTAGGGTTCAAGTCTCCAAATGAGAGATGCTTGTTTTAATTGGATTACTCGCCAGTGTCTCTGCTGATAGGCAGCAGAGACTGAGAAAAACAATTATAACTCTGATATTCTGGACAGCTCTGCTACTCTAGCTCTCCCCCAGCATATGAAGAATTTGCAGTTCTTAGAAGAAAGTCCATACTAAATTAGGAAACATTCTTTTCTGCTCTATATTAACAGCTTGCAAGCAGCAGGAGACCAAAGCGTTTTGCTCTATGAATTATTTTGTTTTAAATGCAGAGAATTAGTTCTTTTCTTGTTCTCTATTTTTATTGCAACACTTTTGCCAAGACTCCATATGCCAAGATGTAATTAGCTTTGAGAGAAGACATTTGCAGATCTGGCACAGACCATGGATAGTTTAACAGCTTCTTTTCTGTTTCTTCTGAATATTAAGCAAGAGCATATAATTGCTTGTGACTTCTTTCAATGCATCTCTGGAGTTTAAATCATTTTTCAGAATTAAATAAATTAAAAAAATAAGATTAACACAAATATTATTCAAAAAAGATATTTTAGGCACACACAAAACCAGGAATTCCTTCAATTATGTGGTTCATTTCAGTGCAAATTCAGCCCTCTTTTAATTATACATATATTCATTCTCTCACTTTCTGTATAGAGATGAGAAAGGCTGAATAAAGACTGCCAGGTGTGTGCACTAGAGCAGAGATGATTTTCTGAGGGCGACCATGTCTTCTGATATTCCTTGTCTCTGGAGTGCTTAATATCCCATTTATTTCTCTTTATATTTTGTCGCTTTTTCTTTGCTCAGCAATTTAACCAGACATCTGTAGCTAGCACAATATTTTCAATGAGCTGGAAGATCATCGGAGGTATTGAAATTTTTTACTGATATCACTGCTTTTCACATCACCCGAAAACTGTGCCTGCTCTCCATGGTACCAGCCATAACTACACAGCTCCTTCAGGCTGCCTGATTCTTGCTGTTTACTGCTGACCATCTTCTGAGCCAGATACAAAGGATACAAAACCTCACAGTCATGGTGATATTCCCCACATTGCACTAGAACAAGCATGCAGACAGGAGGGAGGTAAATCAGCCTCACTCCTAGCCAGACTGAGGATAAATGGATGTCTGATCCACAGATGGAAGCTGCTGGAAGCTATGTTACCAGTGATATACTGACTAGGGGCCTCTTAGTATGTCCCTCTGACTGCAACAGCTCTATGAATAGCTTCTGCAAGGATGTCTGGGTCTTTTTGATGACTTTTCTGCAGCACATCTTCACCTCTGTTTCCTGGACCATCTTTGGCTCTGTGGGCCTGTGTTGTCAAAGGTGACTGGCATTTTGAAGGGCTTTTTTCCACACCTCTTGTCTGGCTCTTTCACACATTCATCTCCTGGCTCTTGTGCAAAAGCAACTGCCAGTGGGACTTGAAAGAGCTGCTCTCAATGGCAGTGAACTCCCTTTACAGTTTCCCAGCAGAAA
>VZTE01003069.1:625712-701137 GCA_013397775.1 Eulacestoma nigropectus | reverse complement strand
AAAAAAAAAAAAAGAAGATAGAAAGTTATTTTGCTTCTGTAAATTGTCAGGAGTTGAACTCAGTGATCTTTGTCGGTCCCTTCCAGCTGAGGATATTCTATGATTCTGTGATGACTGCCAGTTGTGGCAATGCACATATCAGACAGTACATTGTTAGAAGATACTGTGGCGTGGGGACATAGGGACAAACTGGTGAAGTGACTTTGTGTAGGTCATGCATAGGCATGAGACTGCTCTGTGCATGGCAGTTCTGCAGGAGAGTTCTTAGGATGCGCTGCAGTTTATGCAAAGAGCTGATTAAGTTTCATATAAATAAAATTTGGCTGAGGTAGGAAAAGAGACATGAAAAATCACAGACTCACAGAATTGCTTGGGTTGGAAGGGACCTTAAGGATCATCCAGTTCCAAGTCCTCTGGCATGGCAGGGATGCCATCCACTAGATCAAGTTTCTTAGGTCCCCATCCAATCTGTCTTTGAACACTTCCAGGGATAGGGCATCCACAACTTTTCCGGACAACCTATTCTACTGCCCAATTAAGTAAGTCCTCAATTAAAATGGTGTTTGCACTTGTCCAACTTAAAGACTTCTAATAATTTTAAACTAAAAAGGGTGACTTAGCCTGAATATATGGAAGACATAACAAAATTCAAATTCTTTCATAAAATACCTGAAATATTTTGCTGCTTGACTGCACTTTGGCAATGTGCCCAGAGGGAAAAAAAAAGGATCTCGGTTTGCTCAGCAACTTAATATGTAGAGCTATCAAACAAAAAAGATGTCAGTGTTCACTGAGCTGGCAACAGAGACTAATCCATTGCAAGGCTGGAAGAAATGTGTCTTGGGTCTTACATAAACTGGACAGCTTAGTTTCAAAGGGGTGTATTTTTGCATGTCAGAAAGTCAGGCTCTGATTAATAAGGCATTTAACATAAATGACATGGTTTTGACAAAGGAAAAGTGACAAACAAGCAGAATGTGACATTTCCCCTGCCCTCTGGCTCCCTCCAAAGACTTTTTCAAATCTTGTGCTAATTAGATGCATGTGCAAACAATTGATGAGTCATGCCTTTAACAAGCAAAAGTTTGCTTTCTGTGAGCTAATTTCATCAAAAATTCGTGCAAATCCTCCAGTCTTATCAAAGGGAAGGGTTGCTAAGGATGGCTAAGTACCACATGCCGTGGATCGCCTGCCTTCAGCCCTCTGGTGTCACTCACCAGCTGACTCCCACTGCCTGAAGAGCTCAAGATGAGGCAGCCACTGTCAGATTCCATCCACTACTACCAGCCAAAGTCTTCAAACAAGTGCCTGGGATGCTGCAGACTTTCTTCACCTCTCCTGTATGAACACTCCAAACCAGAAGGCTGGCTGTCATCACTGGAGTGTTGAGGCTATGGATAATGCAGTGGGAAGCTTCTGGAAAGCCATGGATGTTTGATCTAAACTGTACCCTACTTATGAAATCCAGCATAAGCCAACTGAAGGCTGCCAGCACACTCAGCTCTCCACCTGTCCCCTCCTACTTACCTTCACCATTTCTGTGCATCCTCATCCTGTGCATGTCTGAAGTGTGTGGAAAATGTGAATTTTTCAGACTGCCATACTATGGGCACTACAGATCTCTCTATTATCACGACTTCAGGAGAAATTTTGTTGCCTTACAATGGAAATGTTCCCACTTCAAAACAGGAAGCAGAGGGAGTGAGGACCATGACCAGGTAACTCCACCAACCCTGTGAGGATTATAGAATCCCTTAATAGGAAAGAAGCAGGCATAAGTGACCTCAGGAAGCGGGAGGGTATAAGTCAAGTTAAAATAAAAAATAAAATAACATAAATAGGGCAATAAGGACTAAACTTTTAGCAAGGCCATTGTTTGAATCTGAATACAACACTAGGAACCAGGCTAGAGCAGCAGTAAGGCTGAAGGTCGAGCCCCCATACTGCTGTCAGCTCTGCATGGGTGCCTTTCTGTGCAATATGTGGAGCTCTGCACAGGCCTGAAGGATGTCTACAGGGGGGTGATGAAAGAACCAGAACCTCCAGCAGCACTACTGATTGGGTAGACATGGCAGGAGAAAGAGACAATGAAGGAGAAAGTAGGAGAAGGAAAGGTCAACAAGTCCTCTCCTTCCTAGGCCACACTAAGGATTAAATTATTCACTTGGTGCACAATGTGAGGATGGAGGCAACAGAGCTGACACAGCAGAGACCCACAGCAACACCACTCGTTGGGGTCTTGCTTGTTCAAACATGGTGGAGAAGAATCCATTTGTCACCAAGTCATGGGTGGCATGGACATGTGAACTGGAGGAGGACCACCAGGTGGTACTGCCTCTGTTGGATTCTGCAACTCTTGAGATGTGACAGCAAACATGGGCCAAGATGCAGGGCCCCATCAGGCTCCTAGAAGGGTTGAATACTCTTCCTCAGGATGGACTTTGCTTATCTGAACTGTCACAGATTAGAGGTACCGTCCTCAATTTAAGAAAATCTGTGAAACAGAATGAAGGTTCTCTTTTTTTGCGCCCAGAGGACATCAAGAAAGCTGGTGAAAAAGCTGCAAGGCACATCCTGTAAGGAGCAGCTGAGGGCTCTGGGCTTGTCTGGTTTGGAGAAGAGGAGGCTGAGGGGTGACCTCATTGCTCTCTAACAGCTTCCTGAGCAGAGGAAGAGTGATAAGCTCTTCTCCCTGGGATCCAGTGACAGGATGCATGGGAAGGGTTCAAAGTTGTGTCAAGAATTTCAGAAAGGACATTGGGAAGATGCATTTTTTTGCTGAGAGGATGGTCAGAGAGTTGAACAGGCTTCCTGGAGAGGTGATCAGTGCCTCAAGCCTGTCACTGTTTAAGAGGCATTTGGACAATGCCCTTAACAATATGCTTAAAATTTTGGTGAGCCCTGAATTCATCAGGCAGTTGTTTGTTGTAGACCCCTTCCAACTGAAACAGTCTATTCTGTTCTGTTCTATTAATTTCTGTTCTACTCTCTCCTACCCTATTCCATTCTTCTTGTCCCACCTGTGCAGGGTTTGACACATCCAACCTTAGGGGTGCATCAGTGGATTTATATGCATAGGTTCTGCAAAAATTCATATGAGACCTTGCTTCCAAGGATTCAGCGTCTGCATGAAGTGCAGTTGAATTCTTCACTGCACAGCCTGTCTGGTATCGAAATGCCAGAACGAAGGATGAGACCAATAAAAATTACTCAAGTTCATAAGGATTTAGTGCAAGAATTAGCAGCTGTTTTCATCTCCTCTATTCAGACCACAGCTCTTTCTCCTGACTGATGTTCTCAAGTTCATTGATGTATTTGCCATTTAAAATGCTATTTTTGGACTCCCAAGTCATGCTTCACTTCAAAATTCTTTACAATGGAATTCACAATAAGTTTCTTGACTAAGGTCTGAACAACTCTTGCATTTTTTATTGTCCGCCATATTTCTATATCACACTATCAGAATAATCAAGGTTAAACTGCCAAGGTCTGAATCCCCTGATAGAGTGCAGTAATAAAAGTAGTGGAGACACTGTAATTGCTTCACCCTGAAATGCCAATGAACATGTTGAATATGGTAAAGCTTCTCACTGACCTCTTACCATTTCCCAGAAAGATACATTATATGCAGATACTAATTTGTTAATTGTCATGTAGTCAAGGGCATGCAAATGATGTACAAAGTGGATCTACTGAAGACTATTGATATGCAAATTGTAAGTTCTTTTAAGTCTAAAGGGAACAGGAACATTCAGCTCCTTCCAGCTCTAGAGCAATATAAGGCTTCATTACCTTTAAAAAAATTAAAAAAAATTTGAATATGGGCTCCTAAAGGTAAAAATAAAAATGTGTACCTGTAACTGTTGGAGAACTTTTCTGCTGGAGTGACCTTTCAACTGAAAATTACATTTTTGAAAAGCATTGTACAGCTAGATTGCTCTGGAAGTGAGGAATTCCCAACAATTTACTCTCAGGAAATGATGGACAAAGATGCTTGAAGGGTTTTTTGCACTTAATGCCTTTGGCATCTCAGCATATTCTGCTTTCTCCTGAACGCCAGTCCAGAGAAGGGAAGACGCTCTCTCCTCTGCTTTATCTGCAAGTAGTGGTGTCTTTTTTCATCCCATCTGCCTTCATGGGAAAAAAAATCTTGTGCATTTAGCTCATCTGACTTGATAAATGCCGGATGGGAAGTAAGAAAGTATTTTGTATTTTTTGAAGATGTGTGCTTAAAATTCTTGCTTTTGTGTTTTGTGACCAATCTCTGTCTGGCATAGATCAGAAATGCTGCTGTATCTACTTTCTGTTTATATATTTCCACAGAGCCAAGCCAAGTTTTTAAGCACGGACTGGTGAGTTCAGGTTTAAACTTCTCCAAGGAAATGACTAAAGGTAGGGTCTGATCACTTACTGAAAAAGTGAAAAATCACTGCCGTCCAAAGGCATCTCAGATTAGATACTGAATATGGAAGCAATTGAAATGGCTAGTTATTTGAAAGTTTTACTGTCAATATTTCAACTCAAATAGAAATACTTTCCCTGAGTGTATGGAAAAGGATGTTCTAGTTGATATAAGACATTCATTTTTTCAGAAAGCTTTTGACAAGGTTGAAAGATTAGGAAAAAGAACTAAGCTGTCATGGCATAAAAAGGAGGGTCAGCCTAAGGATAAAGAATTTCTTAAAGACAGGAAACAGAGTAAAAATAAAGAGTTTTCACAATGGAAGATTATCTGTGGATCCCTAGAGAGACCTGGGCTCAAAGTTGAGCTGCTCAACACCCTCTCAAACGGTCCAGAAAAAGAGATGAACAATGAGATGATAGTATTTGCTAAAATAAATGTTGAGGTGATAAAATGGCTTGCAGGAATCATATCTCAAACTGCCTGAGAAGAGCACAAAAATGTCTGAAAATCCCAAGGAGTTGAGTGACTGAAGGAAACAATAGCTCAATATCTCTAAATACAAATGGGAAAATAACTCTACCTAAACCAGCTTGATCTGTCGGTACATAGTGGCAGGTTCTTGTCTAGCTATTGAAAGTCAGGAAATAAAATTTGAGCTCCTTGTAGGCAGTTTTATAAATATGTGGGCTCAGTGCTTGACAGTATTCAAAAGGTAAGAGACCCTTAAGAATTTGTAGGAAAGTGAGAGATAGCATGGTGCTGTGTAAAACCACAGGGCAAACACACAGATTTTGCCCCACTCCATCCTGGATCTAATAGAAGTAGAAAAGGTTCTGAGGAAAACAACAGGATGAATCAGAGGAACTAGGAATCCCCAAGGATATGTTGATAGGCTTAATATAAACTAAGGCCAATATTTACAGGATGCATAATTAAAGCACAAAGCTTGTAGCCACAGGATACAGAATGGAGGTTTATAAGCATAGTTAGTATGAAATAACAGCAACACAGATCCACAGAGGAGTGTTCCATCAAAGATAATTGCATGTTAGCCCCTAGGTCAGGCTTTCCTACAGCTGCTGGCTGTCTGAGATTGTATCAGGGAAGGATCACTCTTTTCAAAATTTCTTATACAGAACAGGGTCAAGTCTTCCCATCAGGGTATGCAAAATTGAACTTTGCCTCTCCCAGAATGAGGGGAAGGGGCTGGACTAAGTTGGGGTGTACAAGTGAACCTGCATCCCTCAAGGGTTAGCAGGTGTGATGGGGCAGTCACGCACAGCCCTCCAGAGCAGTGGGTACATTGCTATTCACGGTATTTCCTTGCTTAGAAATGTCCTGCTTGAATTGAGGCACATCTTGGGCTAAATGGACTTCTGACTTGGCTTCATGTGGTCTTCCTTACACCTACTGCTGTGGGCAATGGCATAAGAAATTTATTGGTGAATTTGTGCCTCCTGCCCTCAAGTGATGGGCTTCTGAATTATATCCTCATCTCTGCCACTGCTGGATTGAGTGACTGAGGTATATCATTTTATGCAAAATTCTTCATATGTTCACCCATAAGATGACCATATCTTTTCCCAGTTTTGACTCTTAGTTCACCAATAATTTCAGTATCAATGAAGCTGAAGTTGGGAAGCTTTCAGGGCTTCTCAGGAAGTGAGTAGAGACCAGATAAAACAGTAGAGCTCAGACTTTCCTGGGAAACTGTGGGGTATGATATATGAGGTCCTGAAGTAAGGCAATTGTGGATCTGAGTGCTGGGAATTTCTTATTGCAAAGGCATTTTTCCCTAAGTGACTCATCCTGACAATAAACCTTGGTAGATGCAGAATTTAAGAGTTAGTTTGCACATCAAACTGTTAACTCAAATTCCTTTGGCAAAAGGAAATGGTGAGACCTCCTATGAACTCTAACCAAGAACTCTAAAATCATCATGAAAGACACAAACCAGCACCACATGCACAAGGAATGCTAGCTTGGAAATGGACTGGTGGAGCCTGGTTCAAGACTGGATGGTAGTTTTGAAGCAGGTCTCCTGCTTGTCTCCATTTGTCATTCCCTTCTTTGCAACGTCAGGGAACAGATTCTTAGAACCACCTGAAAAGACCCACTGTGTCATGCCCCAGCATGGGCAAGGAAGTACAAAAGTAGCAAGAACATTGTGCAGTACAAGAAATGGGGAGAACATTCATATTTGTGTTGACACACAGGTGTTCCTTCCTCGGACAGACTGAACAATACCTTGGATCCTCTTTCCCAATCTGAGAAAAGATCCCAGCCAAAGAATACCATATAAAGTCTTTACAACCAAAGGGAAACCTGGAACCTCTGTCTGACCAAATTATGCTTTTTCTTTCCTGTTTCAAGATCCCAGTGACAAATTCAAGATCTGATATTTCAAGAGCTATCAGTTGCTCAAACTAATTTCACAGCTCATTTAGTAGGCAGACTTCTCTGTCTCTAACCACATGTAATTTTCTTTAATCCCGTGATTCAGATATATCCAGTAATAAAATCTCTCCTGCTTCAGTCCCAAGCTGATTTAAATGGTCGTTTTTGCCAGCTGTCCTTGAATCTTCTACACTGAACCCTGAATTAATATGATGGGAAAGAAGAAAGAGCTTCTTTGTCTACCAAAACAACATGAACTAGATTTGAGATTTTCAGTGATGAGATACCAGGTTTGAGCTGACCCAGAGAAATTCATTTGTCTGGATAACTGTGACTTCCATGCCACACATTTCTCTACTACTTATGAGCAAATATTAGACGAAGTAATCCCTTTGAAACAGGCATTAAAAAGCTTCCCTCAGTCATTAAACCATTTCAATGCCTCATTAATTCTAGCAGTATAATCTGTTTTTGATTAACCAGGTTGTTAAGCATCCAGTGTCAAACACTGATGAAGAGGGAGAATTTGCTTTATAGATCACAGACATGTAATTATGTATTTCAACACAGCTGATAAAGTGTAAGAAATTACCTTCAGCCCCACAGAAATCCCCCCAGCACAGTTAGCACCAAGTAATCTGATGACACCTTCACAACTATACGTACATATTAACATGTCACAGGAGCCTTTGATACTTTACTACCACTTGGAGAATGTTCAGGCTAAAACTCAAGTTTTGTAGGAAAGAAATTTTAAAAGTTTAATTGATTTATCTAAGATACTCTAGACCTGTACTGGAGGCACACTTGGAAAAGTTTTAAGAATGTTTGACGGTGACTTAGTTTCATACATGATTTCCCAGATTGAGCTAAACTGTAAGCATAAATTTTAAAAGACATGTATTTTTATTTAGCATATTGAAAAATAATCTTAGTGAGATGAATATAGCTTTTACTACAGACATAAGGAAGGGTGACACTTTAAAGCATTTAAATAGCTGAAGCTGTAACTAGATACTGAGCATAAGCACACATAAGGAAGTTATGAAAATGGTGCAGGATATCAGCATCTTTAAATATTCAGAAGTACAGTAGAGTCTTAGGTTCATGGAAATTAAGAAAAATTAGTGAAAAAAAATGGACTTGATTCCCTTAGAGGATTTCCACTGCAGAATGGAGTTCGATGCAGGAAAAGCAGACAGCTTGGATTTCTTCCATAGCTGATGCCATGCGTCATTTCAGCTATACTTCATAGGTGACTGATAAATCTCCGTGGATGTTTTCCCTTTGAAAATTTTATACTGATGATGCACTTTCATTTAAATATGGAAGCATATTGGAACTTTATTATCAATCTCAGTGAAATCCTTAATTAAAAAGTCAGATGGCTGCCTGCCTTGTTGCAAAACCAGAGGAGCCAACACTAATTTATGTGCACTGTCAAACAGGCATAATTATGCTGCTGGTAGACTTGCAGATGGTTAGCAGTGAGAGCACAAAAACAAAGGTCAAAGCATAGCCACAGCTCACATCTTTCTAGCCAAATGTTCACCAGTCAGCTCTTCTATACACATATTTCTTTGAAGTTTCTGAGGAGAAATATGCTCATGGTTTAGAGCTGCGGAGTTTTTAAATGCTTCTGTTCATATAATACATGCTATAACTTCTGAGATTTGTTTTTTCCCCAGACATTCAGGCTGCACTACACTAAGAGTTGTATTTCCAGTAACAGCAGTACAACCCGCAGTGTGGACTTGGTTATTACAATTTTCCTATGCATCATGCTAGAAAATCTGTTGTCAAATCTCAGAAAAGTCCCTCAGAAAGTTGAGACACCTCCATACAGTGCCCTATATGGAAAAATTGCCACTTTGTGCAGATCTGAACTCCTCCAAGGGCAAACTATTATGCTAATACCTAGACAAAGCAGAGGGCTGGTTCTGTGCTATACCATCTCCTTAAGAGAATGGGTTTTTTACTCTTGATCTCTGGCCAATTCCCACCACATCAGGGCTTCTCTATGGTGGAGCTGTAGAGTTTCTTTAAATAAATGTATGGCTCACATTTCTGTGCTCTGTGTAAGGGAGTGATGTTGTCTGTAGGAAGGGCTTATATGGCAGAAGAAACTATGCCCAGTCTGTCTAACATGATTTCCTTGCTTCCCTGCTCCTACTAATGTCTATGTTTTATAATTAGCTCAGGTAATCCATGGTGTTTCTGAAACCGACACAGTAAACAGTCTCCAGACCTGATGTACTCTGTGGCTCTCACAGTGTTTTGACCGTAACGTGTTTGATGCAGGAACAATTTGTACAAAACCTGCCTCAGAGAGATCCCAGCTGATTATTAGATAGTTCCAGTGCACAACTGTGCAACCAAGAGCAGCACTTCTGCCACTAATAATACTTTGATCACTTCTGGTTTTTAAAAAGTAAAACATGAACTGTCACTCTGAGTAAGCTGTGTTTTTCTAAATTATGTCGTACCTTTTGTCCCTGTTTATTCATATGCTCTTTTCTTAGATTTCAGCTTCACTGAGCTTTCACTCTGCCTGGGTGTATCAGAGGTGGAAGGAGAAAGCTGTGTTCTGTCAGTATTGCTCAGGTGCTGCAAATGAGAACAGTAAGCCTCAGCACGCTACAGATGACTGTAACAGAAGAAATACATTTATTCACAAATAATTTACAATTAAACTGTGAATAGGTGGTGCCCAGTGGCAGGACCAGAGACAGTGGGCACAGACTGAACACAGGAGCTCCCTCTGAACACCAGGAAATTTTTTTTTTTACTGTGAGGATGACCAGGTGCCTGCACAGATCACCCAGGGAGGCTGTGAATTCTCCATCCCTGGAGATATTCTAAAGCCATCTGTATGGGGTCCTGGACAACTGGCTCTAGCTTGAGCAGGGAAGTTGGACCAGATGACTACCACAGGGGTCTTCCAACCTTGAACATTCTGTGATGCTGTGATTAGTTTGGGTGAGGTTACCCAGTCTAGCACTGACAGCAAACACCTGGTCTTTAGCAACTGTTCAGAAAAGGACTAATGTTCAGGCCCCCTACAGCTTTCTTTCATATTCATTAACTGGTAAGAAATGTATTTGCTACTCACCAGTTCTCCCTTATGGGAATTATCATTTGAAACGTGCAGTGGGAAAGCATATTTTGCATTTCCAGTACTGTTACCCACATTGAGTATATTCAGAAATCCATTTAAGAGTGGAAAGATGAAGAAAGATCTTTTGGTAGCTTTGAACCAAGTTGGCTATTTTATTGCATGTAATTGGAAGTGCAGGATAGTTTTACCCTGTCGTCGTGTAACAGAGTCCCTTCTCCTTTTGCTTTTTTTGACTAAGATGAATCAATCTAGTGCTGGAGGGAACTGGATGCTTTCTGTTTCGTGCATCAACAAAACTCTCGTTCTGATGGTAAATCCAAAACTTACATCCCATCCCAGTTTTAGAACAAGAGGAAGATTTTGTGGCAAATCCAAGAGCATTCCTGAACCATTACACGTCTTTCCTCTCAGCACTGCTAGAATTTGTCATTAACCCCATCCATCTCCTGTCTACTGGATGATGAATAAATCCATCAACTGCATACTGCTAAAATTCATCCAGTCATCTAGTTAGAGGTGAAATATCACAACACACACTCAGTGCTTTCTGAAATTTTAATCTACTTAACCCAATTACATAGTGAGATAATGTTGTGTGTACAACTGCTGAGTCTGCAGTGACAGAAGGAGGCAAGTGGCAAATCAAAAAGCAGCACTTTTTTGTCTGCTCTAAGTAGGGGAATCATGTGCAGATGCACAATGGCTTTGATCAGCTGCCATGTCCTTAACTGGGGAAGACAATGATGGAGTTCCCTTCTTTGCTTTTCCTTCCCCTGGTGGGGGCTGTGACTGTCTTTTATTCATTATCTTTTAATTTTCACTATACAGGGGATATTTTATCTATGTTGGCTGCATGTCCTTTGTGCTCTTTTGTCTTCTTTTCTCAAAATTGCACTACCTTAGTGATCAGTAATTTTGTAAGCTGTCTTTATGCTCTTGTGGGTCACTGCTTTCAGCTTCTGTTCATGCACTTCATCTGCGGTCAACCTCTGCTTGTGTTCTCCATGGCCTATACTCAGTTGAGAAGTTTATTGAAGCTGATTCTCAGAATATACTCCCATTTTCAGGCTGGATCCCAAGATTACGTTACCATGTGGAACAACTCTTTCTTCAGTAGTTCCAAGCATATTTTGGTACCTGCTATCAATTTTCCTGAGGTGTTCTTGTAGCTCAATACATTTTTTATTTCCCCCCCCCCAAAACCAGAGCCAAATCTATTCACAATGAAACCGGATGAACAAGAGAACTGAATCGGAATGGGGAAAGATCCAATCGTATTATCCTTTGGTTTGACATTAGAGATTAATTTTTATAACTCTCTTTTTATGAAAAGATAAAATAACCATACCTGACCAGGCTGCATGGATGCCTCTGTTTTCAAAACTTTCTGAAACTCCTGACAGGTTCATCCATATTGGCTGAAGATCTAAAAGGCTGATTGTTCCCGCAAGATTTTCAGAAATAAGCAAGGAAGAAAAAGAGGAAATCCTGCAAAGGTTTACCTCTCAGAAACATCAGGAAATTCCCACAGAAATCAATGAAATTACAGGAAATTAACAAAATTTTGGATCTGCAGCCAAAATTTACTGATTTTGTCTTCAAAAAAGTGGCGGAGCCTTTTTTCTTCCCCTATCTCAGCAAAATTCATACTTTCAAAACCAAAGGAAGTACACTTGAAAGGAATAAAAACATAAATTGCCCATCTGACTGCTAAAATTTACATCTGTTGCCTGTTTTCCTACTAGGGCTGCAGAGTTACATAAAACAGCATCAACTTTTAGGACCCCCAGGCTCTCCCTGGGCTGCAAGGGGGTCTTTGCTCCCAGGCGGTCTCTCCAGGGCTGCCAGGAAGGGATCCCTTCTCTGAGCCTGCAGCCCCTCCTTCTCCCTTCCTCCTTCTCCTCCGCTTGCGGTGCCCCTGCTGCTGTTCCCTCCTCAGCTCCACACCCTGTACCGCTGTCACCTTTGGTCCTTGCTGGAACCTGTTTGTCCCCGAAATCCTGCAGCCCCACTGCCACCCCTGGGGCAGGGACACCCTGTGCAATCTCAAATACAGAACTTTGATGTGCAATCCAGAAAATGATCCACGCTCACCCTACGGGCACTATTCAGTGAGATCAAGAGATACAATTTAATACGTCTTTTCCACAGTTAGCGAGCAAGATTAGGCATTTCTAGTGAATTGGGAAATATTGCAAAAGCAGTTGATGTTTTTATACTCCATTAACTAGAACAGAGCTGATTAAATAGATTCCAAGGCTCAGAGGTTTTTATCATTGAAGAATTTATTCCGGAGTTGGAAAAATTGAGTCAGTGCAAAAGAAAAATCCAAGATGATATGACAGTACATCAGATAATGCCCAAGTTCAACTTTGCTTTATGTCTTTGAGATATATAAATTTTCTCTTCAGCTTTTAGTATGTGCAGCATTAGTATGAAATTTGATTTTTTTTATCCTATATCCATTTCAAATTGCAACTGAAGAAAATGCATCAGTTCAAGCCATCAGCCTAAGTTGATGGATATTGTCTGCTTCTCTTCAGTGCACTTTAAGATAGACTATTTATCTTTATCTTACATTAAACATCTGTGAAGAATCATAAAGGACTTTAGAGTGGCTAAAAAATCCCAGAATTCAATGGGAAAATTTTCATTCAAACTACTGAGTTTTTTGCACGACGTTTTTCACAATTAGGGATACAGCACTTTCAAAGGATTTGTTATGAACTTGACTATGTGCTGAGGATACTGTGGCCACTATCTGTACTCAAACAGTGGTTCAGTTATAAATGTAACTTATTACTTTTCTATCTTAAGGATGAAAACAAGTCCTAACCAGAAAATAGTGCTTGATTCTTCCTGACTTTGCTTGCTCTTGACTAGAAGCAAAAGGTGATTTGAATCTGAAGCATTTTCTCTCCCAAATGAAGTCTTCCTTTATAAACAATTACAAATGCATAAGGAAGGTAATGAAGGTCACTCAACTTATTTTTTGCTTGAAGTTTCTCTTTATTGTCTCCCAAAATCTTCAAGGAGTGGCATTATCAGACGAGCTCCAGAATCCTGGAGATACAGTGTTGTATTGTAGATTACAGCAATATCTCTCATTCTAACAATACCCTTTTCTTCTACTGTTGTCCTTCATGAAAATGAAAACACTGAAGGAATACACAGAGATTTTTCCTATCCTTAGTTTAATGAGAAAAATCATAAATCTTGTTGCAACTGCTGTCTTCCTTCCGTTTGTCTTTTTCACAGTAATGTGCCATCTTTCAACCCAGACAGTAAAATCTTTGAAGAAATGACAGTCTCTGATATAAGGCCCCTATTCTAATTTCAGAGTTACTAAGTAAACAATCTAGAAAAAATAATTTATATAGCAATATACTAACAGAAAATGCAGCAGAAAACACCGGCACAAAAAAGTTACTGGTAAGAAATGTAATGATATTGCCAACTTCAGCTCTATTTTATTTTACCTACACACAGGGTCATGAATTCAACACAAGCATTCATGCTACGTATAGAGGGACTATTTCAGAATGTTTCAAATTAAGGGAGGAACATCTTCATTATTTTCAAAATCAACACAGCTCTTCTTAATCTCTGTAACTTTCTGTGGTTGGAGCTTTATGGGTCCCTGTCCAGTTCGTTCCTTTTCTTGGATTATCTTTGTCACATCAGGGAACGAATATTTACTAGGATCCACTTCTAACTTCTCAACTTGTCCACTCCTGAAACAAAAGGGAAATAAATGGAAAAAACCTTAATTTCAGTGTCAAATATAACCGAACTGTTTGAATTTATGATTCTACGATTTTGTTTTGGGTGCCTGTTTATAAACACATTGACTTTGGTATGAGGGTTGTTACTGAGTCCAATTAAACCAGCGTTAAGAGTTCTTGTAGCTTGAAAATTGATTGCTAAATAAAAACCCTAAGTGTAAACAGATAAAAGTAATACAAAATCTCTAAGATCTTGTACAAAAGAATCCGTAGTCTTCAGACATCAAAAGTTAATTTTGATCTCTGTAATTCCCTTTATATCAAAACATGGTGACTGCTGGTATCACAGTACAAATGGTTGGCTTTTGATGTAAGATCATTTTTATAAATCTAATTGTCTAATTGTTTTGGTTTGGTTTTTTTTTCTGTTCCTTTTTACACAGTCCCTTCACACTGGCTGTCCATTAATTTCTAGGTGACAGGTCCATCTTTGGAAAACAGAAATATTTTCATTTAGAGAGAAAATGCGATTGTAGGGACTTGTCTGCCTGGATCAACTAATTTTTATATTTTGGCAAAATGAATCCTCACCATGTTTTTATTATGAAAAAAATTAAATTAAATTATAAAAAAAGTCAGAGTTTTAACACCACTTTCAGATTCTATTACTATTAAGGATACTCTTTCAGATGACACTTAGAAATGTGTACGGGCCACTCATTAAGGCAACCTATCCATATCACCAATGATCAAAGATTTGAAACATACTCTCTGTCTTGCAGCATTTAATCTCATTGTTCTTTTCTAATAGAGCAGCTCAATGATTAAATGGAAAAATCTAACCTGCTTTCATGCAATTTGTAACTGTTTACATGAAAAAATGGCAAAATGGAAATTTAATTGTACAATTATGTTTAATTTCTTCAAAGTACAATATGATTTGTACATCTTCATATTCCATTTTATACTGAGTCACAGTTCCCAGCTCAGCATTAGAAAAGACAGTGCCTCACCCTTCAGAGATGTGAGAAAACTCTGTTTACCCAGGAGATCAGAAAGACTCCTTAGCAAGAGAACAGAAAGAGGGAGGCAAAGTCACTGCATGACAGAATGCATTTCTCAGATGACAACACAGGTAATGAAAATTTGTAAAGAAAGTACAGTAAAAGATTTTAAACTGAAAATACACCATCTTTAGTTGTTAAAACAGAGAGTTTTGCCGGGCAGCTTCCAAATTCTGCCAATGCTTCTCCATCAAGGCTCTGGGAGATCTGAGCAGGCATCCCAGCCCTCACCTGTGTGCAGGATCTCTGTTGTACTGAAGGAGAGATGCAGAGAGGCTCATGGGAGGGTTCCTCCTCTTCTGTGCTATGCTGAGGAAAGCATGAGCACCAGAAGAGGCAGTCACCAGCCTAAACACCTCTTTCAGCTCTATGCCACTAGATTTTTCTTGTACTAAAAGAATTATTTTATCATCTTTTCTGAGCAGAAAACAGCCAGAGAAGCTGCCTGCTTTAATAATCTGGATAAATCTTTTCCAAATAATGGCATAAGCAAAAATTACTCAGAGTAGAATTTTATGGGTAATGAAAACTAATACAAGTCTTATTTCTTTAGCCTGAAATTCTCCAATTTATAAAGCTAGATATTTTTTTTTCTGATACTGCACTATACTATTTAATCAAACAAAAATATGCTCAATTTGTGGTAACATTCTGAAAAATGTTCATCCCCAAAAAGTAAAGCGCATTTTTGTTTCCTGAGTAATTTACAAAATGTGCTGTGACCTGGAATGACTTTGTCAGTAGCTGTTGGTGAGATTGCAAAGAGAGCAGACCCTATCCAGACTCTTAAACTAATGATTTACCACTAATCTGAAGCACCTCAGAAAAAGCTAAAAAAGCATAAACATGAAAATAAATTAGGCTCAGCCAGTGCTTCCATCACATGCTAGAAAGGAATTTCCTTAATTTGAAGTATTTTAATTAGCAGTGGTATTGCATATTTGTTCAATAGCTCTAAAATTGTACAAATTGTCAGTCATGAAAGCACAATCATGGAGTTTGAATATCTTATTGCTTAGTAGCAGAATAAACTTCAGTACACCAGAAATGAATTAACAGTGAGTGTCATAAGTAACAATCCACATCCACAAGCTATGAAAAGGTTATTGCATCAGCCATTCTCAAAATTTCATCAACACACGTAATCTCGAAGTATGATAGCAACAGGCAACAGGTGAGACTGAGAATCAAGCACAAGTGAATTTTTCCAGAAAGGAAGTGGATTTTTATGTACTTACATGAACACAATCAAACGTTCTATACTTGTTTGGTAAAGCTTCACAGTGGTATCACAGCTACCAACTATTGGCTGACAGCAAGACTCAGGCTGAAATCAATGCAGCTACGACACAGAGCTGCTGAGGAGCTGCTGCTGTCATCATGCAATCTATGCAAAAGAGGCTAAGTATTGATGAGGTCAATGGTAACCACCTGAACATTTTCTGAAGAACGAATGAGGGTTTTTTTCATGTAATTCTACCTAGGAGAATAAAAACCATCTTGTTGCTGAAGCTCTTCCATGAGCAATGGTAAAACTGCTGTTATGGAAACAAAAATATTCCTTGCAGGACCAGCTACAGAACATAACTGAAAACCTAAGTGTTTGCAAACTATTTCAAGTTCAGGTTTAAAAATAGATGAAGTTCGCAGTTTTTGGCACTGCTACCTGCTGCTGAGTGTTCTCTACTTAAAAAATTATGGTCAAACACTAGAGCACCACACAAAAATAAATTAAATCCTTTCTTCCTGATGTTTTTTTTTCTTTCGAAAGGCTATTTCTACCTCCACACAGTTTGATAATGCTTTTAAAGAATAAAATTAGAAGACTCCACAATAAAGTTTTGCATAACTATTACAGCTTGCAATCTGATTTGTGACACGCTGCATATCTGATAATTTGGTATTTCTTGATAATTTACATTTTTGTTTACAGAGTCCTTAATCCCCATACTTCATATTTAAATGATTTGACAGTTACATTTCCCTGTTTCAACTTCAGGATTTCAACAAAATTTAGATTGCTAGACATGTCTCATATCTTTGATCCAGAATATATGGTTATTGACATGTGATTGACAGTTTCCTTTCTGGTATCAGGATATCTAAAGATATTTAGGAGTCACAACCAACAGCTTTGAAGACTTTTTCAAATCTTTTAACATTGTGAATGAAACAGGACAAAAAATCATTATCATCCTAGAAAAAGTACTAATAAATCCTTTTCATGAATAAAAAACCTGAGTGATTCCAGTATATGGAATGACACCTATCTGAGAGCTTAGAGAAGACAAATCTTTATTTAGGTATGTTAAAAACTGATGGTGAATGTGTGACACTTGCCATACTCTGGTCTCAATTTTTGAGAATATAAGCTTAGAAAAAATCTACTAGGTAATCTAAGCAAATAATTATGGTTTTTTAAGTACCTGGAAAATTAATTCCTCTTTCATTATGTAAGCGGCCTTTCAAATGTCCATATATGTGTGTAATTTGAAATGAAGCTGTAACTGGAGTCTTCAGAATTAGTGGGAAGAGGTGAATACTGGTAGAATCAAATTAATTTTTCAGGGACTAAACATCAGTGAAGAAGAACTAATAAATCAGTGGTAAATATTCTGATAAATAAAAGGCTGATGATATCTAGGTCATTCTGTTCTAAAAGACAAATATATTTCACAAATAGGATTCATCAGACTGAGAATGTATATATTACTAGTGTCCATGTTTCTAAAATTTAGACAGAAAATTGTAGTCACTGTGACATTTTCAACTTCACTGTTCCATCCCTTTCTTTCTTTTGAATAATCACTTCAAGATACTAAATTTTAAACTGACCTTGTCTGCAAGCAAGAAATATGCTCTAATATGCAATATGCAAATTGACTCTGAACTTCTACATGTGGCTACAATATCATCTTATTTTCAGTCCTTTCTCTGTTAAATTTGTCAGGCAAACTTCAAAGTCTTAAACACTTGGGAAACATATACTGAAAACACACTTTATTCTAACAAAGTTTTTTCAAAGTTATGGAATGTTAGAAGGCAACTTTTAAGTCCATCTCTGCCCTCAGACTTTTGTCCTTGTCCCATATGCACAACCAAAGATTACTTTAGACTGCAGTGATCAGGAACTAACTGAATTGTTCTCTTGAGAATGCTTTCTCCAGAAGGGCACATTTCTGAAGCCCTCTCACTTTTATTAACGTTGGGGATTATCAGATGCCTGTGTGCAAATTAATTTCAAATCATGTCGGAGGCACCCCACCTTTTGTTCTCCTCATTAGTCAAATGATAGAGATGTACACCCTCTGCTTTGATTAGCTCCAGGCCTCTATGAGAATGCAAATGAATCCATACTTTGAGACTAATTTGAATAAAAAAAAAATTTATATGTTGCTTAGTCATATCTGACTACACTTTCTGGTTAAGAACTCCATTGAACTACAATTCCTTTGATTCCTGCTTTCCCATACAATATTACTTGCATTCTAAAAGTTATCAATGTCTTCATGACAGCTAGCAAGCTTCATTCCCAGAAAATACTAATTCTGCAAACTATTCAACTCTTAAGATCTGTGATCTAATCCCAGGTATTTATCAAAGGCATTACATCTCAATAGAGCCAATAGCTGACTTGTCATTTGTGATCTTTGCACACATTTACTCATCTGTCATTCAGGTCGCTCTTCAGACGCTCTTGGCTTTCTTCCCATTGAAATGTTTGTGCTTGGTTTAGACACAGAAGAGAATTTGGGTTCTGAAAGATCACATAAATCCTCCTGCAGTTCTTTCAGATCAGTTTGTCTGCTACGCCATTCAGTTTCTGACCTCATCTTACCTCCCCTTCTCAGTCCTGAGGAAATGACTTATTTTGTTCTACTGTATTTTTCTTCACAACACAGAGTTCTCCCCCTTCCAACTCATCAGATCTCTATCCCTCTGTGTGCAAGCTGTAGGAATGTAAGACTGGGAGAGATTTTCAGCCATTCAGTCTGTGGAAAGGCAGTATTCTGACACTTCACAAAGACTGCTTCAAGAATTCAAATTAGAACTTCTCACTCCCAAAGAAAGATTCTTACTCTTACATCTACGATTTTTTCCCACAGATTTGTTCTTTGCCTCTTCTCCACCAAAATGAATCAAGCTAAATCAGGGTCATCCAGTAAAACAGAGCTTTGCAGTACGTTTCATCTTCAGCAACACTGTTACATCTCAAATGAGACAACTGTAGAGAATTTTTGATATAATCAGTCTTTTAGTCTTTATTTGTTAATAAGTAAACAAAAGCATAATTAAAACCAAAGACTTCTCCAAAAAAAGTAAAGTAATGCTTGTTAATCACTGAAACTGCAAACCATGAAAGAAGTTCTGTTAATGAGTCTTATCATGACATGTTTCCTAAAAAAAGGTTGGAATTAAAATCCAGCCATGATTAAAAACATACAGGCTTTCTCATTCTCAAATTCAATATAATTTACAGGTAATTTTACATATTTTATGTCTCTCCCAATTAGTGAAATTCAGTTGAAACTGGATGACTTGTTCAAAGGCATTTATAGCTGCACCACCAGACAGAGGTGGACAGTCCAGCAGCATGTTTTTCTTTTTTCTCTGTAAGAGTCCAGATGGAAAAAACAAAGCAAACAAAACCAAACAAAATTGAAACAAAACAAAACAAAAAATTGCCAAAAGCCATACATTATGCACTGCCACTAAGAACTGATTCCAGTGGAATATAAGTCAGATTTCCAACCTTATGTACTACATGGTATTCTCTAGAGCACGTGCTGGTTTAGTCACCCAGTGCACTCCTGTATAGCTAAGAGGGGAAAAGACACTTGGGGCAGTCAGATTTGCAATGCCTGAACAACAGAAATAGAAATCACCTCTATCCTGCATTCCTTATTTCATTATAAAAGGTGTGTATAGATCAGAACTTGCTGATTAGTTTTTAATTCTGCAGAAATTGCCACTCCGTTCCTTTGCCTCTTCAAATTAAACCATTCTCTGGCTGCATTTCTCAATCTCTCTGTATATAAAAATCTACAGTAATAAAAAACATAACAAAAAAAATCCAAGAAAACTCCAAAAATGAAAGAAAAAAGTTGTATTCCTATGTAGCTTTCTTTACTGGAGGAATTCAAATGTATGTATATTTACTTTTACAGACATTTTGAGTTTTATTTAATTTTTTTCTTCTCCAACACACTAAAGGAAGAATAGTCTAAAGCTGAAGGTATGACAGAAGGATTGTTGACATCATGTAACTGTTACTCTTAAGATTTACAGTACAACTTCAGAAAAGTCAGTTCCTACCTACCTCTGAATTTCCTCGACGCAGCTGTGGAGAATTCAGCTTTGGTATCTTAAACCTGAACTCTGAGGCCAGTTCCAGTAAGGAATGGCACACTCATTTACTGCATTAATAGAGGCTTGATAAGTATAATAGATCAGTCTGTCTAATTCCTTCCACAGAAGCTTGCCTCTTTGAAGGCTCAAAATACAGTTTCGTATATAGTCACAGAAGAAATCTCTCATACATGGCAGAAGTAATGACAGTATCATCATGTAATCTAGCTAACAAGAGTTAAAGAGATTTAAAGCTCTACATTACAGTTTGGCAGATTATATGTCTGACAGCATTTAGCTAAGACATCTGTAACTGTCAAGTGTAATCACTGTAATGAATGTTCTGTAATCTAAGAGACAACTATTCAGCAAATTTTTAACATCTGGCTAGTCAGCGACTTTTCAGCTAAAGAGGTCAAAACTTACTATTTTTAGAAAGAAGTGTAATTCAAAGATTCTTCCTACTTCTACTTTTGTGATATATATTCCTGTAATATTTTAACCCTCAAAATCTGCAAGAAGCATGTTCATAATTACTTAAAACTGCATAGAAATTAAACACAAATTCTTAGAGTTTCGCTATGCCACCCAGTATCTTCAGTTCACCAGCTGGCAGGAAAGGGCACCATTTCACATTATTACTTCCATGCTCCCATTATTATTTAAACATTTACTGTGCAGCCAAAACTAAAGACAAACAGAGGGCTCTAAGGAAATATATTTTCCTAATACACAAGGTTTGGTTTTTTTTAACTTATTTCTTGTAATGCATTTAAAGCTTTAGCTGTACTTCTGTGGAAAAGCACCATTCTTTCTGCAAAGAAGAGTCATAGAGTAGACTCACAGAATGGTTTAGGTTGGAAGGGAAATTTAAAGATCATCTAGTCCAACCCCTCTGCAATGAGCAAGGGACACCCTCAACTAAATCAGGTTGCTCAGAGCCCCATTCGACCTGACCTTGAATGTTTACAGGGATGGGGCATCCACCACCTCTCTGGGCAACTAGTGCCAGTGTTTCACCACCCTCATAATACAAAAATTCTTTCTTATATCTTTCCCCTTTTTTACTTTAAAACAATTATGCCTTGTCCTGTCTCTAGAGGCCCTATTAAAAAATCTGTCCCCATCTTCCTTGTAAGATCCTTATTAGTACGAAAGGCTGCTAGAAGGGCTCCCTGAAGCCTTATCTTTTCCAGACTGAAGAACCCAGACTCTCTCAGCCTTTCGTCATAGGAGAGGTGCTCCAGCCGTCTGATAATTTCTGTGGCCCTCCTCTGGACTGGCTCCAGCAAGTCCATGTCTTTCCTGTACTGAAGATACCAGAGCTGGATGCAGCACTCCAGGTGTGGTCTTGGTAGAGCAGAGCAGAGAGGGAGAAGCCTCTCCTTCAACCTGCTGCCCATGCTGCTTTTGATGCCAGCCAGGACATGGCTGGCTTTCTGGCCTGTAAGTGCACACTGCCTGCTCATGTCTAGTTTTTCACCCACCAGTATCCTCAAGTTCTTCTCAGGGCTGCTTTCAATCCCTTCTTTCCCCAGCCTTTATGTATACGAGGGGCTGTCCTGACCCATGTGCACCACCTTACATTTGACCTCGTTCAACCTGATGACATTCACAAGAACCTACTCCTCAAGCTTGTCCACATCCCTCTAGATGGCATCCCATCTTCTGGCATGTGAACTGCACCACCCAACTTGGAGTCAGCCTCACACTTGCTGAGAGTGTGACTGACATGAAAACGTACTGGTCCCGGTATGGGCCCCTGAGGGACACCACTTGTCACTGATCTCCATCCAGAGACTGAGTCATTGCCTACTCTCCTCTGGACACAACCATCCTACCAATTCCTAGGCAGAGTAGAAATCCCAAAGGTGAGGCCGATGGGTCACAAGTTCCTAGCATCCTCCTTTCTACTCTTTTTAAAAATGAGGGCAATATTTCCATTTTTCCAGTCACCAGGGACTTCACCTGATTTCCGTGACTTTGCAAATATAACGGAGAGTGAGTATCCACCATTTGGCCTGGACCTTCTAAAAATATTTGATGTACTCAGTAATCAAAATTATGTAGTTTTGTAATGACTGCTGCCTAAGGAAAGGGTGCGGTCCTTGGGGCTCACTAGTAACCTCAAAAAATTCTCGCAGGTGCCCTATCATCTTCTCATAAGGTAGATCATCAAGAAAAGAAGTTAATGACTGATTTTTATTAGAAATAAGAAATTAAAAGTAGAATTAATTACAACTGACATTTTCAGAACCATTTTGCCAGTATCCTAAATGTTGAGAACAACAACAGCTATGATCCAAAATGCCATTTTTTACTAACTGCTTAGCCTTTTTAACAACATTCACCACAATGAAATCAAACAAGGGAACAAATGCAACACTTCAAATATAAACAGATAAACAGCTAAAGAGACTTTGTAGTTAACATATCTTATTCTGATATGAATAACATTGGCTATAGCAAAAGGAAAAATTAAAACATATATCATGGTATTTTTACTTAGGGCAAGTGTTCATAAACCCTACTGTCTATCTACAGTAGCACTTGCTCAGAGTTAAAAATAAAATAGTGCATCACTGATATTCACTTGCTTTGGGCAGTCATTAACTACAAGATTTCAAGAGCTGGAGTTGACATCACATTTAATAGGATGGATCTGTGTTATAAAACTTTGCAGAATTTCTTTTTGAAGCTATTTACTTGAGCAGTAGATCAATCTGTATAACAGTAAGAAAATATATTCATGAGAGAGATTCAAAATCATTGCTTTCTAAAAGGTTTCCAGACTTGGGTTCCATAGCACAGAGCTCTGCAGAGGCCATTCTCAGTAGGTGATTTAGTTTTAGTATATACCAGTTAACAGCCTGAATGAGCTGATGGAAGAAAACTGATAGGCAAAAATAAGTGCTTTTTTGGTTCTGCTGTTGGAGATCACTTTTTAATAAACAGCACCAGCCAGGCTTTAGATTTATTAATCTAAAGCTTTTAGACATACTTTTATTCTACACTAATCAATATTTTCATATTTTCAACAATAACATAATAGAAGCATATTCTGGCATGTGAATAACACACAGAGAAAAATAAAACTAATGCAGAAGATAAAAAGGAATTACCTTCTTGTGTTTTTTTGCTGTGTATTGCAGTCAGAATATTTAATTGGAGCTGAAACTTTTTGCTTAGCCAGGATTATTTCTTTAGCCTAAAATAAAAATAGACAAAACATAATTCTCATAAAAGTTGACACTTTTGCTCGCAAGCATTTAAATATTCTTTCAGAAATAGAAAATTGAGAGCATCTGCATAAATTTTCTCTTGTGACATTTACTCTTTCTGTTATATTTTAACACTCTTCACTCAGCATGAAACATAGACATAAGGCAAGTAAAACCAAATTATCTGAATGGAATTATAGCCAAACATGTATAAAATGATATATAAAAGAGTATTTAAATATATACATCTACTTGTATTTAAATATATGCTGTCTTGTTTAGTACCATGTTAAAAATACACATTACTGATTGCACTTCAGTTCTGGTGTTCAAGTACTTGTTCTGACATTTTTATTAAAAGATCAGCTGCAGTCTGGACTTCTCACTCAAATGACAAGTGACCGCAAACTCCCTCAGCTCCTTTGCTAAAACAGAGTCTTGAGTTTAAAGTCCAAAAGAATTCCCCTTCTCAAAGAAAACATGTCCACCACGATTTTTTGGAAGATGTATTATTGACAAAAGGGTATCTCATTGCAAAAGAATCTCTTTCCCTTTGTAACAACAGCATAGGAGAGAGATTCCTTAAGCATTTGAAAGGAAGAACAGGAACTATACCAATTAGTTCATTTTATTGACTATTTCATAGTGCAATCGATTTGAGAGCAGTCTGTTCCAGAAATCTTGTGAATTTAGTCTCCATTCTAAACCCCACAAGAAATGAAGACAGAGTCTGTAGCTTCTGTCATTTGTTTCTGGAAATCAGTGCGAAGAGGCTGATCTCCTCTGATTCTGTATATGCTCTGATGAGGGAAAGTCTGTTTCTTTGTACCTTCCCTCTTTTCTCCGGAGGCCCTCAAGTGTTTGTTTTTAACACAAATTCATTCCATTTATCCCCTGGAGACTTGTGCTCCTTACTTTGTCCTCAGAGCACATCATCAAGGATAGTGAAGAAACGTGCTGATTCTGCACTCATAAGAAAATACATCCTTGACAAGAACTGACCTTGTAACTTAGGGAAGGGTTAGAATTTGCCTACTAGAAAATCTATCAGTTATAAAATATTGTTTGACATAAAAGATCTTCTGCTCAGAAGATGTCCTCCTAACTCTGTTCAATAAAAAAATTTGATACTCTATTTTTTCTTCTTTTTGATACAATAATGATATGTGAGCTTCACCAAGCCAGTAACTGATGGCCCATCTCTTAATGATGGTGATCAATGAGGAAAATTGTTCTCCAAACCAGAACTGCCATATACTGTGGCCAAAGACAAGACTTTGTGCTCAGTAGAAAGAGAATGGTGTGAAATTTAAAGCCTGTGGTATATAGGAAAATTGACTAAATTAATACAATACTGAAAGTTATTCTATGATAATATTTCTAATATTTACATTTTTGTGTACCGTTTTGGGCACCACAATATAAAAAAGACATGAAGCTTTGGGAGAGCATCCAAAGGAGGCCACGAGGATGGTGAAGGGTCTGGAAGAGAAGCCATATGAGAAGTGGCTGAGGTCACTGGGTCTCTTCAGCCTGGAGGAGACTGAGAGAAGGCTTCATTGAGGCTTCAACATCCTAATGAGGGGAAGAGGAGGGGCAGGCACTGATCTCTTCTCTCTGGTGACCAGTGACAGGACCTGAGGGAATGGCCTGAAGCTGTGTCAGGGGAGGTTTAGGTTGGATATTAGGAAAAGGTTCTTCACCCAGAGGGTGGTTGGGCGCTGGAACAGGCCCCCCAGGGAAGTGGTCACAGCACCACACCTAACAGAGTTCAAGAAGCACTTTGACAATGGTTTCAGGCACATGGAGTGATTTTGGGGTGTCCTGTTCAGGGACAGAGTTGGATTTGATGATCCTGACAGGTTCCATCCAACTCAGCATATTCTATGATGCTATGATTAATTAGAAAACAGAAAGGACACCTCTTTAAAGACCATTATCAAAGAATTCTAGATACAGATGTTTTAAATATAATCTGGAATTTATTTGAGAATACAGAAGGAATATGTGAAAACCATATTTTGTTCATATTTTCTGCCCACCTTTTTTCCTACAATGGTTTTCTTATTCTACAATGGGAATTCCTCTGAGTAACAGATTTTCGCAGAAACACATTTATGCTGAAGGATTATTAGATTTCTAGAGCTTCACAGCTGTGTCTCCACATGCCTTTGATGGTAATGAAATATTACTGCATTTACCATACCTAGATAAGTGAGAATTATATAATGCAATTCTATCAAATAACATTGACGTGCATAATACACACCACTCCTATTTTTAGATTAATTAAGGAATCTAACTCTCATTGATCTTCAAATTTCTAATTGCTTTTGAAGGCCCAGGCAATAAAAAGCTGTCAGCATTCATTTGAGACTGCTAATATAATAAAGAATTAATCAAAAGTCCAAATTTGTCTCTCTGATTCACTAAAACAAGAAAAAGAAAGTTTTAAAACATGACAGAGAATGTCTCAGAACCCTAAATAAAACCTGCTTGTTAATAAAACTGGGGTTTGATGGTTTTATTCAGACAGTAATTAAAATGCTGGTGTAATCTACTGATGACATTTTATGAAATGATTTATTTAATATATGCCAATTTCAGTCAAATTCTATTAAAGAGTCTCTCAGTTTTTTAATTTTCCTGCATCATCTGCAAAGATGATGCTGTCAGAGCATAGAGGTTCAAAATCTGAGAAGCTTCATGGCATTAATATTTTTCCCAGAACATGAGGCATGTACAATGGAGTCACTACCAACACCTCACCCATGCAAGATCTCTGTATAGAGGATTATTACAGTATAAACACTACACTTTACAAGTGTCACTATATTATTTTACTGAACGTTGTGTCCTTCAGTTTCTTTTGATGACCTTCCAAAAATTGTTGGTAAACACCGCCTTAGAAAGGCACCCTTTCTGTGGTGATTTGTTGAGTAGTAAGTAGCATGGTTAAAAAAAATGTTTCTAGAAATGAATGTAAAAATTATTTCCTTTCTTTTACTTCATGTGGAATTTACTATCTCCAACATCTGTGGTGTGGCAAGGTCATCAGACAGGCAAGAGGTTTTGTTTTTGTTTTTAAAGACTAGGGAACTATAAACAGCCTGCGAGATGAATGGTGAAAGTTTTATTACCCTGTTCAGAAGCTCACTAAAGCAAGTGAAAAACACTTAGAATTCAGATAGATGTTCCCTAATCATCTTTGTGGCCCTTTGCTGGACTCTTTCCAGTATGTCCATGTCTCTCTTGCACTGGGGAGCCCAGCACTGGACATAGCACTCCATGTGTATCTCTCCAATGCTGAACAGAGGGGGAGGATGGCCTCCCTCCACCTGCTGGCAATGCTCCTAATGCTGCTCAGGATACAAATGGTGTTCTTTGACATAAGAGAACATTGCTGACTCATGATCAGCTTTGTGGCAAGCAAGACTCCCAGGTGCTTTTCCACAAAGCTGCTTTCCAGGATCCACTGGCAACAAAGAAACCATGTAGCGTTCCATTCACGCATCTCTCGTTGTGTCCAAGCTACTCAAGTAGTTTTAACCAAACCAAGGCCAAGTTGAGAACATCAACCCAGTTATTCTGTAGTGTTTCTCTCTCTTCTGTCTTTCAAATATCTGAGAATCACGTGTTCTGAGATGAAGCATGCTCCAGAGCCTCGGGCTAGGCAAAATATGTAGGTGTAGCTAACACATCAAGGTAGGTTAAATATAAAGTTAATAATGGAATAAAGGCAGTTCTCAATCACAGTATGAAGAGAGAATATTCATTTTGCTGATTTTAGGTATGACTTTACAGGCAAGCAGCAGAGTTAATATATAACCAGAGACTCTTGGAAATATTTACATTTTCTAAGGCATTGATCATCCCAAAGAGACTAGCAAGATGTATGAGTAATAAAAGCAGGGTATGGGACAGAAAACTGACAGTACTTATAATATCCCAAGGACAAGTAACTATTAAACAAAATTATTCATATACATTTGAAAATCACAGTATCCAAAATGGCAAGTGTCGAGGCCTCATTTTCAAACAAATTTATGAAAACATAAATCCTCATTTGAGTGAATTTTGAATATTAAGAAAATATCTACCTTAACCAAATAAGTACTATTTTCAGTATTCATCAAGTTTTTGGCAAAATTGCATGCTTGACACTAGAGTGACAGTTTGTGATTCAATGAGAGCCTGTCCTCATAGGGACAGACAGATGGTATGGGACTGGAGTGTAGAAGGGAACATAGAAGGTAATAACCACAAAAGAAAAAAGCCAAAAGATGAAAAATAACTTTTTCGTTAGAACTACTAGATGCATAGTCTTAGAACTAAATCAGAGCACAAAGAGAAGGAAATGACCCCATACAGCAGGAGAAGCTATTTCAACTAAATAGGTTCTTCCTTCAGAAGGAAATGCTGGTTTTGATATATTCTGGTGGACTCACATATGTCCCCTGCCCTTACAGAACAGAAACTTCCTAAAGGTCAGAAGGGTAACGACAGAGCACTAAGAGATTGTTTTTTTACTGTAACTATCCCTGGGTGGGATTATTCTGAAAACCAAAAGTCTAAGATGTCCTAGAGGCCTTAAAAGCAACCCAACCCTCCAAAGGCATAACAGCAGAACATGCTGCAGTTGAGTAACTTCTCCCTCAGCATACAGAACCCCACCATATAATCCATTCTCATCTCTGGAATTCTACCTCCCTGAAACTTCCAGCTCCCTGTCTGGTCCAAGCAGTTTCAGTTGAAACACCATGTTGCCACAACCTTCTTGCTCTATGGCCACAGTAGTTTGTACAGCTGGTCAGGGAAACCTTTCCAGCCAGGGAGAGCATGAAGGGAAAACAAATTAAGTAACTCTTGTTCCAAACATGAGACATGAGAGTAGTGCACTATCCCTGTATTTGAACAAAGATGTAACCTTCATACATATGTGTGCCACACAAATTTTGATAAACTGATTTGTTTTTATTATTTCACAAGTGGAAAAAGAAAATATGTATGTGTTTATTTTCATTATTTAAGAAAAGCTATCTTCTTACACATTTGCATAATACGGCATGTTTTGCATAGTCTCTTTTAGCATATAAAAAGCTGATTTTGTTTAAAGTACAGGAAATACAAATTTCTATTAATATTGATTTTCATTATGTTCCTTTAAAGGGATTTTAAATACTAAGGCTTGGCTCTGCAATTAAATTGTCTTTATGCAATGTTCCTTTTTTGGAAAATATGCCCTGATGGGAAAGGCTAGTGCGTATCTTCAGCAAGCCAGATGTCACCTGTAACTCAGACACATTCCCAAGTACTCACAACATTTAAGGATCTTTTTGTGATGTCTCCTCAGACTATTTTACATACCTTTGGCATGGTGACAACTAAATGACCAGTTGTTTGGGATCTTTTAGCAGAGCTGCTGTCTGGCTTCACTTCCTCAGGGAGCACAAGCTGAAATGGCTACAAGACAATATGAGATTGAAGTATATAATGGTAAAATATTTTTTACTTTCTTTCACGTGGACAGAACAAATACAAACCCATCACTATCACATCCTTTGATTTTGAGGACACTGCAGGTCTAAATCCTTTCACTTTATGTATGGTATTACTAAACCTAATAAATTATGCTAAATAGTTTTTACTTACAAGTAGAGTCAGATGTATGTTCCTGAACTGCTGCCATTCCTGAAGTGGCATTTCTAAAGAAGGTTATAAAATGATGCTTGACTTATATTAGCAATCAAATGAGAAAGATTATCCAGTCTATTTAGACGTAAAGCAATTCTCAAGTTTTGTTTATGCAGTTGGCTCAGTTAAAAATAGGGATTTTGGTTTACTGTGGAAGTACTTTGAATTTTTTTTAAAAATTATGATAAAATTAAAACCACTGAGAAGAGAGAAAACTGGAATGACATTTTAAATGCCCTTTCAAAAGAATATACATCCATTGGTTTCTGTCAGCTATAAATTCCAGATTGTGAAATTGCTAAATTCTAGCCTAGGGCAACTAGGAAGCTCTCTTCTAAAGTGAATTATGGTACACTGTGAGGGGGGAATAAGAAGACAGGAGAAAAGGAAAGTGAAATTTTATTTCAGGCTTTGCACATCTTCTGGTTAGGACTTTCACAGTTTATGGATGGTCCAAAATAATGCAGGTATTGAAAGAACATTCTTTCTGCATAGATGCAAATGACTGGTAACTTAGAGAAGTCAGATCCAGAGTTCACTGACTAACTATGGTAAACAATAACTCTTGATTAGAAATGAATGTAGTAGGAAATCACTAACCTTTCCCTTCACCAGTACTCGTATGTAAGTTGGCTGCACATCAACATCAAGTAGAGAAGTGTCCATATGTCTTCAGAATGAAATATAAATAAATGAATCAATATACAATAGACCATATAGCTCTTTCAAGATTTCACAGTTTATAAAGCACAATCTTAAATTTCAGTTATTAAGTTATACAAAATACTATTAGGATTTAAAGTTTTGGGGAAAAAGGCCCACAATCTTCCTGTGAACATCAATTAAAATAATGTCTAAATTCTCTCAAGTCCATTGCATCAGCTATTGTATAACTGCAAGAATTCAAAACCCTCAAGGAAAACACAAAGGTCTTTCATCTGTTAGTTTATTGCTTTACATTAATATAAAAATTAAACTATGTGCTATTTAAAATTGCAAAAATATTTTGCTACCTTTCTTTCTGAAGGCTTTACTAATAAAGTTAAATAGAATTTCCCTTTTTTATACAGAATTTGCTGGAAAACAATGAACATACATACTTTCCATTCCCAGAAAACACAGTAATTTTAAATCTTTCAAACAAAATTTGTGACCTGTAAAAGCTCCACTTTAACATCTGCTCTTCACCATGTAACACCCGATGTGACTCACGTGAACGCATAAGTACATATTTACCATTTCCCTTCTTTTACAACATTACAGGTGAATTTTTCACGTTTTAGTCTGCATTAGTTACAAGTGAGCACAGACTATTAAAATATGGACTGCCCAGGGTCCCAAAGTGTTCAAGAAATAACTGTATATGGCACTTAATGCCATGGTGTAGTTGACAAGGTCATGAAGGGCCAAAGGCTGGGCTTAATGATCTTGAAGGTCTTTTCCAACTTAAATGATTCTGTGATTCTGTATTACATCCAGCAATTTATTGCACCTGAAAAGATTTTCTGAGGTTCTAAAAAACCCTGTATCTTATAAGTCAGAAACATAGAGCAAACCTCTTTTGAGGAAAATTAATGAGTTTCAAGGGAACACCTGGCATGAAAAATATTTCTGTGCTATAAAACTAGTTCAAGTTTCATGTAACGAGTTTCTATTATAGGTAGATAAACTTGTGGGTTTCCAGCCCCTTCTTGAAGAATGGAAAAGGTCATTGTAATGCTTAGCAGTACATGTACTATCTAATAGTTATCAGGTCTCCTTGTCATATTTTGCCTGGTTCAACCAAATTTCTTCCAGGCGATGCCCTGGTACAGTTCAAGAATTAACATGAGCTATGGACTCATTCCAGTAAGCAAGGAAAAAGGACAAGGCTACCCTACTCTGTCTCAGGGAGGACAAGAATTTAACTAGAAGCACACGAACTGTACAGGAACACTTCTAGGGCCAAAGAACGAGCAAAAAACCCACTCCCTACAGACCTTATCTGAAACTGAAAAATTGAGAAGATTTTACATAATTATAAAAAAAAAACCAGGTGTGGAAGGAACCTGCCTGCAGACTGTAAAAAACATCAGATCCCAAAAGGACTATTAGACACAGTCCCCATTCAGGATTAACAGAAGAGCTGAAGGGCCTTTGGCTTATTAAGCTTCACTTCTTTGGCACAGGCTTCAAGATTGGTTCCATTATCCACTGTGTTATTTGTTTTCCTCTTGGAAAGTCCCCATTACAGAGAGCAGTATAATTGAAACACTGTGTATTACATCTTATGAGTAGCAAAAATTAGGAGGAAAAAAATCTGACCTGTAAACAGCAAGATCCAAGATGATCTGGTTGTTTTCTTCATCATCTTTCAAAGAGAAATGAAGCCTAATAACAATGACAAGAAACACCTCCAGGATAAATACTACTGGAGTGAATAAGCAAACATTACAGCATAGCTCAAATGTCAGCAATTTTAGATGAATACAAACACCATTTAGACAGCATGTCATGCGATCATTTTAGAAACAGTTGCAATTTGCCCATGAACAGAAAAAATTACTGGCATTTGAGCCAAGGTCATTCTTACATTTATTTTCTCTTCTCCCTACTCAAACCACAAGAAAAAGAAAAAGAAAAAGAAAAAGAAAAAGAAAAAGAAAAAGAAAAAGAAAAAGAAAAAGAAAAAGAAAAAGAAAAAGAAAAAGAAAAAGAAAAAGAAAAACCCTCTGCTGAAGGTCAGTTAAAATTAAGCTCATTCTACTAATGCAGAACGAGAGACATCTGCTGGTGAAACCTGTCTGCTCTATTACATCTTCATAATAAAAAACAGTTCCAAAATGCATTAAAAACACAGAACTTTGTAATTCTAACCTTATGGTATGCTTAAAAAAATGCATTTTAGTTCATAGCAATTAATTTGCCCCAAGTATAAATACCAGTCTGCATTTCCAAATTAAAATATGATTTGCATAATATCCTTGATTCTATAAGATTTATATTTGTTGAAAATAAGCCTGTAGATTGTATTAGCTGCATGTTTGTGATCTGTTGGCTGTGTTCTTAAAATTGAGAACGAATCTTACCAGTTATAAATTGACATCATCTACATCTTACAACTGTAAGATCTAGTCTAGACTTAAAAGTTCTCCTCATATGCTCAAACATTTCCTATGTATGAAAGCAGAGAAAAGAACAGAATAAAAACACCTACAAATGAGAAGCTTTTGATAAATTAGTTATTAGTACAAAATGAGAGGGTTTTGCTTAACATAATTTATCTGGGCTATTTCAGTGACTTTAAAATACTTAGATGCGTTGGATTCAGGTAACGGAAAGATTCTCAAACATTAACAGATTAGATGATAAACTTTTTCAGCAATAAAAATATTTGCCAGATATACTTTTCACTCTTTGCTCTCCTGTATTCTGATACAGTCAATTTGCAAGAAAGTTTACAGAGGTTGTAGTTTATGAGTATTTTTAATGGAAAAGTGCAAAGAATACAAAAGAGCTTTATTTCCTGTTCAGGCTTTTTTGTCTTACTGCATCACTGATTTTGAGACTACACTAACAGATGAAGGGTGAACAAAAGAACGGAATTACAAAATTTTCCAGAAGGAATCCTAATCAGAACTGAAGAAGAGAAATAGTCTGTCCTCAGCAGCAGGCAGCCATTCCTCTTGTTAACCTTCCAAAAGAACATCAGAGAAGCTTGGACATTTTCATGGACATGAGACTTCCACGTTGAAGAAAAACTTTGGAGAACACCATCTGCTTACTTGTATCTCTTTCTTTATGTCTCTCAAATACACTGCCAGATTGCACTGAACAGCTGTGACATTCTTGTTGAAGCCATGACAAAAAATCCTCATTGGTCTGGCTTTACGTGGGCACATCCATGGACTAAATTCAGAAAACTCAGGTGACACAACCAGGGATGCTACTAACAGTGAACTCTGTATTTCTTCTGAAAAAGATAGCTACAGATTTAGTCTAAATGTCTCTGCTTTTTAGAGGCACAATCAACTTCTATTAACACAAGATTTAAATTATTTTAGGCTTGTCTTTTTTGTATTAGAAAATCATATAATTTCTTTTTTTCAGTCAACACATTTTTACTGAAAAAAGTACATCAATACCATGGAAAGTGTCTCTTGGTACAGACAGACTAAACATGGCTCTACATGACACTAAACACGACACTAAACTCTTCCACTACCTTTAATTCTCTCTGTTCTATTGAAAATTGTGCACTACATATAATTCCTTGGATTTGCAAGGATTTATAGATTTCCAAGATTTAGAAAGCAGTCTTCATGCCAATTATAAGCATGTTCATGGATTTGGTTTTGCGGCTACATCAGCGGCTACATCAGCCTTAATGGAAAAACTTCTTCAGAGGACAGCAGAGAGGTAAGTGGCCACTTTCTCATCCCAGTCTCCTGTAGGAGGCCCTACGGGGAGCTCTTTATAAGGAAATAATGTTTGCACTCTGCCTCCTGCTTTTCCCTTAGAAAATGAAGGTTTGGTTCAAGTAAAATCAATGGCTGATATCCCTGGAAACTCATGCCAAAACACCTGAACACCTAAGTGCCTTTGTCAATGGTAAAACACAAGACACTTCCCTGTATCCCCATCCTCTGTTGCTGGAGACCTTACTCAGTGTCACAGGGCCTCTTGCCACAGAAGCTGATTATCCTTCCCAATTCTGCCAGTTTTACATCTGTTATCAGAGGACAGAGTGATTTTGTCCAGAAATATTACTGGGATGTATTTTTCCACATTTAAAATGGCTGCTCATACACATTTATCTTCAACAGTCAAACCAGTTAATTTTTTTCCACTATTAGCAAGATGCTCCAATAAAGCGCCTTACCATAGAAGGGAAATAAAAATATCTTACATCTTTTACAGAAAAACAAGTTCTTCAATCTTTAAAGACAAAGATGTTAAATTAAATAATCTTCAACACTTAACTAAATCTTGAGTCTTTTTCCAGCATCAGAACATAAATTTGGAATACAGTTTTCCCACAAGGAATATAATACTGCAACAAGAATTTCTCAGCCCTCTTATTTTTGTATTGTCACATATCTTGAAATAGTTGCCCAAATCAACTATAGAGAGATTAGACTGTTTAACCTCTTAACCTTACATACTTAGGCACATTCACATTCAGAACTTTTCCTTCTGCAGTGACCAATGTCCAAGGAGGCTTCTCTCTCTTTTTTGATTCCCTTAACAAAACAGAAGGAAAAATTGTTAATGGTAATGGTTAGAACTTTGCTATTGTTATGTTTAATAGCAAAAATAAAGAAGAGGATGGCAAGAGCTAAGAATTATCTGGTATTTGATGTTAAGGCTACAATTTATTTCAGGAACAAAACAGATTACATCACAGGTCCAATTACAGATTAAGAGTGTCATCTAAAGATGAGCAAATGATTTGTAACATCACATCTTACAAGGACAATAACTTCTTCTGCATGTCACCATGTGCATTATCAAACAAAAGTATATCAAATTATCTGGTATACCACATGAAAACCTGGGTGGCTTAAACGTATGAAATGGGACATTTTTCTAGTTAGGAATGGTCAAACTCATTACGAGGTGTTGCCACTGATAACTTGTTTGATGTATGGGCAAGCAATTCTAAAGAATTTTTATTCATGCTCACTTGATTACTCCCACTGAACAAGTGCTTGGCCTATCTCCAAACAGCATCTGTCTCTCAATTACTACTATGCTCTAGTAAATAGAATTTTAATGGTCAAAAGATTACAAGCAGCATCAAATAGGACACAGTAGGACCAAAGGACAGACATGTAGATTATTTGTTGATGCACATACTACATTTTTTGTTGTGTTCTTTGTTCAAAAAATGCAATATATATTCCTGATGTATTGATGATGTACTGATACTACTTTAATAATTATTCACTATCCATTTCCAGCTATCAGCAATTAAACTATATCTGACTTTCATTTAGTGCAATAAACGAGCTACCTTAGATTTATCTGCCCAAACAAAGCAGATCACAGTAAGATCATTGAGACTTGTAACACTGGTATTTTCCTGTGTAAGTGTTTAGATTATGAGTAAGGGAAGGAAGAGTAAGGAATCTTAGTAACTTGAAAAAGAAAAGTCTGCTTGCACATAAGTAAAAATATGGCTGTTTTCTTTAAAAATACAGCAGTGTAATTGTCATGTTGCATTAATTCACTCTTCAGCTGGTCAATATAGTGGGTATGGACACTTCAGCCAGCATATTAAAAAGGAAAATATTTCTCAAAAAATCCCCAACAGCAATGCATTGCTTTTTTTTTTTTTTGTTCCTGAACCTATTTTTTACTCTAAGTTCAAGATTAAGAGAATTTTAAACAAAAATCACTAAAGAGGGATATAAAGTATTTTAGATTTAGAACACCTTGGGAAAAAAACCATAAAAATAGATTTGGTCTATAAATACAATGGATTTGAAGAAGAAATAAAAACACTCAAGTAGAGCTACGGGAATGACTGCGTAAAACCAATTTCTGTTTAAGAAAGACAATTATCCAAGTATTAAACACCATTCTATAATATAAGTCAGCTTTCATGTGGGATTTGTGGGCTGCCAATCTCCATTCACGAATTCCTACACTTGACACTTAAATGCAAAGTGAATGAACCACCACTCTGTTCTAAAGAAACACCTCACAAATTATATCCTACCACCTGTTAGCTCTTTATAGTTTGTTCCCAGATGAAATTGTCTACTCATGTGAACTATTTTAAGGCAAATTCACTCCCATCATAATCATTAGTGTACAATTTGTTGAACTTTGTGCTGACCTGAGTGGCCTGGTTCTGGCACTGAGCATCTAAAGGAGATGCCATGAACCTTTCTCAACACCAAATCAAAATGAGCCATGAAAGGATTTTTAACTCCTTTAAATGCCTTGGAAATTTAGAAAAATCCAGAAATTAATTATTCTATCTTTATTATAGCACTATTTGGACTCTCCTTGAATCCTTAAAGGGAAGCATTTGGAACACATTTACTTTCGACTAGAGCAAGGCACTTCCAAATATAGCAAAACTCAAACTGGCTAGAATCTGGGTTTGACAGTAGTTCTTCCAGGAAAGTGCCAGAACTTGAATTAATAATAGCAATAAGTCATGCACATTTCCAGATTTCTTGGAGAGTTCTCTAGGACTGACTTTTTCAATACTTAGGCTTGACAAAACTTTTAAAAAGCAAGCCCTTAAAAAGAACAGTTAAAAAATCTCTGGGACAAATTATGTTATGTAAGTAAAAGAGAAAGAAAAAGAAAATAAAAACAAAAAGACATTGTTTACAATGTTTGTGGAACTGATAAGCCAGCAGCAATAAAATACTGGGTTTTTTTGCTAGTATCTGCATGTATTTTGCATATTCAGCAAAACCAGTGACAACTCTATAAAGTTTTAAAGGCTTTTCAGGGACCAGACTTCATTAGATTCACCATGCCAAATAGCACAGATAACAGAAAGAATCTTATTACTTGTGACAAATATCTCCAATAAAGAATGAGAAAAAATTTCTCAGTTACATAGAAAAGGTGACTGAAATGCCACTTGTGCAAAAAACTTGTAGCATGGCCTGTATGGCATTTACACAATACAATCTGCAGTATGGATAAATGTTTTTAGCAGAATGTTAAATGTTGAACTACACAAAACAGTTAGCTGACAGAAAAGTGAAACTATAATTTAGATTGTATAAGCCTATTTTAACAATCAACAGGGATTTAAGCTGTCAGTTCACAGTAATATTTAATGTCAGGCAGTCACCTGCCTGTTCTCTGTACCTTTGAAAATTTCTCCTTCTTCAATTCATCAAAGATATTAAAACAAAAAAGTACCTTATATTGTCTTTAGCTCTCCGTTTTTCTTCAATATGTCTGTGAGTTTCTAATCTAGATTCTGGAGTATATGGTGTAGGCTCCTCCCAAAATCTTCTCTCTTCTTCATCATTTTCAATTATTCTGCATCTTTCCTGCTCTCCATCTCCTTCTGCCTGATTGGGTTTTTCCTGTGGGGAGTCTGGGCTACACAAGATCACAAGATCACTGAAATACTATCCCAATGAAATGAAGGAAGAGTAACTTGCTAATAAATTACTGCAATAATATTTTTTCAACCTGATAATAACTGTGCAATTCCTACCAAAAATGGTATCTTATATATTTGGAGAACATTCTCTGCTCTGCTTCTTTTATCAATCAACAAAGCATATTTTGACGTAATGTTTTTCATCTACCTGACTACGAAGCGATAGTATGACTATACCTAATCCCCTGAAAACCCTGATAGTTCAAATGATTTCATTTGAGAAGCAGAATTTTCAAATATCCTCACAACTTTCAGGTGAGAGAAAACCTTCAATCTACATGCTATTTAAGAACTCCCAATATCAGGCAGCAACAGATTAGAAATTTATAACGTAGCAATGAGCATCTCTTCAAATGCCATCTTAAAACCTGAATTATTTTTTCTCCCTAGCTCTAAGCTTCTGTAAATCTCTATCAACAGAGAGAGAAAACTAAATGTATGATACCGGTGTGATCTATGAGGACAAACTTCTGCAGGTAGCTTCATGAAACAGTGTCTATTGGATTAAAAATAAGATGAGTGGCAAGTGCAGGAGAAGATGACCCCAGAGAAAAATCCGGCTGCTGTCTAGGTAATATCAGTGACATGAAGTGGAAGAAGTAGGAAAATCAACATGAAAGGCCTGCAATATTCCATTTCAGTCTTCAGATGTTATAATGCTAAGGCAAAAGTAATTACAGGTGAACAGCTCCTTTCTCTGGAACCCCTGCTTTACCTTAAAAACAATTTCCAGCTGTTCCCCTGAAAGAAATTATTAATTACGCTATTTGGGCACCCAGACAACTTAGCTTGGAGTTTTGGGAGAAAAAATTCTATTGAACTGTGTCTCCAGGTCAATAATAAATTATGTATGTAATTAATTATATTTTTCATTAGAGATAACATGCATGAGGAGAAATAACTCTGCTTGAATCAACAATAAAGATAAACAAAAATATTTAAGTGGAATTATATAAACTCTTTAATGAAAAAAGCCAAACTTCTGAATAAAGAATGAGAAGAATCATATTTATTCACAAACTGTTGGTGCTTACTGTTACCTGTCAAAGCCAAGCTTAGAGTCCATCTGTTTCTGTTTCTTATCCTTTCTTTCTTGCACCCTTCTTTGAGCCTCTTCCTTTTCTCTGGCCCTTTTGAGAAGGTAAGCTCGTTCCTGTTCTCTGATTTTCCATTTCACTTCTGGATAGTTTTGAAGTGCTTTAATCCTCTCTGAACGTTCTATTTCTTTACTATCCAAATACTTCCCAAAGGGAAAAAAAATCAATATAAATATTTGAGAAATTATAAACACATTCAAATCAATAAATCTATTAGATTGTAGTTTAATTTTGATAATTAAGTTCAGTCCATAATTAGAAATGCATCTTTCACACATCCATAGCACTATGTAAGTTATACTTTATTAAAAAGAATTAATAACTTCCTATTCAGATCTGAAAACAGTTTTGTGTGTCCAAGATCAGCTTTTAGCATTTTCCAGGAATTTTAATTGGTCTTATTAGACTATACAGTAGAGAGAGTCTCTTCAGCCATTTCTGGTATTTGTCTGACTTTGATTCAGCCCGAAATTATTTCTTATGATGTGCAACTGAGTGAGTTGAATCTACTCTTAATAAGTTAAGCAGTGCCTGTGCTCCTCTGACGGAAACTGTGAGAGCGTATTTCAGGCCTAAGACTGTTTCATTGACAGGAAATCATTATATCAGTTCAGTCATAGCACAAAACCACAATCTCAAAGTATTTCTTTACAGCCAATGCAACGTAGTGCAATTTTACAACAACCTGTATCTTTTTACTGTCTTACACTGCAGATCTGGTACATATTGTTGGAATGGTACCAACAACACACTAACTTTCTGCAATCATGCTAATAATTTAAAAATACATTGTAAATATAAAAACAAATGAGAAAAAAGCACCAGAACGGTACATTATATTTATTACTAAAAAAAAAAAAAAAACAAACCAAAACTTTCTTTAAGAATCTCTAATAAAGATGACAGAAAAGGTAATGAATAATTGTGGTTCCATCAAAATAGAACCAATTATTATCATATTATTCATTGTAGTCATTCATTCTTTGGAATAGATTTTAATTTCCTGTGGACATTAAGAGAAAGTCTATTAGCTTTCCCAGTACAGGTGTTTATTTTGTTTAGGATAAGCATGTTCAGTTTACAGTACTAATTTTTTATTTGGATTTAAATTTAAGTTTTAAAATCTTACTTTTAATTGATGAAGAGTTGCCACTACAAATTGTCTATAACCTTCAAATTCAGTACATGGGTTACCCACTAGAAACAGTTCCTTCAGATGTATATTGCATTTTAGAGATGCAATACTGGAGAGTTCACCAATGAAATTTGCTGTCAGGTCAAGTTTCTTCAATTCTTCACAGCCTGTTTGAAAGAAGCCTTATTTAAATTTCTCCATAACATAAATGTACACATGATATACATACACACACATGTACATACTTGGATATAAAACTGTCTCCATTTATGTTCTGTAAACTGGTTTTATTCTATCAGAATACATCTTTTCTAAGACTCTTTCTGAGTGAAAGAGTGACTCACAGCTAACGTTTATGAGCTCACAGTATTTACAGGAATAAAACAACCTCAATAAAATACACAATACCAAAACATTATTGGTTTTATCAATACCAAAACTTTGTGGACATTTATAGATGAGCTATTAAATGTTTCATTTTCAGATAAGCTGGATTTTGTTTTTAACAGTCTGATTGCCTTGATACCCCTTCTGAGCTAAGTCTCAATCACATGGCTAAAATCCAATCCAATTGCTTGAGGACAGCAAGATCAACTATGAGTTTCATTTCTGTGTATGGTTAATCTCTGGTAATATTATTCAACTACAAAGATAAGATTTCCCAAAAATTCACTCCAAGTTAGGTTTTCCACTCTGTGGACTCAGCTATCATTGCAAATACTTTATCACTGGTTAAATTGCAAATACTGGTGAGAAAGTGTTTGTACTAAAACAATTTATTACAAACAGAAACTCTAAATTAGGTAAAAAAATGATCTGGAAAATCTGTTTTTTTTTAATTTACCGGCCTCTCCTTTTATCATAATGTGTCCATGAATCATAACCTTGACTCTAAGAGTGAAAAGTTTAGCTGAGAGCAAGCTCAACTTTGATTCACATCATTGTAATAATTTTCCTTTCCTGGTCTGTTTGCCAAGTTTGTCTGTTTTGCACAGTTGAGCTGTAAGAAAGTAAACAACGTAGAACACTTTATTAGGGGATTTAAATAATGCAAATTTGTGCAACGGCAAATCCCAAGGGTTGTAACTCCTAAGTAAATGACAAATCACAGTAATAAATAATGCAGCTTGGTAGATGAATTTAAAATGTAGTGGCATGAAAACAAATGCAACTTCCTCAACAAATTCCCAAATATGTACTACACTACCTATTCCTTCAACTTTTTCAAATCTGTGTTTAGACTATTTGCTTGTTTCTTATTTAAGCCATCCTCTTGAACCAGCTTGCAGACTTAAAAACACAAACTAAACTAATCAAACTAAAGAACTAATAAACTAAACCCAACTAATCAAACAAAAGAAAAACAAAACAAAACCAAAACACCCACACAAACAACCAACCAGCTTGTTTGGTTGTATTTTAACGGTTCCTTTGTCAAGGTCGCTATGTTAAAGATTCAGCAACTGGCCTAATCTGAACCAAAAAACAGAAAACAATCAAGTCACAAATTATTCAAGTAATATGGAATGTGTTTATGGGTCCCTCCAAGTCTTAGATTTTGATCTTGGAAAATGCCAGATTTTGCACATGGAATCTGCAAAAGTGACAGGATAAAGGATTAAACACAGATAAAACAGACAGGATTTCAAGCAGTGAAAGAGAAAAGAATCCTCTGAAAACCTCTTTAAAAAAACCCAGACCCTCAATGCAACCCGTGCTCAGCACGGAACCTTCTTGTCTGTGTTATTTGATTCCTGAACTGAAGATGACTTGAAATGTGACCCAGAGACATTTAGGAAAGTTCAATGAGAAAAATTCAGCAGTAGGAAGCACTTCCTACAAAGAAGCATTTACTGAAACCCTGCACCCAAGGATCCTCTAAGTGTCCACAAAATACTCCTACAGGTGGACACGCTTAATAGCTTCCACCCTCTTTTACACCAAGTCACAACTTCAGCATTCTAATATGAAAAGAAAAATGGCTTTTTTTCAAAATCTGACCTTCCAGATTTTCAATTCTTTCAATGTTGTTCAAAGCCACATTTAAATATTCCAGCTTCTTTAGTTTGCCCACATTTTCTGTAACAAAACATAGACGGATTATTTCATTTTTCAGCACTAGGAAGGACATTATGGTTTCACTTGCTTACTCTACTTCAAAGCAACAATGAAGCAGAAAAATAGAAAGGACAAATAAGAATATGTACCACATTACTGGACATTAATATTTTAATATTAACAAAAAGATGAAACAAAAAAGTTTTCTGAAAACACAAAGCAAAAAAGCGAAAAGAAATAAGCAAAGTTACAAACACATTTTTATCACAAATCCATAAAACACATATCTAATTCAAGAGGAATGGCTAAAAAAGCATAGTGAGACATTCCATCTTTGGAAACTTGAGATATCCACAAATTCGGTGACATGAATCCTACCACAGTTTACTAAGAACTCGGAGACGTATTTTCTTCATCCTTCACAAACAAATGATGACAATAATTTCTCAGCAAGAACTTGTGCAGCTTAGTTTGGATGTTTGTTTTTGTTACAATATTTCTGTAACAGCAGTGCCTGTGCACATGATGATGTGAAAGAGCTGAGTGTTGAAGGCAGTGGTACCATTCACGCACACAGTGGATACCTGACAACCCTCTGCCTGCTCACGAGGCAAGTCTGATCTCCAGAGCTGCAGAAAGGTTTTCTTTAAGAAGACAAAAGACTCAGCCCAACAGAGCCAATATAAACCTATATATTTCTCTATGATATTCAGAAGCATGCTGGAACTGCTATGCCCTCTGCAAGGACATATTGGTATACACTGGGAAGAATAACTTCTTAACTTCAATACTTTGTAACACAGCCCCTGTTGACAAGGCTTTTGGTCACCACTATAGTGTGGGGAGGGGCTGGTGGTTCTTCTTTTGGTTGTTTTTTGGTTTGGGGTTGTTTTTTCGGTTTTTTTTTCCATTTGTTACTAAGGTATTACCTTGGAAAGCTGCTACATTATACAGAAATATATGAATCACCAAGTTGCATGCTTTTTCAACTCCTACAGTTAGATTATGTTAAGATAAAAATGGCTTGTCTCAAAAATGAAATTGCTGAAAAAAATTTGTGTCCAAAAAGTAACAATCTGAATACAGTACCCTGTACTAACCTGAATGAGGCCTGAGTGTTGACAGAAAAACCACAAGATGAAATCTTGTGCCTTATTAAGGACTCATTATTAAAGAGAAAATCAACTTATTTTAGTCCCTCCTGTGATGGGGCAAAGAAACATAAAGCAGTTTAAAAAAAAACTTCTTCTCTCTGGGAGAAGGTTCCTCCACTTTAGGAAATGCATATGCTACCAGTAGAGATAGTTTCCTGATGAGTCCCTAGAGAACTTAAAGGATTTGCCTACAAGTTCTGAGCACAGAATTTCCTCCTAAAACCTTGGCATTTTTTTTCTTCCTCTTAAGGAATTTTAAAGAGATATACTATTATAATTTCTGAACACTTCCAAGTTTTTGTTGTTAATCTACACAATATCTGTAGAATTTAAGCTTTTCCAGCCCAAGGCTTGATGTCGCATCTTTCAATATGGAACATATGGACCTATCCCACAAAACCAGACCATATGAAATTATATCTTCTCCTGTGGTGCAGGAAGACCATTGACGCTTCATTGTAGAAACTTTGGTTCATGCACAAAAACAAGTATTTTATCTGAATAAAAATTATTTCAATGTTAACAAAAACCTATGATTTTCACAAAAATGGAATTTAAAAATGTGCCTGAAAGAGCTAATCCTATGATATCAGAGGCCATGGTATATGGTAAACTCTTTGCCTCTCTCTTTGCCACAAGATGGGATATTTAAACTATATCCTGATTTTTGAAATTTTAATCCATAAAAAGTGTTTCATATTCTAGTGACTTGTATCTCAGTAGTATCTTTTTAAATTAAAATTTCCCTTGCAAATTTCTGAGCTTCTCAGAAATTTAATAAAGAAACAAGGAAAGGAACTCTTGTTAGGAGCACATTTCCTTAAGTATAACAGAATCCTTTTTTTTTTCTGATTTCAAAATTACGCATGTGAATCCATTTTAAAAGAAACGTATCGAGAACACACTTACCAATTTTTGGAATTAGGTTATTCTGAAGATAGAGAATTTTTAAATCTTGACACCATTTGTCAAGATGCTCTAGTTTTTCTATTTCCTGCTGATGTAAAGAGATTTCTTCCAGTGAAAAAATTTCACAGTTGTTATGTTCTGCACGTCTTCTAACAAGATCTTCAGTGACTGAAAGAAACATTATATGTCATATTTCCTTTTAATCATTTTCTGCCATCTGACTTATGCGCAAATTATAAAATCATTAAAATATTTTGTTCCACCATACCAAATAGCCCAGTAGGAATGACAACAAAAATAAAATCTGCAAGAAAAGATATCAAGATATCAAGTACCAAGTAGCTTCTACCCACTCTGCACAGTAAACATATTTTGTGAAACACAACCACGTCACCTGTAACATTTCGAAAGATCCATATGAAAACTGCTGAGTCTTCCATAAGAATGTGATATAACCCTTGCAGAAATTAATCCAGCAGCCACTATTTTCAGCATAGCTTGGGTTGCAGATTGATTCATGCAGACAAGCAGTGGAGTGTTTTATGCTGTTTTATTTCCAGATGCCAGATGTTCACATCACAGACAGCAGCAGGAGGTGTAGGGGGAAGCAAACTACAGTGTGTCATCATATTCTTCCACCAGCACAGTGTGCACAGAAATAAGCAGGATAAATGCTGAAAGTGGGCAGATATTTTTTATGCCATAACTAATTCATGCTTATAAATGTTTATGTTAGAATGAAATGTATACCTGGTATTTCTTAGGCACTACCAGCTCATCAGAGCCAGCAAAGGAGTTTCAGTGGCTGAAAAACACCAGAGACCTGGGTTCAGAATTACCATGTTGTAATATTTAATGCCAGGCAATCTTTCAAACAGTGAAAAGGCTCTGTATAATGAAGGTAAAGAAATTCTATGAGAACAAGTGCTCACTCCTGAGCTAGATGCTAGAACATTGTTTCCAGCACATTGAACCAAAAACTGCCAGCATTTTCCTCTCCTTGACAAGCACTGGACTACAGTGAAGTATTGAGGAAAAAAACAGGGTTTTATCAAATTAGCAAAGGTATTTTTATGATTTTTAATGCTGAAAAAAGACAAGCAAGCCTTTCAAGGAGACTGTAGAAAAATAAGTAAAAAAGAAAAATTATATAAAGATCTATGAAAACAAACTGTTCCTACCATGCATTAATTAAAAGTACTCTTTCACCACTTTGTCTCAGGGAGGTTTTGTGAAATCATCCAGTTTCATTAGTGGTGCTAGAATGGCTGCACACATTCACACAGACCAGCAAACTATGTACCAATACAGCTCAAACTCACATGTGTTTGTGCAGCTCCTCTATCTGCAGTCTTTGGGAAAGGGGTGAAACTGGTTTATATCAAATTATTTCTAGATGTCAAGGCTTAAAGCTCCCTTCTGCCCAACAAGTTTCACCTGACAGAATTAATTTACAGAATTAAATGTGAAGATACAAATATTGATCGAAGTGGGGAATCTGTCAGCACATAAATCATTTTGGTAAAGGTGCCTTTGTCTCTTTTAACCATGTTGAGCAGGTTTGTTGCATCTGAACAATCATCTTCCCTTCAACTTGATTAAAGTAACAGAGAAAAGAGAAAAAAAGTCAATAATCACAACTAAATACTTTAGTCCTCATAGTAAATATGAAAAAACATTGACATTTCTAGTAAGTTACTTGGCAAATCTGCTGGAAATTAAAAAGAAAAAAAAAAGTCTGCTTACTACTGTGTTTGGTGGCAGATTTTTCAGTGCCACTATTTCCAGGTAACTTTGAGCAGGAAAACAATACTCCTCAATCTGCATACATACACACTGGTGGCGATATTACGCTCTATACCCTTTATACAAAAAGGAGTTATACAAACTATTCCTGACAGCTTAATTACAGCCCAGTTTCCATTTGCTGATGAAAACTGAAATTATTGTTGCAGCAATTTTGCAAAAATGTCCACTTTCATTAACAGATGATTTGCAAAGCAGAGACAATCATTCACAATAGAAGCTACAGTGAAGCTTTAGAAACCTAATTTGGGATCCTGTTGTAGGGAACTGACTGAATATTTGACATTTTGTATAAGATCTAGTTCATTTAAGAGGAATGAAGGAAACAAGCTTGCAAGAGATAACAAATATTATATAAAATTTTAAATAACAGCATTGAAAAGACACCCTCAACTCACTGAGAAGTTCATTAACCAGATTTTCTGGTGTTGTGTGCAGTAACAGGAGACTGGACCAGTGACCTGAGAGAGCACAGCTACTCCCAGGTTCCAATGGACACAGGAGGAAATAAGGGATGGCATCAATCAAGGGGAGAGAACAAATATTGAAGTTCTAATGCCTAGGCTTCCAAAAATTACGTTTTACTCCAAAAAGGAAGCAGAAATGAAGGATAACATTAAAGAAATTGAAAGAATAAGCAGGTGGACAGCTGCAGGTGTATCACAAAACAGTGGGGGAAGCTGCATTTTGGAAAAGTGAAGTATGCAACCATTACTTTAAGACTCAAATTCACGCTGCACTGTTCAGGAGACAAAGCCATTCTCCTTCAGGCAGTGCCTGCTCAAAGAGGGCATCTGCCAGCTTCATGCAGGGAGAAGGAGTTCTTGTCCAAAGCATTGTTGTAGCCCAGCACAGGACTGGCAGCCCAGTGGTAATATACAATCAAATCAGATTACAAGAAAAATCACAGAGGAAGAGAACTCCTTTCCATGAGTGTGAGCACTCAGCCTTCTGGGTCATACTGCTGTACCTATAAAAGGTGATCGATTCGTAAGCAATACTATGGAATATTTTACCTCATTTGGGGTTTTTTCACATCTGACAGACCTGAGCTCAGACACAAACCATCCCATGCAGCATCTCCCCTTGCAGGGACTGCCCCACACAGGGAGGAGCCCCCGCCTGGGCCACCCCAGTACCCACGGCTGGGCCCCTCGGGGGCTCTTCTAGAGGCAAGGAATCCCTGTGCCGCACATGGTGAGATAAAATGGGGGGTTATTGCCGGGGAGGAAGGAAACCTGACAATCAACCAAGGGAGGCAGGAGGGCAGAAGGCTGCCAGGGGAGTGTGGGGATGGTGGAGAAGGGAGGCAACTGTGGCAAGAGGGAACGTGAACCAGAGAATTTAGATTGGAAAACACCTCTAAGATCATCGAGTACAACCAAGCACTGCCAAACCCACCATGAAACCATGTCCCTAAATGTCACATCTACATGAGTTTTAAATAACTCCAGGGGTGGTGACTCCACCACTTCCCTACTCGGCCTGTTCCAGTGCTTGACAACCCCTTCTATGAACAAATTTTTCCCAACATCTAATTTAAACCTCCCCTGGCAAAACTTAGGCCATCTCCTCTTGTCCTGTCACCTGTCACATGGGAGAAGAGGGCGATTGCCCTCTGGCCACAGCCTCCTTTCAGGGAGTTGTAGAGAGCGATAAGGTCTCCCCTGAGCCTCCAAGCTGAACACCCCCAGCTCCCTCAGCCGCTCCTCATCAGACTTGTGCTCCAGCCCCTTCCCCAGCTTTGTTGCCCTTCTGCGGACACGAAGGAGGTGTGCAGGGAGCGGGGCAAGAGAAGAGAAGAAGAAGACGTCCTGGAGAAGAGGGCGGGGGCCGGGGAGAAGAGGGCAGGGGCCAGGGAGGGGAGGGAAGCGGTGCTCTCCGACACTCACTCCGCACCATAGCCGCCCCTCAGGCGCCGCCGCCATTCCCGGCCGCTGCCGCGCTGCCACAGCAACGGCCCCGGGCGGGCGGCGCTGAGGGCGGCGCCGGGGCCTTGCTGTGACGCCGAGCTGGAGCTGCGCCGCCCCGCGGCTCCCGGCCCCTGCCTTTCCTCGGCGGGCGGAGAAGAAATGTGTTTTCCTCAGGCATAAATCTCACGTCTTGTCCTTTGCATGACACTTCTGTCCTCCTCCTGCATATCCGTCATCTAGTTTGCCTCACACAGTTTGGGCTGAAAGCATGTTTTCCGTTGTTGGTGAAAGCAGTCTCTTCCCAGTGATTCATAGGCTTCTACAATTTTAGAATCATAGAACGGTTTAGGATGGAAAAGACCTTTAAGATCATCAAGTCCACCCGTTAACCCAACGCTGCCAAGTCACCACTAAACCATGACCCCCACTGCCAGGTCTACACCTTCAAATTTTCCTAGGGATGGTGACTCCACCACGTCCCTGGGCAGCCTGTTCCAATTCCGGATCTCAATTGTCATCAGATCAAAGTGGTAACATCAGGAAAGTCAGTCTGTATTTCCTACCTGTCTTCATTAACCTAAAGGTCTAATCAAACCTAAAGGTCATTTTCTGCTAACAGAAAATTCACCTATAAATTTAAATAAGGCAGTAGGATTTTTTTAAATGATCAAATTCTTTTATTTAGCAATTTACCTCTGATGCAAATGCAACACCCCACAGTCACACTGCAGCTTTCTACCTGTACTGTGGATTAGAGGATAGGAGTATGAAGGTGTCATTGAGTTAAGGCTCCTGAGGTTTGTGGAGATAATGAGACACAAAGGAGCAGAAGTAGTTTATGCACTTTAACTCCATAGTATTTGTCCTGGTCTATCTGACTGGGTAAGTGACAACTCCACTCAGACGACAGGGAGGTTTACACAGCTGGTTGGACATCACCACTGTGGTTCAAGGCCCTTGCACAGAATCACAGTCATTAAAGAAGGGCCACTGGTTCTGCTACCTACACACTTGTATCAAATTGCAGGCTTCTTCAAATAATGACTTTTGCTAGTAATAATAATTTTTTACTTGAAAGCAGAATTCACAATCGAGGTATTCAATTTCAAACAAGGAAATAATCTTATTTTCACTGCATACAGTATTTTAAAACCTGTGTTTACGTTGTATTGCATTGAAATGCCTATGTTATTTTGTTAAGCTAAAAACAAGGGAGGAGGGTGTTCATCCCTTTTTCAGAGATTCTAGATGATAGTTCTGAAGAAAGAAATATAAAATTTGCAATTAATTAAATTGCCAAATACCAAGGTGTTGTGGGTTGACTTTGGCAGGATGCCAGGTGCCCACCAGCTTTTGTTCTCACTTCCCAGCCTCAATAGAAGAGGAAGAGAAAATATGACAAGAAGCTCATGGATTGAGACAAGGGCAGGGACATTAAAAACAATTGCCATCATGGGCAAAACCAATTCAGCTTGGGGAAATTAATTTAACTTTTTGCCAATTAAACAGAGTAGGATAGAGAGACATAATGGCAAATCGAAATCTACCCTCCTTTTCTTTCTCCCTTCTCCCCAGCTCAACTTCACTCCAAACCCTTGTACCTCTATGTCCTGAGCTGAGCCATGGTTTGTTTTAATCAGTATCTATATAGGTCCTGTTTGACAAATCTAGTTAAGCTGCATGACTACTTGTTTGAGCAGGTAACTTCTCACTTGTGATGAGCACAAAAGAAGAATTCTCTGTACACCAGTGACTGAAAACCTCTCAGAGTGTGTTTGTTTTTCTCTTGTGAAGAACAGTTTTATTTATGACTCAGGGCTAAATTATTGAGGAAGACAGTAAGCAGCGCTGTGGAGCACGTGTTTGCAACACACTGGTCCTAACCTGGTGGTCTGGCATACACAGGACAAAGCTAGGTGCTGAAGTATGTTATTTGCTGTGTTCTTTAATTTCACACAGGTTTTTTTCCACTCAAATTATGTACCAAGAGCTTTCAGCAGCACAAGCCTGAAATCCTAGCACAAAGCAATGTACATGCCAGAGATAAAGAACCGCATTACAAACAGGAGAATGGAGATGAGAAGAAAAACGTCCCATCTGATGTGCCTTTCCTGAAGAAATTCACTTCAGCACTTTAATACATTACAACTTTATTCGTTAAATGTATTAAACAACGCAATGTATATTTCTATGTCATGACAAAAGTAAGCTTTGTAGCATTATTATTACAGTGCATCAGAAGTATTTTGAACATGTCTTGACTTTGTCCATATATACACACATGTAAGGTGCTCCCACCCCAGCAAGTCGATATTCATGGACAAAGCTGTTGAAATGCTGCAGCTCAGAGTCTCAGCTGGTGTGAACCAGCTGATTGATACCCACTCAGAATTTGAACCTATGTATTTCTATTTATTTCCTATTTATTTCCTGCTTTTTCAAATATTTTTTATTTTATTTTGTTTTTCTGTGGTGCTAATTAGTGTAATCACTGGTACAAAACAAGGCTTTATGTTTGCACTAAAGTACCAATAAACTCTCCCCCAAAGAGCACACAATATGCAGGGCAGAACATGAACTCACAAATAACAAATTCACTGAAATATATGCAATTCTGAATAATAATAATAGTCTTCATTACTGAAAACACCCTAAAATACAAGAAGAAATGAGAACAGGAGCAACTTTACTGATATGGAAATGCCAGAGATGGGGGGGGAAAAGCATCATGAGAAACCATAAAAAAAACCCCAATATAAATGAAGTAACAGTTTTGCTCAGTGTTTATAGAAACATGCAAAGAGGTTTACAAAATAGTGCAGCCAATTCATAAAAATGTACATCAAAAAGCAGATTTTGCAGAACTGGACTAAGTGGTCATAACCTATTCTGTACAATATTTATTCCATATAACTTAAATAAACAATGTTAATCTTCTTATGGATTGGCCTCTGTGAGTAGTGCTTTCAGGATAACTATAAACCAGCCGTGCTCATAGACCAGAAACATTATAAATTAAGGGACGGCAGCAATATTATCATCTTCCACATGAACATTCCTGCTATAAAGCACTATGTGATACATACTCAGGAATGACCCTGAAATTCAGCTGAACACAGCTGAAGTAAGAGAGTATAAAACAAGGTGCAATGATAAAAATAATATATTAAAAAATATAATAAATGGTATGAGAAGATACACAGGGAGTTCTAAATTGATATCTCAAAATTCCTATTTGATTCTTTTTCTCTAAATAAGGTGTTATATTAAAGGGGAGTAAGCATTTAATCACTGTGGACAAAAAAATAAAAAATTCTAGTTGTTTTCTCTGTTCATAGATGTATCAGTTAATCACTAATCAATAAGTGGGTTTACTCTAAGAGAATTACATTCCAGAATTATCCTAGGCTTGATACTGTAGTTAACAGAAGCTGCAAATACCCCCTACCTCTGAAAGTCTGGCTTTAAACATTTAGGTTGGGAATTTTTTTCAGTTTTTTATCAGACAAATCCTGGCTTCAATTTTTTATCCAACAAGAAGAAACATATGATTGTGCCTCTTTTCAGAGAAAAAAGATGAGGCTTGTTTTTATGTCCGTTGGAATATATGGAAGGGAACTGCCAACCAGTCTGGTAACCAAATAGAATTTTGTTAATTCAACACTGATGAATATCAGGGAGGGTAGATCTCAACAGATCCTGAGCATCTTATTTTTAGCCCTTGAACTCCGATTGGGAAATGACCCCAGGAGTTCCCTCTCTCCCGATCAGAACAATTCTAATTTATAGTTTGTACTTATTAATAGACAGATTATAGCAATTTATTTTAGACCTTTGTTTTTTTTTCAATCTCAATCAGATTTTTCTTCACTAGTTTACAGTGAACTAATGAGTTTGCAGTGAACTGTTTTTTTCTAGTTTTCAGCATAATTGCTTTGATGACTGCAGGGTAATTTCTGTCAGATTTTTCTCTCAGAATGCGATTTAACTTTCCAGATTATTATTCCAGGACATTATTTAAACACTAAAGAACTTTATAATCCTTTAGTTTTAAAAGTGATTTGAGTAATGGACCTTTTATGATAGGCATAAAATAGGTAACAAAATATTTACGTGTTTTACATAGTGATATTTACTTTCAGTTGTCTTTATATTTTATATAAAGAAGAGGAATTACTTAACACTTACAAAATTATTCAAGTGCATTAACTACAAGTAAATATGAGGATGAGTATTATAAATACTATTTTAGTTACATAATACATCAGTTATCACATGTACTCAGCCACTATCCAATGCCATTGTCTTTGACAGCATGTTGTTACAAGAAATTAATATATAAAATACATAACATATTTTTTAATAAAATATTATTTAATGGGAATTACAAAACACTTTTTATTATCAAAATGCTTGTAGGACCACATGCCCACATAGGACTTCATTGAGATAAGATACTACAGGTACAGCATTTCTTTGCAGGATTTCTTTCAGGTAGTCACCAAGAAGTAAGACCTCACTCACATTTGACCAGAAGAAAAATAAAGCTAAAATGAATTGTGTTTTGGAGGAAGAATATCAATTATCAATTGATATTCTAACGATCAATTCTGTTATTTTTTTTTCCCACAGGAACATGTGTAACCATGGCCTTAAGGAGGTATCCAGGAGTTCAATGCTGAAGAGCTGATGAAAATAAATTTGAGGGGGAGGCAAAAAATTTGAGGGGGAGGCAAAATGAAAACTGTTAGTGAACTCATTTCAAAATACACAGAAGAAACAACTCTGCTTTTAAGTTTTTATGAAGTGCAAGAGACAAGCTTGATTTGAACTGTGGGAGGTCCTGTCTCACAGTAACCTGTGTCAATCTGTATTTAGTTTAGTCCTGCCACGCAACAAGTGCCAAGTTCTCTACTCCATCCTGTAGTACCTGCTTTGGTTAACTTTGATTGTGGCTTTCAAAACCAGAGTCAGCTTTCAAGCTCTGGTGTTTCAGCCCTTACATAAACAGTTCCACTGACTTTAAGAAGTGCCATACGTAGTGTCCCCAGCTTGGCACGCTGTGAGTAGGACATTTTGTCATCACAGGCAAAGTGATCAAATGACTGCACTCCTTTCTAAAATGCTTTGTTCTCAGGATTAACACACACATTCTAAGGGCTGACTGGAAGGTTTTCCAGGCTGTGTCTGCAGCTGTGCAGATGCCTTTAGATTTCGGAAGCTGAACTGCACTCAACCAGGAAACTGATGAAGAAGGCTGTTCTGTCCACACTATAAGAAACATAAACTGGGCACAGCTCCACTTGCTTCCTTCTTTTTATTTTTATCTTCACAAACTAAAGACATAAAGGAAATAACAGAGTCGGGACTGGGATGACCAACTCTAAGTACAAATAAGTCAGTGCTGTTGTTTTAAGGGTTTGAGCTACAGCAAGGCTTAGAAATGCTTGCTAAACAGAAACTGGAGTCTGAGGATGAGGCCTGAGTGAAAAAGAATAGGGAGTAGAAAAATGTGTAAGTGTTTTTCAGGTGTTCTGGACTGATTCACGTTGATGCTGCTTCACTGCTTCAGTGGAATGCTACCAAGTCAGAGCAGCACAGCACCTGGTCCTGTTGTTCAGTTCACACTTGGGAAAAGGAAGATTTGTTTTGTCTGTTACTGGAAAACATGTTTTCCCTGGGCTGAAGCACAGAAATTGTTAACAGCTTACACTATTTAGACGCTGCTGCCAGACAATAGAAAGAAAATATATAATCCAAATGCAATAAAAAAGGAGTTGTAAACATCAAAGTGGAGTAATTTGCAGTGGAAACTTGCAGGGTCCTGCAGTTAAACCTTCTTTTAATGAAAAGTTCATGGAACCTTTCTGGCATGCTTGAACCCTGTTCCATAAAAGGACTAATCCCCAAAAATATGGAATTTTTTCTAAACTTAAACGTGTACTCACCAATTGTTCTTTATTTCTTATTATTTTCTGTGGGGAAAAAAAAATACATTCTTGTATATCTTGATTTAAATCACAGTTTCTTATAAACAGTATATATTATCAGTAGGTCCTGTTTGACAAATTCAGCTAAACTGTTTGAGCAGGTAACTTCTCATTTGTGATGAGCATAAAAGAGGCATTCTCTGTATACCTGCTGCTGAAAAGCTCTCAGAGTGTGTTTTTCTCTTGTGAAGAACAGCTTTGTTATGACTCAGGGCTAAGCTATTCAGGAAGACGGAAAGCAGCACTTTGGGGCATGTGCTTGCAACACACTGATCTTGACCTGGTAGCTTTGGTAAAACCAAAGTTTTAGGGAACAGAGACATAGCAACAAACTGATACACCATCCTTCAAAAAGTGAGACTGTCATTGCAGTAGGGCTATCCCAGTTGTGCCTTGCTGTTTCTAACTTCCAATGTACTCAATTCAAAGGCTGAAGTCTGCCAGATTCTCTTGTTGCCCTCAGCATACACTGAACTGAACCCTGACAGCTTCAGAAACAAACAGGATCCTCTTGAGCTTCACTTTCAGCCCATAAAAATTCAGATAAGCCCAAAGCTTTTAGTCTTAGAAGCATTTTAGATTTTAGACATTTAGAATTTTGTGATGCAGAAAAAGGTGGAAGAATGGTAATTCATAAATCCAGCACATCCGTACATGCTTTCAGCATGAGGGCCTGTTTGTGAGCTAATGGTCCATTGGGTTAGTGGGGCCAAATTATATCAATTCTGTAGTCCCTGGAAGGGGGTGATGGGGTGAGCATCATAATTAGCTCATTTTATTTTTTCCAGTTTAAAAAAAAAGGTGAGGTCTGGTGAACTGGAGTGGACTTCAGTGCAAGGCTTGAAAGCACACCTCTGGAATCATAAATTACACTGCTTGGTCTGTCTCTGCATCATGTTATGGCATATTAGGTTTACCTTCCTTTGCTGCTACAACATTTATTGCACATTATCAAAAAGCAGGTTTTCAAAATAAACAGAAAGTTTCTATGAATACAAATCAGTAACTGGAAAAGCCAAATACTGCATCAGTAACTTCAGATTCTACCTTCTATCTTCTGACATGAAAACAACAGCAGGAATCTTCTTCCTCTTCTTAATATAAAATTTCTAAATTGCTCTATTCATCACATGACACTGGAGCCACTTACCAAAACTTAGTTGTTTTGAAAAATGTATTGAGACTGAAGAAAGATGACATGGCAGCATCTTGGGACAAAAGAACTGTGAAATTGAAATGCAAAATGCTGTAATGGATTGAAGGTTACATTTGTCCACATTTGACCATATATTGCTCTTATGAGGATCAATAAGAGCCATGGATATACATCCAAGGATAGAATTTGGTCCTCAGATGTGACTTAGTAAAAAAAAATTTGGGTTGGAAGTAAAGAAATTCTGTACTTACAAACTAAAATCATCAGCGACAAAGTGGCAGACAATCCTCCCAGAAAATATCTGAGAACATAACAATATCCAGAAAGGTTAGACAAAGTGAAGGGATGCATATGGGGTTAAAAGAGGTAAAGCCTGGATGGGAGGAGGAGGAGGAAAGGTTCTTGCAGATGAACCCTCTGAACTCTGGTAGGTGACCTGTAATTTGAAACTTTAAATTACGTAAACTATTGAAGATAATCTCCTGGAAAGAAAGATCTCAGCATTCGCACTGAGAGAAAAACCCAGTTAGAAAGACATGGATCCATTCTGATTCTTCTCAGCTTGCCAAAACCCCTGTCAAAACACCCTTGGCAAAGTAGCTTTCGTATCTGCACACATATTCCTCATTTTTGTGCATATCTATATTGCTCAGATATTTGCCTGCATCGACTATCATGTGAAAATATATTTTCACAGTAAGATACATTTAACTTTGAAAATGTGACCCTTAATTTAAGTTTTATTCACCAGTTGAAATGAAGCAAGCACTCATGTCAGAAACAGAAAAGAAGTAAAAATTACCTTGTACATACTGAAACGATTAAACACGTAATCAGTGCAGCCATCTGAGAAACGACATTTTGCACTGTCCTGGATACTAAAATAAAAATCAGGAAAATAATGGGTTTTAATGAAAGTAAATATATGGCAGAAGGTGTTTGCAAAGACTACCTTCAGCCTGTGAGACCAGTCTCTTCAGTTGCTTTTAAAGAGAACTTGCCTGGAGTGATTCAAAGCAGAAACCTAATTTTCATGCTCTGGGTGTCTCTCAGGAGTCTTTTTCCCCCACAGCTACAGAAACACTGTGCCCTCCATGCTCTCAGAAAAGAAGCCTTTCTGCATAATTGCCTGTTTCAGTTTTTGCTCCCATGCCCTTTCCTCCATTTTCCTCTTCACTCCTCTTTTTTTTCTGAAAAATGGGTGAGGGAAAGCTGTGAGCAGGGGCTAGTAATCAACTAAATACCAATTTTATGATTTTGTTATTTTTAGTCATCCATTTAAAATACATGTTTTAGTAAATAAATTCTATTCGGAAAGGGGCCAGATCCTTTCCAGATTTTCAGTTCACTCTAAAAATGAGGCATGTCAGAATAAGAACATAACATACCTGCATTGCTCAAGGTCTCTTCATTTGCATTTATCATAAATGAAGAGCAGGATTTTGAAGCACAAAATGGTTCCTCAAACTGACAAAACTCATCATCTTTGGTGAGAAATGCTCCATTAGATGCTGGAATTTGCCTTTGTGACACCTGGTTATTATATTCAGAAGAGAAGTCTGAATCACCTACAAGAAGTGCACATATAACTGAGATTGCACAAAAGAAGAGCTCTGAGACTTTGTATTAATGAATTTAGGAATTAATTACTGAATCACAGAAGAGGTTCCAAATTGTTATGGGTAGGGAATTGGCAGGTCCAAACGTATGCAGCAGAAAATATGCAGAGTAAAGACAAAACCGCATAGAGCATAATAGATGAAGTTACTGAAAGAGCCAGGTGAAAGCAGACAGTGCCAGGTATTAATCACACCAGAATAAACATTCCTGGTGATGACTTTGCATTCAAATTCAGTCAAAAAATGCCTTTTTGGCACAGAGGTCTTTGCAGACTCATACTCTGGTTTAATGCCAGGAGCTCTATTTACCCCTTAGAATTCTGTAGATCATCCATCCTTTACCTGCACACCTTGGCAGACAACTCCTGCAAAACTTCCAGAGAGAGATACCCAATTCCCACTAAACACAGACTGTGGTATTGTATCTTGATTACCTGGTACCTGATCAGGGCTTACCAATACCACTGTGACTGGCTTCTAGTTTACTGCATCCATCAGGCCAAGGATCCTCTACATGGGAGAAATCCATTTTGCTGGGAATGGTGGAGCTGAGCCATGAGCTGGAGGCACTGAGATTGAACAAGCTGTCAAGAGAGCGACGGATTTTCTTCCTTCGCCTGAATACACTAGAAAGAAAAGATATGTTGCCAAGGAATAGAGCTAATTATTCTTGCTGAGCAGGGACAGAGCTCTAAAGCTTTCAGGAACGACATGAAAGAACCAGGTTCTGGGTGCTGCTCCCAGCCCTGTTCTTGACCCTGGGCACGTCACCAGGAATGGCTGCTGCACACCATAATATGTCAGGGGATGTATTAAGAGCAGGGCTGATCATGCTGTTGTGATACTGGATACTGTGGTACCAAATGACATCACAGCTACTGGTCTCTGATACTACTGTGAGTATCTCATGCTACCTATAAGTTGCTCCTTGCTATATCCTATTTGGGATAGTCTGAATCCATCAAACTTCAAGTGTTTTGAACTACATTTTACATATCTTCTTAAACTTTTCAAATCAAGTGATATTTTTTCTTGAGTAAGAATTCTAGGACCAGACCTTTTTATTTTTACATATATGTGTGTGTGTGTGTGTTTTAGACAAAGATATTTATATATGCTTTTTTCTTACTCCTTATCAGAGTAACACCCCATTGGCAAAATGAGCTGTAGCTTTCCTTCTTCTTTATTGGACACAGCTTCAATTACAGCAACAACTGTGCACTAAGGAGTTTTTGGATAGTAAGACATGACTGAAAATCAGGTTATTTCATTCACTGCACTCTCTAAAGCAATTGAGTTGTTCCCATTCAGAAGTAATGCTGATCTTATGCCAAGCAAATGTAGACAGACACAAAGACACCTCCAGATACATCTGTAGGTAAGGCCAGAGATGTGAAGGCAATCGCCAACATGGAGTACAATCTGCAGACAGTTCACTTACCGAACTAAATTCTCTTTATATGTAACACTCGTGTGGGATGGTGTCAGTGTTATGTTGCCCTCTTCATCAGACAGAAAACTGTCTTCTGTCAAAACATAATAACCATTAGAAAGCAGTCGAGGGCTGCGGCGACACGTAGGAAGGGGGCCTGTCAGAGGGTTTGTGGAGCACTCAGAGGCAGGATCGTCGTCCAAAAAGGCACAAGCACAACTGAAAAGGAGAAATGAAAGCCTCTAATTTAGAGAAGGTCTGGACAGAGCAAACCCACAATTTAATAGTAATGAATTTACATTCCCAGCTGATAGGGGCTGGTAATGACATAGATTTAAAATACGTGGATGTAATGATATTACTCTGTACTAAGGGGTTTCAGCCAGCTGACGTGTGCATCACACTTTCCAGAGCTTCAGATTACAGGAGGGTACATGCCAGGGGAGCATTTCCTGAAGCATGGAGCCAGCTTGAGCTCAGAAGTGCTCGGTGTGTTTCCATGGCAGTGCTCTTAGCCAAGGAGTCCTGCCAGACCTACACCAACCTGGAGCCATCAGAGGCATTCCAGTACTTTGCTTCTCTGAGTTCCTCTGCATGGCACAAGCTTGGTGCCTCTGAGCCAGGCAAGATTTACTTGCTTTTTTATAACCAAGCCATACTTAGTGAAGATTTATGGATACATGACTTTTAACTCTCACAAATCGTAGAATGCCATGCAGCTGGAACAACATAGGATAAAACCCACACGTGGTAGCTCCATCCAGCACTGAAACACAATTGACTTTGGGATGAAATACACCACAGAAAAATATACTCTCTGGTATTTAAAATAGAAGTGAGTAGTGACAGAGCTGAAAGGATCTAAAAGTTGTAGACAATTTATTTAGTTCAAGTAAAATTGACTTTATGGTTGTACCTTTCCCCTCGGCACCTATGAGTTCCAAATTGCCATGCAGTGACATCATGGAAAGAAAGGAAGACATCGGATTGATTTAGAGTCTGACCTGTGTTTCAGTAGGAGGTTTAACTACCCCATATGTCACAGAGAGTTACCATAATTTTAGTGTAGGGAAAAGCAGATGGAAGAGAGATCCAAAACCTTGTAATTGCAAAGCCAGTGTTTCCAACCTCCACAGCAGTACTTCTGAACTTCCATTTAGGGCAGTAATTAAATTAATATCAGCCCTACAATTCTCAGTGGCCCAAAAGGGATTTTTACAAAATCTACACCAAAACAAAAATAAAATTACGCAAGTGTAACTTTCCTTAATACCTTGGGAAAATATGTCTTGGGAGGTTGTGTCTATGGTCTCCATTAAATGGTGTTGAACCTGCAGAGGCAAAGGTGAAATAAGAAGGAATTGTTATCATGTTCACTTACAGGTACCTTTTGCATACCAGAAAGATAATAAAAAAGCTAAAAATGGAAAGAAAATTAAGGGAAGAATTAAAGCAGATAAAACATATTAAAGAATCGGGGAAAGACTTAGTGTTTATAGGAAACTCATCTCAACCAGGACAACACAGAATCAGAGCCAACAGAAATCAAATCTACTCTGCCCAGATAACAGACTTGAGAGAAACAATTATGGACACAAATACAATAACTGCAGTAATTTTAAGGTGTTTTACCAGAAATCTGTTTCATGCCAAAGCCAGATCCTGAACTGGCACTAGATACTGAGCAGAATGGAAAGGCCACCATTACCAGTACATTACATTTTTCAGATGAAAATTGCAGAAATAGCACAACCAGCACAGGGATTGCTACAATGACAAATATTTGACATTAATATTGTGGCAGAAGACTAAGGAAATAGGATTTGTCTGGATTACCATGGCTAAGTGTGCAAAGTGCTGCTAGATGTTCTGCACCTGACAGAATCAATCTTACAAAATATGAGCAAGGGCTATCCATAGGGAGAATTCATATCTGTTATTATATGAAAAGATAAAAGATATGATCTTTCCCTATATTACCTTGCCTCTCCTGAATCTTTAGAGCTTCAGACTTACAACACTGTTAGGAAATGCCCATCCTTCACCTCTGAGATGAGATAGGGCTAAGAGAATTTTATTTTTTTATGTTCATTTGTGAGCTGAGGCAAAGCAAATACATGAAGGTCAGGGTTTCCACTTTGGTAATCTTGTTTATCCTCCTTTGGAGCTCAGTTGTCAGTCACAGGCTGGGTGTGAAGGCTGACTCCTCCTTGGGACCAGGCAAGGTAACGAAAGAAGGGAAGTAAAACCTTCAGGGTATTTTTTACAAATCAGTCCTATTACCCTGCTCCCATACATACTGTTTCCTCTACCCTTTGAAAAAAAAAATCACTTTACCATGAACAAATTATTCTCTAATGCTCACAAAAATAACTTGAGAAGGCGACAACTGCAAGAATTTGGGGGAAGGTACAGAGAGATTAAGAAGCATCAGTCAGAACATCACAGAGCATGTTGTACAAACAGTGAGACCAGTCGTGTATTTCATAGTTTGTCATGCATTAGAGCTATTTTTTCAAATACAACTAGGTCCTGAAATAATTTCTCTTATTTTAGGAAAAATTATGATTCTTAAATGTGCAAAAAATCTTACATTCAAAACCAAGAAATCCATCCAAACTCTAGAGGAAAACACAGGAAGGACTCAACAAGCAGTTTCTAGATCTGGATATAAACTAAAACCAGCAAAATCCTAAATTTTACCAGTCAAAAAATATCCCCTACACAAGGTATTTATTTTTATTAAAACTGTGACAAATATATACAAATTTATTTGCTCCTGGAGTCGATGCAACGTGATATTCCATACATTTTTAAAAGGACTGTTTCATACACCCTAGGGTAACAGGGAATATAGATTATCTGTAAAAGAGTTTAAAAAGAAACAGAAGCATGTTTTATGTCTTGTTTGAAAATTAGGATTTGTAAGATTGTATCAGCAATATATATCACATTATTAGTTATAATGTATTCTCGCTTAGGCAATAGTAATTGATTCTAGGGCATATTTGTTTGAAAAAGATATATAGAAGTACATCTCAGGATCAGTTATACCTAGTACAATTCTTTAATAACCTGAGAGTGAAACTTTCCAGCAACTGAAACTTACAGCACAGCTGTATTGCACGCAATTCTTTCAGTTATAACAACATAAAGTAGCAATGTCTAAAAAAGAATAACTTTTAAGAGTGGCAGCTTTCCTATGGGGTAGTGCTTTCACTAGAAAGCGTTGACACATACTGATCACAGTGGCAGAACAAACCGCACTCCTTCTGTTCCTCATTTGAATTGTCTCTTAACTTTGCAAGGTATGTCTCTGCAGGATGCCTGTTTATCTGCCACCCTCCAGAGAAATAAAATTTAAGATAAAATAGAGTATATACATCTATTTATAAAAGAAAGTGAGCAATATACACATGCAGATATATTACTGGGAAGGCGAGGCATTTCCCTCTTTTCAAGAACAGTTAATAAGCAGCTTTAACTTGCTTTTAAACTATTTTAAGTAACAATATCAAGCTTCTGTGAACAGTCATAGAACAGGCAGTCCAACAGATTTTTTTGCTGCCCTTGATCAGGAAAATTTTTGGCTCATGCATAATGAAGAGAGTTCCTGAAAATCATAATTCAACCAATGATGGAGAAAACATGGAAACATCATGTTGTAGACAATGCTGCACAGTGTTCTGCGTTCATTTATTATTCAGTCTTATTTCTGGGCTATTAATAGCGTGAGAAGCTATAGTAATGACATAACAAAACAAAGCATCTCAACCACCACTGTACAATGGAGCAGTGGTATTGTATCTGTAACCCACAAAATGAGCCATCAACACAGCACCTCTAAACTATGGCATGAGAAAAAGCCAACAGCTCTATGAAATCTCACTAGAAGCGAAGCTAAGGTGAATGTGGCTATATTTTATACCAAGAATCCAAAAAAAAAATTAACGCAATAACCCCCCTTGGATTTCAAAACACACAAGAGTTCATGTTGTAATATGTACAAAAAGTCACTGTCCAAACCAGTCAGTTTTAACTACCTTTCCCTCCAAAAATCAAATTAGTTTTTAAGCCAATGATGCCTTCAGTGTACAATCTAAATATTTACATTAGTACCTACCAAAATACAGTGCTAACTATTCAAATAGCTGAAATCCAGTCAACCAGCTTTATTCTACTGTACCTACCAAACACAAGTGTCTACAAAAGAGAGTTTTATTTGTTCACACATATCAGTTGCTTTTGAAGAGCAGTTCAGTCTTTTCTCCCTGCAGGTAATGGAAATAACATTCACAAAAATGCAAAACTTCCTGAAGAACAGCACAGGAATGAATCCAAAGCTTAGCTATTCCTCAGCTGACAAATATATTAAGAGATAAGTAAGTCTAAAATCCTTCAAACCTGGAAAATCCATTTCACAATTAACACATGCGTGCAAAAAAGTTTCTCCTCATCAGCCCGAGAGCCCGTGGGACGGCTGGTGGAGGGAGTTCCTTGAGCAGCTTCCTGGGAGAGCTCAGCCCTGGCTCTTCGAACAGGCAGGTCTAGCAAGTCCCTGTTTCCTTTTGAAAACAGCCCGTGCAATCAGCGGCACAGAGCCCGAATGAGGTCACGCTTCCTGTAAAGTGGCCTCACATCAGAAGCATTCGTTCTGAAGAGCAAACTGAAGATAAAGATTAGCCCAGTGCCGGCTGCTGTGAAATAGAAGAACCACTACAAATAACGTCTCGCTCCAATGATCATACAGAGAATAAAGACAGAACCTTTTCTCATCAGTGACACAGATTTTTGTTTTAGATTTGCTTTTCTACCTCACCTAGAGAACTTCCAAGTTGTGTATACAAATCATTCCATTTGTTGAAATACTTGTGAGCCTGACAGGCCTTCATGTAAGAAAATGATCCAGTTACCAAAAAAATAATAACAATACATTTTGCAAAAGCACCATTGTACCGAAGATACATTTGGTGAGATTTCAGAGCTAAGTTTCACAGCTGAAAACATTACTGCAAATATATACTATGCAATGTTAATATAAATTCCATTGAAAGGAGAAAGGATTAAAGCTGTTTGTAAACATGTTTATTGTTGCATGCCATATGTTTCATACTGTGTAAGGTACCAATTCATCATACCTTAAAGTATAAAAAATAAAGTCAAATCCACATGAGAGATATTAAGACTGAATAAGATGTCCTGGCAGTCAAAAGCATTTGGCTGTAGAACTATTACACACGAAAGTAATATAAATCAGCTGCTTGACACTGAAGAATTGTACAGCCTTAGGGGGTAAAACTTCATCTCCAAATAAATAATATGATCTAGTAGTTTTCTCTCCTGATGTCTGTATGTATTACTGACAAAAAAAGAAAGCATAAATCTAGTAAAAGATGATTGATTTGATGATAGTTTGTGGGTTTTTCCCCCTGGAGAAGGAAAAATACTTCCACTGATAAAAGGAATGTAAATCCTCACCTCCCAGAAAAGGAAACAAAAATAGGAATTAGGAAATTAGGATGTTGCAAAAGACCTTCTGTTTCTGAGTTAAATTAAAATGAACATTTTATGATCCTTTTGCTCAAACATGAAAATAGGGACACAGTCCATCTTCACATCAGTTCTTTTAGTGGAATTATGTCAATGAGGAAGTTTAGTCCAGCACTATTTCCATGGATGCATGGGCTTCATCACAGCAGCATTTCCCTGGCCACCCTGCCTCTCTACAGGCAATGAATATAAATTCCCAATGATCTTTTAAACTAGGTCACCTACAGAAGAATTTCTGTACACACACGAATTTACTCCGTGGGCATATTTTTGGTTTTTTTTCTTATTCTTCTCAACAGGAAGCAGTTAATTCCAAGTTTGAACTGTTTTTTTGAAGGACATTGGCATTTCATATTTGTCTCTATAGTTAAAATCTATTGTGTCTGTATCATATTCGGGCTTGGAGGTGTTTTCTTTTTTAATCACTGCTATTTGTATCTGAAACTCACTGCTCCACAAGCTTTTGATGCATAAACTTCGTGCATTGGTGAATATTTTATAGGTGAGTGCTAGACTATAGTTAATACACAAGGGTTTATATACAGCTTTTTTTTGTTCTCCACCCTGTTGCTCCTCAAATTTCCCACTCCACCACAAGCCCCATCTCAACAATAAAAACCTCAAACCAAGTTTCAAATTTTACAAAATGAGTACACCAACAAACTTACTTGAAGTAGTTTTATGCCTCTGGCACACATTACCATTCAACCCACAAAAGGAAGGAAATAAGAATTACGATACTAAATACCACCCATCTTTCTACACTTCTCCCAGGCCCACCCTGCTTTTGATGCAACAGATTGTGCAAGGTGTGACAGTCCAAGAGAGGTGGCACTGGGGCAGCTGCATGCCTGTGGTCCTACCAGCATTGAGCCTGAGCAGGCACACCTGGGAGAGACATGCACAGAGGGCATTTATAACCACCTATATACAGACACACACAGCTGGCACCACAGGCAACAGAGACAAGCAGAGAGCACTCACACAGCACCAACAGCCTCACCCTTCTCAGCTCTCTGGCTGAACAGTGCAGAGGTCCACTAGGGAGAATGCACAGATACACACATCTGTACACATCCCTCCAGCAGCCAGGCTCAGGCACTCCATCTGCCCAGTGGCTGCCCCTAGGTCCCAGACTCACCAGTTTCATGCACCTGGACATTTGAGCCCTCAGGACCACAGCCTCACAGCCCCCTTGGTGGTGCAGACCATCTACACACAGGTTCAGCTGGTTGGGATTCCCCAGGTCCTCAGCAGCCCACTGAGAGACACCCTTGTCCCACAGCCCAGGCAGCAGCTCCTCCCAACCCCAAAAGTGCTCTGGTGCTGACTCATCTGGGTGAGTTTCATGCCTGGCCACAAGGGCTGAGACTCCTCTGGGACAGCCCTGGGAAAAGCCCAGCAGACAAAGTGTCCCTTCCTCTTAAATCCTTAATTCAGGTTCCCTTTTGCCTTTGTGCCCCCGAGCTCCTCTGGCTAATCAGAAAGGCCTTTGATGGGCTGATGGTTCCTGGAATGGGAACAGCTGGCTGCAGGGAATTCTTTGAGCTCCCCCTCACACTGTTGTCCCTCTGAGCTCCTCTGTGAGCATGCAGGTGAGCTTTCAGCACATATTACACCATAACTTAGCCATCTCAATGGCCCACTGCAACTCAATGCAGAGCACTGTTATGCTAAATACACAATTTTCAGGAAGGGTATTTTCCTGGTAGAGTGAATTGCGTGGCCATGGTGGAGAGTAGAGTGCTTATTGATTGAATGTAATTGAGAGTAATGTGATGCTTCTGTAACTCTCTTTGAACCTCCTGGAAACCTGACAGCTTTTTATTGTCCACAAGCTTCAGTGACCGCCAAATCAGGCCATTTTTCCTATATCACAGATCTGTGACAATATTGTTGATATAGTACTCAAAAGTAAAAAAATATTCTGAGTTATCTGAAAATTAATTGAAAAATTAAAAGAAAATCCAACAGAGGAAAAGTTGGTCATGAGAAACTCTGAGCAGCCCCACTGGCTCAAAGTGAAGGTCTATGAAACTTTCCTTGCCTGCAGTCTTGCTGCAGGGGAAACGAAACCCATTTTAATTCACCTTTGTGAATGATAACATTTTAAGCTAAGTGCATTCCTTTATGCAGCAGAAACACTTAGCAATATTTGAGGGACCCTGGTAATTAAAAAAAAAAATTCTCACAAACCTAGACATTTTATTTCAATTTTAAGAAAAGGCTGCCCCTGCATTAAGTCAGCATTTCGGTGCAGGTTACAGAACTGTCACATCATATATGATTTTAATAACCTTATCAGGCCAGCTGTATGAACAAAGATTAATTAGACTGAACAAAGATTAATTTGTCTTAAAGTGGAACAAATCCATTTTTAATGTTATCAGATGGAAATCCCATCACACTCTATCAGACACTTTCTGAGTTCCAGGATTGATTCCCCCCCCCCCCCAAATTAATTATTTTAGCTTAATTGTTTCTGCAAAACAGGCAAAAAAGGGCATTTCTTCTTTGCATGGTGAAGTACAATGAATAGTCCTGTAAAATCTGGAATTAGCTCTGAGCTTGCTGATACACCCATACTGCTTTGATCTCAAGTGCGTACCTGCAACAATGCTATGTCAGCTACTTCTGTATTATACTACAGACACAGTCCAGATAGACAAAAAGTGTTTTAAAAGGATCTAAATCAAGTAAGCCTGTGATGTACAGTGATATTTCTCTGTACAAAGCCATGACCAGTCTGTGTTGTATCTCCTTCCTTCTTGATTACATGGTACCATAGAGAAATTTCCTTGCTATCTAAACCTGATGTAGACATGGGGAAATGCCACATCTTGATATAAAAGCAGTGTAAAAGTAGACATGGGAAAAATATGAGAAGTGCTTCCATTGGAATCTGTAACTCTCTCACCCTGCATCTGAAAGTACTGCTTTAAAACCTCTTTTATCAGAGAAAGAAAACAAAAAGAAGAGGTTCAAATCCCTCAGCCAAAGCAGAATTTAGTCAAGGTTTCTAAAAGACCTTAGGTGAGTTCTCATTGGAGTTCTTCATAAATTTCCTCACAAGAAGATCTGACTGTTACTGAGATAGAAGGTAGAAACACTAAAAAAAGCAACAAACGCACAAATCTATACCAAAAGCTGTCTGACTCAATTTTTTAAAGGATGACAAAAGTTCATGAATCAGCACACTGCAGTGTCTGCAGTGACGAGAAGCAGCCAGGACAGGGTCAGCTGCTGGCCAGTTGTGCTCCAGCAGCATCTTGTTTGCAGAGAACAGAAATATTAATGCATAGGTCACTGGTCTGAGTGGAGAATGAGTGGGAACAGGTTTGAGGTGATGTGTGAATGGTGTACACCCATGGTTCCTAAGCTCACAGGTCATCACACTTCCAGCACAAATCTACATGACACATTTTAGAATACACAGACTGAAAGGGAAAGGACAGGGACTAAAGCAGGTTGGACAGTGTGGGGACACTGCTGACTCTCAGCTCTAAAGAGTGTAAAAAGACATGTCCAAACCCATCACTATGTGACCAAGCCAGGAATAACCCATAAGACATGGAGAAGACTCGACTGCCCATATTCCTTGTCTCCCATGTCACTGTAGCTAATGATGGACAGAGCACCTGCACAGCAGCACCTTGGTGGTTGAAAGCTGAACAGGCCACGTAGATACACATGGCTTTAGGGACCTTCTTGGTGCTCTAACTAGACACATAAAATCTCACCTTTGGTTGGGAGTTTTCTTGTGACATTTTGAGTCCCAAAATGAAAATAATGTTCCTCTGCAGGTGGTCATGCACTGCTGCCCACTGTAGCTGAGAACCTGTGTGGTTTCTATGACAGCCCTGATGTGATCGACATGGAATAGATGGTCTTGTACCAATGTACAGTGAAGGCTTTTGGCCAACATAGGATTGTAAAGGATCATAGCATGCTTTATATATACTGAAAATCTATAGTTGAGAGGTATTGGTACCACTGGTTCCTGAGACAACAATACTGGCAAAATATGGATCATACTGATGTTACGGTCATTTCTACAATAAATCCTACTGAGTGAGGCATAAATGAAGACAAGTAACAACTGAAGTGATACTTTACTAATGTTCTTTACAATTCCTGTCTTTACACAGCAACCTTATCAGTTGTTTCTCTGTTTGTAAATAACCGCTGTAGTCTGACATTGACCGAGTCCCTTTCTGCCTGTATACCAGCATTTAAGCAAAGTCTAAATTTGTGAGGCCTGTACTGAGAGTCCACAGGCCTTTCTGGAACTGTTTGCCAGTTTTTCCAGCCTTGCCCGTGCCCAACTCGCATTTCTCACTGGATTCAAAGTGATGTCCTGGACTAATTCAATGGCTAGGGAGAGGCAACAGCACAGGCAGCCCCAGTATCCAGTGGAAGACCATGACACACTAGAGGCAGAGTGGTTTTACAGCCTGGATGCCATCCAGCATTGCATAAAGATCAAGGATTTGAATGTGCCCTACTAGGCAATTAAGGACAGAGAGCAGAACTCTGATAGCCTTCCAGGAGCCTGCCCATGTGATGCCAGCACATGGCCCAATGGCCAAGTACCAAGAAACAAGTGACTCCTACCATGAACACGTGAACAAAGGCATTACAGGCATTTTACAGGCAGGGCTGGGCCAAAGGGCTTATCACAATCAACAACCATCCTTCAGCCCCTAAGGACACCCCAGTTTACATGGGACAACAAAGGAGACAGGAAAATATCATACTAGTTTTACAAAGTGATTAGTATTGGCTGCTGGCAGATGTGTTGTGTACTTTTTCATTCTCACTCCTGGACTCTACCAGGTCGGGCATGTGAGTTTTGGAATTCTGTTTTCCTTCAACAGAAGTTGCAAATTCTGTCCACCCAGAAGTCAGCTCTCAGAAATGCAGACCATGAAAAGCTTCCCACTGGGATATGTTTGTGAGTCAAATACTGTGTTGATCCACCATAAAGTGTATGCTGCATTTTAATCTCACAGGGAAATAATCTAGGAAATTAGTGCATAGAGAAAGTATTATTACTACAGCTTTTGTTCAGCACTGCTCTCATCAAGGCTTTAAATGAAAATTCAGTAAAATATTTACTGATGTGTTCCAATCTACAGAATCTCCTCTAAAACCAAAACGCAATCCAAGACATATGGCTGCAATATGAAAGGCAGAAGTAAGTGACACATTGCACAGCACTCTTTCTGAGGGAAAAGCACAATTACATCTCAAGAGGTCTAACATTCGTTGCAAAACAATATTCATAGCATGGCGAATGTTCCATGTGCCCCCAAGAAATATCAAATGATACACAGAAAGTGGTTTAGTGAGGCTGTAATGATACAGCAAAGCTGCCTGCATCCAAAGCAGGGAGCTGCTCCCTTCCGGCCATGCAGAGCATCAGGAGGTACCACTCTGGTGAGCAGCAACTTCTACTTCAAGGATTTCCTTTAACTCCACCAAATGTCAGTGTTTGCTCTTTCTTCTCTTTCTTTGCATGGATTTGGGACCCTTTCACTAATGTCAGAACTAAATGCAAATTTCATTACTCACCTGGATTTACCAGGTCTCACTCCTTAGCATTCTCACCTTACTGTACTTCACCCTTAAAATACTGCCAGTAGGGAAACTTACTTCTGCTTTACAGCTTCATGTCACCTCTCCAGCATGCAGTGAAACACAGCACCTGTGAGCAAAGAGCGAGTTCTCTGAGAGAAACCACTGACATAATTAAAGACACTCTGCAAAGAACCAGTGAGCAATTCAGTCCAGCTTCAGTATCTTTCAAAAATAGAAAACGATGGACTTGATGTCCCAAACCCACAGGGTTACTGTTTTTTATGGTGTCCATGGCAATGGGTGTTAGCAACTTTCTTTTCTCATACAAGGCCAGATGCTTCAAAATTTGTCCACTTTAGGGTATTTCCCAGCATCTGGAAAATTTAGGGCTTTAAAAGGGAAAGAGAAGTGTTTGGTGAGATAATGGAAATATTCACAGGAGGAGGGAAGAATTTCTGGAGGGGAGGGAGTTTCTAGGATGAAAAAGAAGAAGAGCAGAGAAACTGAAGAGCAGCTTGATGTTGGATATGGAGCCACAATAGACCAAGGAAATGGCAGGAAAAGGACAGATGGTGACAGAGCAGAGCCAGGCCACAACCAAGCTGCCTATGCAGATGGACAGAGCAGGGCAGAGGTGCTGCTGCATGTTTGCTACGCTGAGGCTGTGCAGACACCATTTGAATACAAGCACAAGCAGTAATTTTAAATATGCCTTTCTGCTATAATAAGGGTAAAAACAACAATGAAGTTTTATTCTGTTGACTGTCACCTCACAATTGCAATATCTGACATTTAAAGTAGTTCTTTTATGGACTAACCCAATCGCCCACAAAAAAAAAACAAATAGCAAAATAAACAAGCTGATGTCTGGGCTTTTCAACATATTATCTTTCTTTTCCCAGGTATTTGATCTTTCTCCCAGACCTTTCCTGAACCCTTCCAGTTTTTGGATGGGTTTTCTGAACAGTTAGTTATTTTAATAACAACATACTGGTGCCAAGTGCAGCGATAATGTCACCTCTCTACTCCTACTCTGTGTTTCCATGTGCATGTGCTTTGCAAAGACTGCATTAGTCTTTTCAGCATCAACAGCACATCATGAGCTCATGCTCAGCTGATTATGAAATCCTCTCTCCCCCCCTCCAAGTCTCAGTGAGTCACTGACTGGCAATATTAAATCTCCTATCCAGTTTGGTTTCCAATTTATGGCCTGTATATTCATGACAAAGCTGAAGACATGCTTCGTGACAAGATTAAACACCAAATTTTGTGAGGAGCAGAAATAGTGAAATTTCTTTTCCTGCATCTCTGTCTTGTCATGCTCTGGTGTCTGAAGGAAAATAACCACTGAGTCTTTCCATCATGGAGAGGTTGACTCAGTCACCCTCCCCTGCCTAGCTGAGCATTTTAACAGAAAAGGTTGGATAATGTGATGAGATGTCTCTGTGTGTGTGTTAAGTTTGAAGTAAGATAGAAGTTTTAGGAGTAAGTGAAGAAAGGGAAAATGGAAGGCAGATAGGCAATGCAGCCACATAGGCCCTGTTTTCCTAGGAGACAAGACTAAATATCAGATATGGTTTCGTGCTAAAAGAATAAAAAAAGGTCTTGGTCAAAATTGCTCCTTGCTGGCTTTATGGTGGAACAGTGTAGCTGAAACAGGGTCCTGGGCCATGGGCAGAGGTGGGGAGGCACTGGGATAGGCCAGCCAGGGCCACAAGAGGCTGTGGGTGCCTGTGGGCTACAGCAGGGCAGGGATGGGTGTTCATGAAATGGCAGAAAAGAAACAAGGACACTGGCTGGGGCTCCTTGTTTTCCTAAATGTTTTGATAATAGTGCAAGGAAATGCCACTCTGTATTGCTGGACCTCAAGTAGACTTCTGCAGTTCTGAAGGCAGTGTGGTAAGAGTCAGACATGGCACCCTGCATCGAATGTCCCTTCCTCTAAGTCTTTAATTTGGTTCCCACCTGTCATTTGTCCCTGTGCTCCTCTGAGCTTGTGGAAATGGGCTTTTGATGGGCTGATTGCTCCTGGGAACTGCCAGGGCAGGGGATTATATGGGCTTGTCCTCCTGTGCTCTTCTGTGTGTGCAGATGTGCTTTTAGTCTATATTAATCAATACCTGGGGCTTGCTGTGCCTCTGCCATCTTCTGTCAGCTCTGCCTCCCTCTCCCGACAGCCTCAGCAGCGAGGTGATGCTCAAGGTGCCACACACTGCTCTGAGCCCATCTCACACCACGGCACAACTCAGCCTCCAGCAGTAAAGAACATGATTCAGTACCCCCATGTACCCAGCCCCATCCTCACTGCCTCTTTTATCTGCCCCCATTCCCTCTCCTTGGACAGAAGCACCTCCACTTTTCTAACTACCCTGATGCTGCATATTCATTGCCACTCAAAGAGGGCTCACTCCTTACACAACAACCTTCATTATCCTGTAACAAACCCTCTAAACCAAAGCTTGCATCAAAATTACACTCAGAGTAGTAAGAGCTCGAGAACTCAAATGAATGCAATGACAACTTTTTTACTGAAAAAAAGAAAAAACTTCTTGTTTGCTTTCCTTTTTTCTTTGTTTTCTTATTTTGTTTCCTTTGTTTTTCTTCAAGCTTCCTTCTTCCTTCAGTCTCTTCTGTTTGCCACCACCTTCCAGAAAATGGTAACAAGGGAAAATCTTGGGAGGAAAAAAATATCATAGCAAATACTCTAAAATATCTTACTGAACAGTCTGTCTATAAAGACTCCTTAAGTGGGAGGCAGCCTCCTGGGGACTAAATGAAGCAGATGGGTTGACCTTGAACAGCAGCCAAACGCCCACACAGCCACTTGCTCACTCCCCCAGCAGTGGCATAGGGAAGAGAATGGGGAGAACAAAAGTGAGAATCACAGAATCGTTAAGGTTGGAAAAGAACTCTAGGATAATTGAGTTCAACCATTAACCCAGCACCACTCTGTTCACCACTAGCCTGTGCCCCCCACTGCCACATCCACATGTGTTTTTGAATGCCCTGAGGAATGGTGATTCCACCACTTCCCTGTGCAGTCTGTTCCAATGCCTGACCACCCTTTCTGTGAAGATTTTTTTCTTTATATCCAATCTAAACCTCCTCTGCCACACCTTGAGGCCTTTTCCAAGTCCTATCACTTGTTGCCTGGGAGAAGAGACCAACCCCCACCTGGCTACAGCCTCCTTTCAGGGAGTTGTACAGGGATAAGGTTCTCCCTGAGCCTCTTTTTCTCCAGGCTGAACACCCCCAGCTCCCTCAGCTGCTCCTCATCAGACTTGTGCTCTAGATCCTTCCCCAGCTCCGCTGCCCTTCTCTGGACACATTCTAGCAGCTTTCTTTCTTGCAATGAGGGGCCCAAAACTAAGCCTAGGATTCAAAATGTGACCTCACCAGTGCCGAGGACAGAGGGACAATTTCATTCCCTAGTCCTGCTGGCCACACTATTTCTGATACAAGCCAGGATGCCTTGATTATTCTTCTTGGCACACTGCTGGCTCATGTTCAGCCACTGTCGACCAGCACCCCCAGAAATATTTGCAGATCTGGATGAGAACAGTTTAATAAATGAAGGAAAGCAAAAACCCCTAAACCAAACAACCCAACCCAAAAAACCCCTAAGTAATTCAAAGGCAAGCACTCAGCACTTCCCACCAGCAGACCTATACCCCTCCATCTCCCAGCAATGGTCACCTTGGAAGAAAAATGTCCCACCATTCTTATTCTTCTTCTTCTGCCCCACGTTTTCTTGCTGAGGTCAATGTTTTATGGCATGGAATATCCCTTTGGCCAATTTAGGTCAACTGTCCTAGTTCTGTCCTCTCTCAGACTCTTGCCCATCCTTTGCCTACTTGCTGGGGAAGATGAGTGTAAAAAAAAAAGCCTTGATGCTGTTCAAGTGTTATTCAGCAACAGCCACCACACTGGTGTGTTATCAACATCACCATCAATCATGACCCCTCTCCTGGTCCTGTGACATATGCACAGATCTCATTCCCTTAGTCTATCAGACATCCCCCAAATGTCCATACAAATCCAATCAATTAATTTGGTCCATGACTTGCGCTCCACTCAGTAGATTTCCACGTCAGATGGTTTTGCACAACACAACAGGATGCATTGGTAAACAGAGCATATTGCCTTTCACTTTCTGCTATTTATTATGCTTTTGGGCTTGAGCTACCTCCTCAGATGATGCTTTGAAATTTCTGTCTCCTGGCTCAATGGTAACCTCTTCCAGCATTCAACGGCACAGGATTTCCTCATCTGAGCCCACTGTGTGATCAATCCTACCCCCTTACTCCATGTAGCTTCAGTTGCATCATGTGTAGACGTGCCCCTTCCTATGAACATCTAGTACATCTCAGACCCTTGATACCCTCAGCTCCAGAACCCCAGAGGTCAACCTTGGGTCTTTCCAGGTGTTTTCTGTCACAGGCTCTAGGTGAACACAGAGTTTCTCACAGCTGGTACTCTCTGGACAGGCCCAAGGGCTACTAAACTGTCCTGTCTGTCCTGCTGCTGTTTAGTGACCTTGTCTGGACACCAACTTGCCCACCAAAGCCAGTCTGTCACTGCACTTCTCAACTGGACAGGAGAGAGAAAATAAAACAAAAGGCTCCTAGGGCAAGAGGAGAGGTCACTCCTAGGATCACTTTTCTCATCAATTACCATCAGAGGCAAAACACATGTGCTCAGGCTTGGCCAGTGGTGGATCCGTCTTAGACCCAGTTGGCGTTGGCCCTGTTGGACATGGCAGAAGCTTCTAGCAGCTTCTCACAGAAGCCCCCCCACTACCAAAATCTTGCCGCACAAACTCAACACACTTTAAAAAGTTCTTAAAGGTCACTTAATGGAAAGGACTCACAAGCTGACTGTTACACAGAATATGCACTTTCCAGAAATACACTATGCCTCGGAAAGCCTTTTTATTAGTTGGTGGAAACTTGACATTTATTTTACTCACCACATCCATGGGGATGTGATGATGCTGCTCTTGTCGTTACAAGCTTGGGAACATCTGTCCCAGAGAAGAAGAGAAGGAAAATCTCCATGAGATGGTTCCCTGAGCACTGGGATGGCAGCAATGCAGGGTCCAAATGCCAGACTTGGCTCATGGTCATTGCCTTTATCATAGGTCTCTCAGACAGAGCAGAACACAGTGATAAGCAGCACAGCAAACAGCGACACACCAGTCACCACAACACTGGGTGTCACAGGGACAGCAGTGGGCTGGTCGTACCAGCTGCCAAGCACCCACCCAGTTGCTCACTCACCCTGCTCTCAGCAGCATGGGAGGAGGTTGGGATGAATAAAAGCGAGAAAATCTGTGGGTCAGATGAAGCTGGTTTCAGGAGTGAAAAACAGAGGCAGACAGGCCACTGTGAGGCTGCTGCCTGGCCTGGGCTGTCTTGTGGCCACCAGCCACAGGCTGTGGCACGTGCATGACCGTCTCAGTGACTGCCCTGAATCTTTTTCTCCCTCTCACAGAATCACAGATGACAAAGTCACAGAATTGGTCAGGTTGGAAGGGACAGTAGAGGGTCCTCTGGTCCAACCTCCCTGCTTAAGCAGGGTCATTCTAGAGCACATTGCACAGAACTGTATCCACTTGAATTAGTGGAGAGACTCCACACCCTCTTTAGGCAAGCTGTTTCAGTGCACAGTCACTGCACTCTAAAGTTCTTGTATCCGGGTGAAACTTCCTGCTCATCAGTTTCTGCCCGTTCCCTCTTGTCCTATTACTTGGTACCACAGAGCAGAGCCTGATCCATCCTCTTGACACCTTCCCTTCAGATACTCCTGGACAAGGTCCCCTCTCAGCCGCCTCTTCTGGGGCTGAAGAGCCCCAGCTCCCTCAGCCTTTCCTAGTAAGAGAAATGCTCCAGTCCCTTAATTAACCACCTTTCCTGCCCTCTGCAGGAAAAGTCCCTCTGCTCTCCCCTGTTTCTGTGGCGGAGGCTGGCAGTGTATGCCGGCGGCGGGGAAGGCGGTGACACTGCGTCGGTGTCCCCGTGCCGGTGACACTGTATCACTGTCCCCGTGTCGGTGTCCCCGTGTCGGGGACACTGTATCACTGTCCCCGTGTCGGGGGCACTGTATCCGTGTCCNTATGCCGGCGGCGGGGAAGGCGGTGACACTGCGTCGGTGTCCCCGTGCCGGTGACACTGTATCACTGTCCCCGTGTCGGTGTCCCCGTGTCGGGGACACTGTATCACTGTCCCCGTGTCGGGGACACTGTATCCGTGTCCCCGTATCACTGTCCCCATGTCGGTGTCCCCGTGTCGGGGACACTGTATCACCATCCCCGAGTGGGTGTCCCGGTGTCGGGGACACTGTATCACCGTCCCCGAGTGGGTCGTCCCCGTGTCGGTGTCCCGGTGTCGGTGTCCCAGCGCCGGGGACACTGTATCGGGGACACTGTATCACCGTCCCCCTGTCGGTGTCCCGGTGTCGGTAACACTGTATCACCGTCCCGGTGTCGGTGTCCCCGTGTCGGGGACACTGGCTCGCCGGCNTGGGTCGTCCCCGTGTCGGTGTCCCGGTGTCGGTGTCCCAGCGCCGGGGACACTGTATCGGGGACACTGTATCACCGTCCCCCTGTCGGTGTCCCGGTGTCGGTAACACTGTATCACCGTCCCGGTGTCGGTGTCCCGGTGTCGGGGACACTGTATCACCGTCCCGGTGTCAGGGACACGGTATCGGGGACACGGTATCACCGTCCCTGTGTCGGTGTCCCGGCGCCGGGGCCGCCGCTCTTTGTCTCGCTCTCCCCCCGCCCCTCGCAGTCACGTGCCGGGGGCGGGCGCGTCGCGCGGCGGTGACGCGTGCGGGGCGCGGGCAGGATGGGGCGGTGAGGGGCGGCCGTGCCGGACTCCCCGCGGCAGCCGCGCCGGGCCCCGTGCGAGCCGAGCGGGCGGTAAGG
>VZTE01003069.1:529124-624931 GCA_013397775.1 Eulacestoma nigropectus | reverse complement strand
AGAGTGCATAGAAAGACTCAAGATGGTTTTTTTTTTTTTTTTTTTTTTTTTTGTGCTAATTTCATCTTACTTGTCCTTTAGGCCATGTTTATCTGTTCTTGGTAAGGTAAGTTTTTCTTGGTTTGCCTTTTCCACACCCGAACAGAGCACACATGTTGACTACAGGTAAATTAAAATTTTTGCTCTAAAGGGATGCTAAGGAATTACAGTTTAGTATAGTTCCAAAGATTAGCACTATGGTTTTTTTAATTCTTATTTTTTGACTTAAGGTTGATAACAGGCTTTTTTCGAAGGGAAGGAAATCTGAAAAAGTACGTATGAATGTTTTTTGATGCCTTTTTTGGGCCTTGACTGTATTTCTGTAAACTATGCAGTTAATACAAAGTCAGGATCAAAATTTTGCATCTTTTCACTCTTTGGAAGATATTTGCTGTCAATGACACATTTTAAACAACATAATGAGTTTTAATGCAACTTTTTTCCTTTCTTCAAAGGTGGTGAAAAAGACAATATCAAGATGAGTAAAAAGCCTCCAAATCGTCCTGGAATCACATTTGAGATTGGTGCTCGTTTGGAGGCACTGGACTATTTACAAAAATGGTACGGAAGACATTGTGTGGTATTTGCTGAGAGCATAATTATTTTGTGTAGCTTGTGTGCTTTGATAATTTACTAAAAAAATCAGGACACCTGTTAATTGACATTTTCCACATGTGAACTTTATGAATTTCCAGCTAAATTTGTTAAAACTGTTAGCTTTTAGGAAAATATTCTCTCTTCAGAAATTGAGCTAAACTTTTTTATGGTTTTTTGTTTATTTGCTCTTAGTGGCTTATGCACCTGTAATAAGCACAGAGCCTTTCTGGAGTAGTGTGGAATTCAGTGTCATGGCCGAGGTGATCGGTGTGTCAATGTGCAAACTTTGTGATCAAAGACTTCTTTTGTTTTCATTTGAAGGCATGCAAGGGGAGTTGTTTTGTATTCAGTTGTCACACTTGACAGGTTCACAAAACTGATTCTAAAAAAAAACCCCACATCCTGAATTGGAGTTCATGGGATAGGCAGGTACCGTCGTGTTTGTATCAAACAGCTGGAGGAATGAAGTGCTTAAAACTGTGACTCTGCAACCACCCAGGTGTACTGTGAGTTCAAAGACTTTAAAATGGAAATTGTGGGCACAAGGACTATGCTCCCCAGCCTGTGTATTGTGAAAGGAGCTGTTCTGATGAAATAAATTGTTAGTAAAAATTTTATTAAAGCAAGTAGGCTAATTTGATTGTGTGTCCTGGCCATGCTAGTTTGTTTCAAAAATCCCTGGTTTTGTTAAAGTAGGTGGCAGAAGTAGTTGATGCTTCTGCTCAGAAGTTTTTTCTTAGCTGCCCTCTGATTTATAAAGGCTTGGAAATGTAGAGGTGTTGTACCTGCTTTTCTGTTGCATTCCTGGAGAGCTCAGCATGTTCCTGTGAATATCTGATCCTGTTAACTCCAAGTGATGTGAGAGAGAAGTCTGTGTATTATTGGCGTATTGATATGTCTGCTCCAGTAGTTATATGCTCTGTATAAAAACTTGGGTCAAACTTTTTATTTGTAGAGCTTTGATTTTAATTATAGGAAAAGTGTTTGTTCTAATAAATGTAGTCTAAAGGACTTGGTTTACAAAACCATTCTTGTTCTTACCTGTTGCTGTAGAGCGGGTTTTCAGTATACTGATTCTGTAACTGAATGGCAGGATAAGGAAAACATCCAAATAGTGCAATAAAACTTTTTGTAGCATCTTCTATGACTAGAAATAGTTGGTTAAAGTAATCAGGTAACAAAAATTAATAAGTAAAAATAGCTTCAGCTGAGTTGTATCAAAAATTGTCGCTGAATACCCAGTGTATAGTTTGTGTCAGGCCTGTCCAGCCTTTTCACAGGGAATGGCTGCATGTCAGTGCTGGAGTTCTTGTCTAGCTTTGGGTTGTCAGGCATCAGCCATGTCACAAGCTCTGCAGCTGAGTTGCTGGGTGTTTTCAGGAAGAATAGAATTTATCCTGAACTTTCCAGGAATTGATTCATCATCTGTACCACCAGGTAGACCGAAGTCAAGTTTAAATGCATGTAAACTTTTGTGGTACCATATATAGAAGAAATTTAATATGAAAATTTAGCAGTTGCAGCAACAATGAAAACAGGACTCTATTTCAAATGAACTAATAATACAAAACCAAATAGCTTGTGACAGAAATTCTACTGTTGTGCTAGTGTTAGGGTCTCAAGAGTTGCAATGATAGTCTATGGGATTTTTTTTTACTTGGCTTTCTGTTGCATAAGGGGGTGGTGGATGTTTTTTAAATTCTTTCTGTATATAATCTGTATGCATTCTCCTCATCTGCATGCAGAAATACATACTTCAAAGAAAATAAACTTGCTGAACTTGCATGAAATCTCTTTTTTATTTTTTAACAAAAGCCAAATTGAAGAGCATTGGTATTGCTTAGCTCAGTCTTTCTACAAGTGATAAATTGAGAACACTTGCTGACAAATAGCCTTTGAAAGGGTTTTAATTTTTTTTTCTCCATTTTTTCTGAAAGCTTGCTGTCATCTACTGATCATGGCTAGTTAAAATGTTAATCAAGAAAGACTTCTAAAGGATGTAAGAAAAAATACAGTAAAGTATGTTTTTATTTTCTGAGGTACTTCTGCAGGTCTTAAATTTTCAGCTGTGTATTAGTTGCTGAAATTCAGCTCATGGCATCTGGTGTTTCATTTATGTTCTGCAAACTTTTGAGATGTCATCAATGTACCTTGACTATTTATTGCTTCAAAGCCCTGTAGTTTTAAATGAAGTTTTTGCAGGCAGTGTTTGGATCACTGGTATCTTTTGTCATGTACCATGACAGAGTAGAAGAAAGCCTGGTCAAACTGGTCAGCAAGGACAGGCTGTCAATGAGTGTGTTTATTTTTGCTTTATTGTGGGGGTAACTGCAATTGCTGCTTTATCAAGTACAGCAGTTACGCTGTTGCAGGCAATCATCTTGCGTAAAGAATTTGTACCACTTGTTCCATTTAAATTCACTAAAGCAAGCTATGAACTGCAGCTCTAATCAAAACTGATATGATCATCTGTCAGCAGATAATAAATGAGATGGGATTGAAAATTGTGGAACAGAAAATTATCAAGTATATGAGATGATCAGGAGCTGGAGTGTATGACCTATGAAGAGAGAGTGAGGAAATTACTTGCTTAGCTTGGAGAAGACTTCAGAAATCCCTCTATCAGCCTTCCAATACCTACAGGACTGTCATCAACAAGACTTAGCCAAACCCTACAGGTAGTTAGAGAACAAGGCAACAGGCACAAACTGAAATGAGAGATTCAGACTAGGTTCAAGGAGAATCTTTTTCATCTTGGGACAGTCAAGCAGTGGATCGAGTTGCCTGAAGAGTTTGTGAAGTCTCCAGCATGGGAAGTTTTCAAGACTGGGGTGGATAAAACACTGGGAAACCTGGCCTGTTGCCATAGCTGACCCTGCTTTGAGTGGGAGGTTGGACTAGAGGATTTCCGAGGTTGGTTTCAGTTTGAATTCCCCTGTGATCTCATGCAAAACTGATACATGTGCATACACCCCGTTCTGCCTCTCACTGACACAGCAAATGAAAAAGCAGTAAAGCTGCACATACCTGCAAGTGCATGTCTGGGTGTAAGACATTTCTTAAGCTGTCAGCTCCCACAAGTAGGACACTGCAAAGCTGATGTATTTAAAGATGCATTTCTTCCTTTTTTAATGCTTTTGTGTGGTTTTTTTTTTGGCTCTAGTTCTCCACTGGTTGTCCTGTAAGCAGCAGATACTGATTTGAAAAAAAACCTGTTGTTTTTCTGAGACCATAGTCTTTATTAATTTGCTCAATCTAGACTCTTAAGTTAGGTAATGAACTACAGATACATGGCCCTTGTTTCAGCTCTCTAAAACAGGTTAGTTGTGAGAACAACAGTACTTGCTCTTGGTATATTTGATTATCTGGATGGATTTTTTTTTTTTTCCGCCATATGGAGGAAGCCTTTTCCCTGTAAGACTTTGAGAAATCTTACTTGGTACAGTCCTTACTTTGGATTTCAGTTGACTGGGTTGCCTGACAGATGTTTGAAAGGGAGGTGAAGACTACTTTATATTTAATACAATATATGTATAATAAATGTGGGGACCTAGAAATAGGTGTTTGCAGATTTTGCAGACACCAGAACACTACTTGTGAGAAGTCAGAATGGAGGGTATTTGGTTTTATTTCCTCTATGAGGTAGAAGGAAACATTTTTTTGCCAGTGTTGCAAAGGCAAGAAGTATGTGTGTGTTCGTAGACTTGGTAGGTGCAAACTTGGGCAAATTTACTAATGTGTTTGCATTCTTTTTTACGGTTTGAAATGCCTATCGTCCCATTTCACAGGGCAATTCACAACTTTTTGTCACTTTTGAAGGGTTAAAAGGATGATGTAAAAATGAAAAGTGCCATGTGTGGCTATTAATGTGTGTTGAGTGCACTGGAAAAAATACTTGGTTTTTTTGGGTTTTTTTACATTATCAAAAAATGAAGTGGGAAGTTTTCAATTATTTTTTATTGTATAAATGTTAGAACGCTATTGTTGCCTGACCAGGGCTTCATAGTATAAGTTTTTTAAGCCATATTAAATTCTGAGGCTTTCCAAAAATGCTGCATAATTCGAATAGGTTGGAATCACCAAGATTGGAACCTGAGAATGGAGGGCATGCAATGTGTAAATTGGGCAGGTATCATTGGCTAACAATGGTTCTCTTGTTCTCTGTTTAAAAAACAAGAACAAACCCCCCTGAAATTTGGATATGACTTCATTTGTGGTTATTAGATACTCTTTCCAGCACCCTATTGAAAAAGCACACCCCAAATCGGCAGGATATTGTTTCTTCCCATAAAGAGAACACCTTGGTTATTGAATTTCAATGTGCTGGTGTATTTTTTTTTTTTGTGAAAAGTAAAGACTTTTCCCTCAAATTTTTAGTGTGTTTTTCTGGTTTGTGCTGATGAAATGTTGACAAATCTGTCTGTATATCAGTTTCACTGTGATGACTTAGTGTGGCGTCCTTGCTGGGGGAATTAACCTGATTGGAAAGCTGGTTTGGCCTTAGATATTACTATGCTTTGGGACTGTAAAGAATGATATTTATATCCCCGTTTGTGGTATTTCTTTAAGTGCCTATTTGGAACTTTGCTATGGAAGGAACTTCTATATAAAATTTCTGATGTGTATGAGATGTAATTGTCTTCATATTAAGCTTTTCAATTTATGAAGTTGATTCTTTTCAGTAAAAGTACAAAAGCACCAGAAAGATCTTTCTGTGCAGGGGATAATTTGCAAGAGTAAATTCTGGAATACCTATGTTCTGCTCTTTTCCACTGTGGAATCAGTATTGTGAAATATTACTGTTTGTACATATTTGTGGCACATTGTGTGGCTAAATTTAGTGGGTATTGAGGGTAATAGCTTGTTGCTAAATACAGAGTTGTGTTTGGGTTGCCTAATAACCAATTGCAAATGGCTTGGGCGGTTCCGTCTCTAAAGACATATTGTGGACTTTTAGAAAGACTTTGGCAGCAGGAATTGCATTTAGCAAAGAGAAATTAACCTATAAATACCTTGAGCTTAAATTCTTATCTAAAGTGATCTCTAATAAGAATTAATGTTTTGCGTATGTTCTTTTACTAACTGATGCTAACTTTTTCTCTTTTGATTTTGTATCTATATTAATGTCTTGATCCTTGGCTTGCTGAATCATCTTTATAATTATCTTCATTTAAAAATGTTTGTCTCTAAACTGTGCTCTGTATTTTACTTTCCCCTCTTACGTGGTTTTCTCTTTGCAGGACAGTGCTGTATTTTCCCAGTTTGTCCCTTCTGTTGTCTTCTCACACAGTGCTTGGAATGGTGACTTGGCTGCTGCTGACCAGAGAAAGCTCCTGGCTATAAGGGAGCTAGCTGTAGGGACGTGCCATAATGGGAACAGAGTGTTTGTACTGGAGATTTGTAGGAAAAGGAGAATTCTCTTTTAGCTGGTTGGCCCTGAATTTTGTAAAACAACCATAATTTTGCATCGCTGGCTGGCATGTGACAAAACTAAAATTTCTAACTGTACTGGGAAAGGGCACCACCATTCTTGGCTTCCATGTCACTACTGCAGCACAAGCTCTCATTTCTTGTTGCTGCAAAATGAACTTTTATCTCCTGTTGCTTTTCTGATGTTTTTCCTTCCTTCCCTCTGTTAAATACATTCTGTGTCATCATTCTACTTGGAACTCCTTTAGGTAACACTTGCTCTAGTAACAGTAACTTTACTTATTCCTCTCCTTTGTTCCTCTTCCTGCTTGTGTTGAGGCTTAGTGTCAAGTTATAAGAAGTCTGAAACTGGAACACGCCGGAAGATGAAAAAATTAGAAACTTTATAATACAATTTCTAAGTGTAGCGGCATATGGACTTAAAAAGAAAGCATAGTCTGAGGCAGGGCTTAGGAAAACCGTCTCATGGCTGACTTATTTTCTTGAAGCCTTATTCGAAGTTAAACCAGAATGCTGCTACTGGGATACAGGTTTGACCCATGAGTTTTACAATCTGTTTTAATGCAGTAGATCATCAGCTTCACCATTCTTGTTAGATTGTTGTTGTCAGTCTGCTTTAGAGGGGGAAGAGAGGTTGATCTTGTTTCTTTGAAAGAAGGCTTGGAAAAGTGTCTTGAAAAAGGTTTTGTTAGTAGAGGGGCAAATGAGAGTCTGCAGTTTTAGACTAAGACTTCGTGGGGTTTTTTTGAAGTTCAGTGAGAAAAAGCTGGGATCTTAAAGAATGGATATAAAAATATTTAGCATTTCTGAAATATATGAATGAGAGAAATCCAACAAGAGCTTGCATTGTCTCTGAATTTTGATGTGAAGGTGAAATGTGGCTGCAGTAGTAGCCTAGAAGATAAGAGAGATTTTCTTAATCAGCAGCTCCTGAGATATTTAAATGTTAGGAAGCTATATACATCACTGCAGTTGAAGAAGTGGGACAGGAGAAAAGAAGGAGCAAATTGAGATTGACACCTTTTGTTTTAATGTGTAGGTCCAGTCACTAAGAAATAAGGAAAGTCTGTACTTCCTGAAAACTTACGTTTTAATCAGAACATAGTGTTAGAGACTCCTTTGACAGCACAATCAGTATTTTGGAGAGATTGTATTCAAAATTGATTATGTTGACAGGTTTTCTGTGTATGTCAGTTACCTTTCTAGCTAAAGAATTTGCAGTAGGACTGGAAATTGGTCGCTCAAGCGCTGCTCTTTTACTATTGCTCCACAGTAGCATTTGGTTAGAGAAGCAGGTTGTGAAAGGCAGCTGTCCTTTTCCTGTGGTCTTTCTTTTCCATACACATGTTGTTAACTTAGAGCAGCCCTAATATAAATGCTAGTAAAAAAATTAGCGATGTAATTAACTTTCTTTTTTTAGGAGATTATTTGCACTTTTGAATCTGTTTCAATACTTCTGTGAAGGGCAGAAGGAGCTGGATTCTGCCTTATTCCAATTTTTACTATTGTGTATAGATTCTTGAGCTAAATGTTATCCTATCAATTCAGTTACTTAGCCGAGAGTTTTCAGTACAAAGTGTTAATACAACTTTCTGAATGGTCGTGTAGGCACTGTTGAATCTAAACCAAGAAATAAACCTTTGAGACTTATCAGTTTGTGTTTAACACTCCAGGTATCCATCTCGAATTGAGAAGATAGATTATGAAGAGGGGAAGATGTTGGTGCATTTTGAACGCTGGAGCCATCGCTACGATGAGTGGATTTACTGGGACAGCAATAGGTTGCGACCTTTGGAGCGACCAGCATTAAGAAAAGAGGGGCTGAAGGATGATGAAGAATTTGTTGTAAGTGGCACATCTGTTTTGTCTTAGACTTTGTAAACTGTTTACGACATTAAATCTCTAGCACATAATGTTTAATTCTTTTTAGGAAAAAAAAAAAGTTCTTTTAATATTAATGACTAAATTTGTTTAAAATAGGATTTTAAACCTGGAGAAGAAGTCCTAGCTCGTTGGACAGACTGTCGATACTACCCTGCAAAGATTGAAGCAATAAATAAAGAGGGTATGTATGCACGAATGGTCCATTGGTAAGGTGTGCTTGCAAATGCTGTGCTGTACATTTAGTCTGCTTTAAAAAGTGATACGTCTATAAAGTTTTCCTCACTGCCTCAATAGTAAGTGAAAATGTTTCTATTTATCAAATTTAGTAAAATGTTTGTTGTTTATCTTTTATCTGTATGAAATTTGAAAACTGGAATTTCTTCTAGAAGACAAAATGCTTTTTTTTGTGTCTCTTTGTTTCAGTGATCAGAAGCTCCTGGGCACAGTCTTAGGACTATTTTGTACTATTGTTCATTTGAGTTAGTTATATTTAAATTTTCAGAATTGTTTTAGTTCTCTTTATTGAAGAAAAACAATGGAAATAGGAAAATAAAGGAACACAGATTAAATACTTCATGATGGTGATATTTCTAATGAACATAAAAAGTTGAAATTTTTACTGTAGGTGAGAGCAAATGAGGATTTGGATGAGAGTTGAACTGTTTCCCTAGTGTGGCAACTTAAATGTTACATAATTATTTCAATAAATTATGAGCAAAAGTGCCTCAATAGCTTAAACATGCTTGAAATTGTCCGGCTGGACAAAGAGTAACAATATTAAAGCAAGGTTTCACTGAGGCCATCATTTATGGTTTTTGTTCCTTTCTTGATCCTGACTATTGGTAACAGCTGGTTACTCTTGTCATACAGAGTAGCATGCAAACATAAAGCCTTCATGGTAAAAAGGTGTGTTTGTTTTTTAACTACTCATTTCTAGGAACATTCACAGTGCAATTCTATGATGGTGTCATTCGATGTCTCAAAAGAATGCATATCAAATCTATGCCAGAGGATGCAAAAGGGCAGGTAAGAATATTTAAAGTTATTGCCTTGTTAGGTTTTGTGCAGTTGTTCGGTTTTTGTTGTTTTGTTTCGTTTTTTTTAATATCTTGAGACAGTGAAAGTGTCAGTAGCACACCTAGGTTTAGATTAGTCTTTATTCTAGCCCAGCACTTGCTTCACCAGTTTATGGCTGATTCCTCAGAGTGTGCTTGCCTCTGAAATGTCTGGCTGCTGGACACTCCATTGCTGACTAATCTGTTCACAAAGTCTTACAGAGTTTACAAAAGCAGGGGCATCCAATGACTTTTCCTTCTGGTGTCCTTTCAGGAAAAAAGCTTTAGCTTGTCAGCAGTCTGTGCTGCTGAGTTTTCTTTTTAGTTTTATTTATTCCTCACCCTCTGCCCATGTCTCTTATTTGCTACTATGAGAGCTTTTTGCCCACGTGTTCTTACTAACATGTCTGTGGGTTTTTTTTCCCCCTATATCAGAACTTTTGGGCATTCAGGCAGATAAGTATTTCTTACCTCTTATATCATCTAGTTGCTGTTAAAGAAGAGATGCTGAATAGAAGTTGAGGGAGACTGTGAAGTAGAGGACATGATTTAGTCACTAGGCCTATCTTTACTTGTGAAAGGAAAACATTGAAAACTCTCACATGCTTTCAGTGGAAATGCCATTGCATTTATCTTGCATGGTAACTGTGTTTTCATAGTTAACGAGAAATTACTCCACTGAAACTATTTGTGACAAAACCCATGAAATTGCTCTTTATTTGCTCTTACTTTTCTTCAGAATACTCCTAACTTTGCAAACTTCAAATATTTCATAATTACCATTGTAGCCATCCGTATTGTGACCAGGGCAGATGGGTAATTGAATTGGCTTGAAAGCATCTCCACATCCTGTCCTCCAGGGTAAAGGTAGCTGTATAGTAGGGTTGATCCTCTATGCAAGGGACACTGGAACTTAGTGCAGACACCACTGCATTATTTAAAAGATGTTTCCTGAGGGAGATTAAACTGAAATCTATAGTCACACTAACCCTGGCTTCTTGCTGCAGTCTTACAGTAACTCTCTTGAACCATTGTGTAGTATTTCAGGGAATACTGTCAATATGACAGTAAGTTAGGAAGCTAGAGTGTTCCATTTTACTTCATAAAAAACAAAACTTGGGTAATGTGGTTGTGACTGAAAAGAAGTAAGTCTTTTGTGACAGTGGAAAGAGCTCCCTGATTCTGTCCCGTGCTTTTTCTAGGAAGCAATGTTGTGTCTAATCTCGATTTACTACTCTTAGGCTGCAGGCAATTTCAGCTTTAAAAAAAATAATAAATCCATTACTTCACAACCATTATGTTGTCCAGACTTGTTTGGTGGCAGTCCAGCTCATCTGTTATTTCTAATTTTTTTAGTAGTTGAGAGTTATGGTGCCACTTATGCTTCTTGGGGGTGAATGTAGGCTGCTTCAATGAAATCTTGAGAAGGAATAAAGGGGACAAATTTACACTTTCTGAGATGGATTTAGAATTTTTAAGTTGTCTGGATGCAAGAACGCCTCCAACTGTGCTTTCTGTAATGCTGATTGATACTAGTTGTAGCATTTAATCCTGCAAAAGTAGAAGTAAGCGTGAAGGTCCATAGCTTTCAAAGGTAAAGATACAATTTTTCTTGCAACTTTTTTTGCATATAATGCTATGGAAAAATGTTTGTTTTTCTAAGTGTTTTGTGTTATTTCAGAATAAAAACATGAACTAAGATTTGGTTTGAAAATCAATTCTCTAAGAGTGAGCTTTGTCTAAGCCTCAAACTCTCACGGCTGTTTTCATTCTTTTGCATTATTTATTTTATAAGAAAATATTTACTAAAATTTATATATGGCATACAAAAATACCAAGACTGTAAACTGATTTCAAAAACAGTAGAGTTGTCAGATGCAACACTTCATGCTTCATTTAAATCTATAACTTGTTTTTTGTTTGTTTGCGAATTAAAAAATACATTTCCAGAGATGAGTGTAAGCTTAAGATACTTCAAGTGCTAGTACATCAACAAATTTAATAAATGTTAAGATCTTTGTGGAAGGTGTGTGCTAAGCATGCAGAATTTGAATTACTTGGAGAAAGACAGAGATTAGTTAATACTTTGATTTTAGCTTAGTGTGACTTGAAGAAAGAGACTAAATGCTATAACATACTATTTTTGAGTTACAGCAGAAGTGTGTATCTTAATAAGACTCAGCTGTGAGGGTGGAAAGGCGAAAGTTTTAAAGAGTGGAAAATATCTGTGTGTTTCAGTGCAATGAGTCTTGAGGTTCAATTGTGGTTCAGATAAGCACAAATGAATCAAAATCGCATGGATTTGTGACCAACATAGTACAGAGAGGGAAAAAAGGGATATTGAGACTGCCCTTGTGAGAGCACGTATGAAGTATTTGGATAACTTACTTTTTCTGTTTCATGTTTTTTGTTTTATCTTCGATGTAATCAGGCGCGCGAGAGGGAGCAGATAGCGCCGGAGCTGAGATTAGTGACGGAAATCGAACCAAAAGAAGTGAGTTTTGAGGAGGGATTTGAAGGAGAGGGAGGGAACTTGGCACACAGGAAGAGGAAGCTGAGGAAAAAGCATGGATTTGCGAATGGGCCAGAGGAAAACAGAAGATGTGACAGGAGACAATGTGAGCCAAGATGTAGGTGGGGGAGACTGTAGAATTGAAAGGTGAGAGTAAGGAATCCAGGCTTGATGTGGAATCAGCCAGTCAATAGATTCATGTTTTATGTATGTGTATGTATGAATGTGTGGGAGTTGGAAAGTTATGATGTGACAGAAGAGGAAAACCAGCCAAATCTTTAGTACTGTGGAGAAGCAAAAAGATGGTGGTTGTAGGCAGGTGAAGGGAGAACGATGTGTGTGTGAATTCTGCTATTGACGCAAGGGTTGGATTTTAGAAATTATTCTGGTTTTGCCTTCCCACTGTTGCAGGATTAAGGTTACACAAATGAATATTTTAAAATACAAGTTTTTTAGCCAATTGATGTGTAAGGCTGTTGGGTAATTTCTACTAATGTATTTCTCACTCGTGCAATTTCCTGTGTTTTGATTTAGTGAATCTAATTAGCATAATGACAGTTTTCCTCAGTAGTCATAAAGTAATGTTTTGTTTTCTGACTGCTGTGGGCCATTACTATTCTCCTTTAAATTTTTTCAGCTTACTTGAAAGATGAATTTTAGTAAGAATGAAAAAGAAGGAAATACACATTTTTGATTTATTTTATATTTCTTTAAAAGTTACATATGTAAATGAGAAACTCACTGAAGTTAGATACTGTGGGAAGTGGGAAGTCAAGCTGGATGGTGCAGAGTAACTGGAGCAGAGTTACACAACCACTTCCAATAGAGAGACAATGTCAGGAAGTGAAAGGAAAGTAGGGAAAACTTCTCTTAGGAGGGTTTTGCTGTTTACTTTACTGTTCATATGTGGGCCTTTGGCTTTGTATGATCTGGGAAAAGGCCCTACTATTAAAATTTGTAGCTAGTTTCTGTGAAATCTGTGATATTTAGTATCCTGCTATTATGGTTGATAGAATAGATACCATACTATTAGCCTGAGACAGATTTCAGAATTTATTGTGCTTTAAGACCCCACTATTATTCTCCAATTGTTTTGTTAATTTTTTTGTAAAAATTTTGGAAAAGACACAAATGTATCTTTTGGAAGGAGGAGTTCTTGTGCTCTTCAAAAGAAATGTAGTCACCTTAGCATCTTAGAAGCTAAATAATTCTCATGTGTCAGGAGCTGTGCTGCTGAGCAGTCATTCAGCAGGAATTCAAGGTTAAAAAGCAGGAATTAACTATGTCACTTTAGGGCCTGTATATTTACTCCAGAGCCAGAATAAAAATGGACCCACAGGAGTATCTGAACAATTCAGAATCACAAAATTGTTTAGGTTGGAAGGAATCTCTTGATACAATCTTGTCCACCCCAGCTGATCGAGGTTCTCTTCACTGAGTTTAAATTTACATGTTAATCTAGAAAAAAAGTATAACTGTCACCATAATGAATGTGTCTCTTCTCTGGCTTCTGAATGTTTAATCTCTGTTTGTTTCATTTTTATGTGTCCTGCTACTGTAAACTCTGTGTTTTATGAACAGTATCCCAACAGTGACATAAAATACAAAGAAAACCACAAAACCCCCTTCCATGTTGCCCCAGCTGCCTTTAGACCAGGATACTTGGTTCAGCATGGTCCTTCGAAGCTTGATATCTTTTGGAAGCTTTTGATTCCAGGGTGCTTAGCTTGACTGAAAGTTAGAATGCTCTTTAGAAGCTATTTTGATGCAGACTGCACTACTTCCCCTTCCCACTTTTATCATAAGATCCAATCTCCAGCCATGTTACTGATCCTCTTCATCCTTTGGCTAGGGTACAGTGTAAGACTTCTACTCTCAGGTCTCCTAATTCCTCACCACCACAAATAGCTCAATCTTTTTTTTGTCCTTCTGGATGGGCAAGGCTCTGGATGGACTGGAGCTAATAGGCGTGCTCGTTTTGGCTGGCCAAAACAGAGGTATGTGTGCTTTTGGTTGCATATGCAGCTGGCAGTTAGACACTCGTTTGTGCTGGCACATCACCTGCCATGCCACCAAGTGGCCTCAGTAGTTGCCTGTTGTATGAGCATTGCCAAAGTGCTTCCAAACTTTGCTGCTGGTTAGTGTGAGTGTCTGCATCTTTGCACTGACAGTGTGGACATGGAACACTTTATCTTAGAGGAATCAAAACTGTTGCTGTTTCTAAGTACATAGCTTGGTGCAAAGAAGAAGCGTAACTTACGTAAAGCAGTGATATAAAAGTACTGAACTATGGAAAAGGAAAAGCATAAAGCAAGGAGAATTAACACTCTGTATTTGTGTTATGATTTCCTCATACATCAAAGAAGGCAAAGGAACCCTCAGCAGAAGAGAAGCTTCAAAGACTTGTAATATGTAATGAGTGGGGAAAAAGTTACATTGGAACAAAACTCATAAAAACAATAAATACTTTATATACAATAAATACTTTAGGTATCTTGTGTAATGACATAACAACAAGGAGACATTCCAGAATAAAATAGTCTGTATGCTGTTGGGGGGGAAAAAAAAGTACTATTTGTAAAGCACTCATGAGTAACTAGACAAAAATAGTCTTTTTCATATTTTTTTTTGTGTGTGGTGGTACTTGTAATTTAGAGCACTCAGATGCTTAATTCTGACTGGTTGATCATTTCTTCTGCCTTCTATACTGCACATAACTTCTCCATGGAAGAATTCTGTGCCTTGATGTTATAGAAAATTAGAAAAAATACTTTAGTCAAAAGGATCAAGTTACGATTTTTGCAGTCAGATTGATCCCTGACGTTCAGGAGACATAAGGCTGGAGTCTCATCGCTCTAAACTAGTGGAAAGAGCTTGGCTCAGCCTTAGAAGTTCTCTCGGTTGGCTGCAGGGGGACTTGGTCTAAATGCCAAAAAGTAGATTAGATTGGGATATGTTGTTCACCCCTTGAATGTTTCTGTATGGTCAAAATTAGCAATTATGCAAAATAACACTTAATTACCTTAAATATAGAGTGTGAAATTCAGTCATATTATAGAGTGCTTTATTGAAGTTAGTGAGTGAAACCTGTAACATGTAATACAAAAAGAGTAAAAAAGTCTGTAGTTATTCTAGAAACAGAGGTGTAATGAGATAGGAGTTATCCATGGTTTATCAGTTAGTTGAGGAGGAATTCCATGCAGCTGGACAATGCTTTGAGGTGATTGTAACTTTGCATAATAGGTCAACAACTATGGAATTGTGTGTTTCAGAGCCAGAAGGGTAAGAAAAATATCAGTCTTCTAGGATTGGGAGCTCCTGGGTTTCTAAAGCAATGACACTAAATTAATTTAACAGGGAATGTGTACAGCCAGAATTCTATATACAGTGATTTTTTTGAAAGATATTTTTTCTTTTTATCCACGTGACATACTAATAATACTTCAAGTTTATCTGGGCAATTTGGGAAACTCAATTTTGCCACTCTTTGTGTAGTAACCATAAAAACAAATTGAATATCATTTGAACATTTCTAGATAAAGTTCGCTGGGTTTAAGAGTATTTTCTGTTTGAGTCTTAGGCACTTTATAATACTTACTTACTATTTTTTCCTTCTTGGAGGATTGGATAGCTTTGGTCAAAGCTGCTGCTGCTGCAGCAGCCAAGAACAAAGCAGGAAGTAAACCTAGAACCAGTGCAAACAGCAATAAAGATAAAGAGGACAGAAAATGGCTAAAAGTCCCTTCAAAAAAGGAAGAAACCTCAACCTCTACAATCATGCAGGAAGTCCAAAAAAAGGAAGAGGAGCCTACATCTAGTGACACATTTGGTAAAAGCACATTCTATAAAGAAAAAATTGGTTTTTCTGTAATGTTGAACTCCTGTTGCTAATTTTGCAATTAAGTAATAACCAATATTTCTAGAGAAAAATGTCTCATATGCTATTATGATAACTTTGTGATACATGATGAGAATCGGTTCAGAAACGATTTTTATCAGATAAATCTTGTTCAGTCAGCACTTACTCCTTGTGCTAAACTTTGGACTAGCTTAATCAAGAGCAGAACATAGTTTTTTAATGATTTCATTGTACAGTTTGGTTCGTATTACTTCATCTTCATTCTTACCTATGAGATAATCTCTGATTCTTGTTCTAAGAAAAAAAAATAATTCCAGTATGCGTGATATATCTCTATTCAAGGGTGCTTGAAACTATCTGAGTTGATAAGATTTGTTAATTTTAAGTCTTTAATGCCTATTTCTCATAATATTGAGTAAAAATTATGAATTTTGAGGTGATCTGCATTTTTGTTTCAGTAATTCTAGATCTTCAGAATGTGTCATTTTCCTTTTTTATAGACATTTAAAGTATCTTTAGTGCACTATTCCACTAGCAGTTCTGAAATATTTAAGTATTTTGGGTGTTATGCATTTATAAAATGTGAGTTAATGAGGTTTTTCTTGTGTTTAGAAGTAGGATTTCCTGTAGTGGATGTTCCAAAGATGGCCTTTGTGCAGGCAGAGAGCACGTTATCACACAAGAGGAAAAGTAATCTAGGCAACTCATTTCAGGCAAAGAGAGCTCGTCTAAACAAGATCACTGGTAAAAGACTTTTTTTGTCGTTGTCTTTGTTCCTTTTTCATGTAGTGAAATATTCATGCTTGTAAAGAAGGTGCTGAAGTAGATTGCATAGAAGCACATTCATGAGGCAGATGGTCACTGCAATCTGTACTTGTTTGGAATTTTAAAGGAATCTGTAAATGGTAAAATCTACCTGGTTTATGAATTGGTTGCAGACTGTACTTGGTCTTTTTAGTATTTTAGGACGGTAGCCATCCTGAATGGATTAATTTCTTGAGCATGTCTTACCTCTAGCTGTACAGTTTTCTCCATTATTGGGTGAATTTGGGGTTTATACAACTTCTTAAGAATGTCATGAATTGCATACTACCACTGTAAATTAAAGCTATAGTTAGCTATGGAGAAAAAGAAAATATTTTGCCATTAAGTGGAATTGTTGCTAAAAAAAGTTTGTCATTTAGAAATATACAACCCTACAAATTGAAGCTGTAAAGATCTGATTTTTTTTTTTTTCAGTGTCTAGGCATTCATTCCCTACCTTTATTGGTCAAAGGTATTAATGGAAAACAGGGATGTTACTATAGAATACATTCTATACCACTGGCAATGGAATAATTGGTCTTATCTTTAAGAGCTGAAAAATGCATTTATTCCACAATTTAATAGAAATTTACTTACCTGTGAAAAAATTATTTCAATTTGTATCTCTCCTAATGAGAAAATTGTGTTGCTAACATTGATCCTGTCAGTATTTGGGATGAAGTCATATGTTTGTACCTGTGCTGGGAAAGTATCAGATGCATTTCAAAATCTGGGTTGAAAAAAGTTCTAAAGTCCCTCCCTTAACAGAGGAGCCCTTGGACACACTGTAAGATAGAAATTCATTCCACTCATTATTCTAGTAAATAATATTTAGTGTGAAGGCTGGTAGACTTCTCTGTGCTACAAATGAGAGGGGTTTTTTTTGGTGGTTTTTTTTTTTTTTTTGAAGTAGATAAAAAGTCTTACTTGTTTCTGTAAAACAAAAACAACCTAATTTGCTAAACTGCAGTGAGGGGTTTTTTCATGCTTGTTTTGGCTTATTCAGGCTTTTGTTGATCTGCAGTGGAGGATGTGTAGTTAGTTTTCTTATGAGAGTGGTTCTGTTTCAGTCTCAGCCAGTAAAAAATAAAACTATATGAATCATGGAATGGTTTAGGTTGGAAGGTACCTTAACGTTCACCTACTTCCAATCTCTCTGCCCAGGGGCAGGGACACCTTCCGCTATACCTTGTTGCTCAAAGCCCCATCCAATCTGGCCTTGAACCCTTCCAGGGATGGGGCATCCACAGCTTCTCTGGGCAACCTGTGCCTCACCACCCTCACAAGTAAGGAATTCCTTCCCCATATCTAATCTAAATGTACCCTCTTCAAGTTTGAATCCATTCTCTTTTGTTCTATCACCACATGCCCCTGTAAAATGTTCTTTTGCAGCTCTCTTGTAGACCCCCTTTAGGCATTTGACTGTAAGGTCTCCCTGGAGCCTTGTCTTCTTCAGGCTGAACAATCCCAGTTCTCTCAGTCTTTGCTCACAGGAGAGGTGCTCCAACCCTCTGACCATCTCTGGGTCCCTCCTCTGGACTCGCTCCAGTAGGTCCCCGCCCTTCCTGTGGTGGAACTCCAGAGCTGGACACAGCACTGCAGGTGGGGTCTGAGCAGGGCAGAGAGGCAGACTCACCTCTGTCATCCTACTGCCCACAGTGCTTTTAATGCAGCCCAGGAAAGTGTTGGCAGCTCATGTCTGGCTTTTCATCCACTGTCCAGCTTTTCGTCCAAGAAAGGATGAAAAGAATCTGTTCTTTTTGTACAAAGGAAGCAGTCTTTAGAAAAACCCATCTTCTGCCTCCAGGATTGTCATTCCTGGAAGGCTCCTTCTTTGGTTCCAAGTTTTGTTAATGGATGTCAAATTTATCAGCCCCATTTCTGCTCTCCCGTACTACATACATCCTCAGTTAAGTTCCCATTTAATTGCTGCCATGAGCAGTAGTAGTATAAGAGGTAGAGACTTGTGATGTATATTTACAGAGCCTTGCTGATTTCTTTCCAGCAGCAGTTAATAACAGCAGATACCAAAACCAGCTGAAAAATATTTACCTTTAGAAATCATATTTACCTGTGCTTGTGGATAGATTCTTATTACCTCAGGAGCTTTATGAGAATCATAGCAGTGAGACAGGTTCATACAGACTGACCTGAATAATCAGAAATTATGATTTTGCAGCCATTGACTGTGTTACCGTTTGAAAAACAGTGTGTCTGTCTCCACAAAGACATACTTGGCTAGCAGAGGATGTGTTACCTTTCAGTGAAAGTGTATTAGTCCTTTAACTGCAAGAGGAAAATTTTCATGCCTGGTAGGTACTTTACGTATCTGTTCTCAAATTAACACACTTCTGCAGCTCATACCATAGTAAGTTTTTTTTTTACTGTTGTTTTGCAAATGTGACTGCTAATGATCAGACTTTTTCTTGCCACATGTTTATTTCTTATGCTTGAAATACTTGTATATACAATATATTGTATATCTATATACACTTGCATTGTGTCATTTTTGTCTCCAGCACAAGCTTTTAGATTTGAAGAAAGGTTGGGAATCATGCTGGTGTACCCATCAGAGTGGCTACAAAAGAATCAAAGCTTTGCAGTTGTTAGGAAAACATTTACCAGGTTCTTACGGCTGTATTGGGGAAGTAGTGCAAAGCCTGTTGTTGCAGGAGGCTGTCTGAAGGGAACTGTTTCCTGGATTTCAGTTCAGCATTCAGCATTTGATGCAGAAGGGTCTCCTTGTCTGCTGCAAGGCCCACAGCTGCATCAGGTGTTCTTTGCTCACATTTCAACAAAATAAAGTTGTTTCCTTTGTTCCTTCTTTTGCTACCAGTACTGGTAGAAATTGCATTTCCCAAAGGTGAAGAATATCTCCTGCTAAGCACGTATTAACATCTTCTTCCAATCAGTTTTTGCCTCTGTTGGAATGTTTGCTTCCACATCTTCTACTGCTGTGTTGGTACCTAAAACCAGATAATATCTGCAGTGAGCTTACAGAACAAAACGTTCCTGGTTCACTGGGCCGCTCCATGCTTTTGCTTTGTTAGGTGCTCTTACAGACAGAGGCTGGTGAACCTGTAGTCCTGGTTTGTAGTAGCTTGTGAAGTTGCTTTGTCCTACAGGCATGGTGCCTGGTTAGAAAAATACTTCATGGGATATAGGAAAAAGAAATAATAAGGATTATATATTGACAGATCTGAATCTAGATTCATTTAATGGCTTGAATTTCTGAGCACTGATCATCTAGCTAGAACTAAAAATCGGAGAATCTGAGAATCACAGAATGGTCTGGGTTGGAAGGGACCTTAAAGATCATCTCATTCCAACATTATCCACTAGACCAGCTTTCTCACAGCCCCATCCAGGCTGGCCTTGAACTCTCCCAGGGGTGGGGCACTCTTCTCTGGACAACCTGTGGCTTATAGAACCACTTCCTTATAAACTGTAGCACTTTTTTTTTGTATTTAAAACTCAACCTCATTTGATCTTGAAAATCATTTTATGCTTTTTGATATAAATGCATAATTGCTAAGTTAAAGAACACTGTGATTTTTTGCAACTTGATTTAAATAGGATAATTTGAGTTAAAAATGTTTATTTAGGTCCATAAAACCTAAATCTTTTATGTAGTCTAATGCAGAATTAAAATCTTACCTGATAATATTATTTGGTTTTGTCTAATAGGACTAAGTAAGTTTCTGCTTTTCAGTTAACCTAAACTGAAGCATAACTTAATCTAATATATATAGTAAATGAGGTAAAAAACCTAGTGTTTATTGTTGAATGCTGAAATTTTTTGTTTTGTTTTAATGTCCTGAACAGTTCCTGAGAGCCCAAATGTCACTAATTTATAATTCCTTGGCATTGTGCACCTTAAATTAATTTTGGACATACCTAATTTTTCCTGGAATGCAATAGGAATTTCCTCTGAATTTGTGAAGTTATTTTTGAGGACTCTAACACTTCACCCCTAATATTGGCATTCCCAGAGATTATAATAGTAATTTTTATTCTGATTTATATTTTTCAGGCTTTCTCAGTTCTGTTTTTTCTTAATGGCATAGAACTTCTTCTGCCTCTGCATTATTAGGCAGTTAAAGTTATTGTGGGAGGTACAACTGAAGCTATTGCCATCTGCTTTGCTGACAGAAAGCTTTCTTGTTTTTATATTGCCTTGTCTTTTACAGATTTTTTGTAGTAGTGATATTATACATAAGTTTGTGAATGAAGTTACATATTCTAATATATTATTTGCTCCCAATATGGTTATCTTTTTGAGGTAATTTGGAAGCTCCACTGCTGAATATTTGTTTGGAAATTAAATTGCTTGTTAAATTATGTCTAAGAAAGGTTTGCTTGTGTTAGAGTTAAGAAGTAGTAATACAAATTCTGATGTGAATTTCCTAGAGACTGCAAAGGGGAGAGAGACAAAAGTTTTGTAAATAATTCTGATTTCAAAATTTAGTTATCATAGGTTTGGTTTTAAAGCTCAAGTGCTTGGATTTTGGAAGGATGGTGAGGCTTTATTTTAGAATTGATAATTTGATTTTCGTCTTGTCAGTGGAAATGCCAAAGAAATGCCTCCTATGTAAGGATGCCATTGTTGGAATGTCCTTTAACTTCTTGTTTCTTCTAATTTAAAGTGTTCAGCTTTGTGTGGAGCCATTTCAGAAAGACTCATGTTGTAGATTTATGCAGTTCATATTTCCTGTCTCAGTATTTTGCTTCTTTTTCTACCAATTCTTGTTTCAAGGTGCTTCTAACTAAACATATCTGCAACTTTTCTCCTAAGGTTTGTTGGCATCCAAAGCTGTTGTTGCAGATGGTGCTGAAAAAAAGGAAGGCAACAAAGAAACAGCTCCAGTCCTGGAGCAGGTATGAAATGGTAGAGTTTGATTCTTTTGCAAAGTTCCCACTGGAGTGTGCCATGGAGATGTAGTACCTACAACATTAAATTTTTCCCCTTCAGATATAACAGGGAACTGAAAATTTATCTTATGTTTACATTTCTGGCAGAGCCAGAAGTATGGAATTTAATTGTCTCTAAACACAATGTTGACTTGAATTTCAATAATTAGCTTTTGTGTTAGAAAATGAACAGAAAACAAAACAAAATAAAGTCTCCGTGCAGCAAATATGAGGAGACCAGTGTCCCAAGGTCCAGTTTTATAGCTGGAACTACGACTGGCTTAGAAACAGGCCCTTACGCAAATTTAATTTGTGTTTCAAACAGGGTTTTTGACATCACATAGAACTTCTTTTAAAAGAAGTTTCTTTTATATTGTAAGAATTTTGTGTTGTAGGCTTGTATGTGTTTTATGAACTGCTCAATGAGCCATACATTTTGCAAGGGTGTGTATTTTAATAAATACAAAAAAGAAACTTTTAAATAATGTTAAGGGTCTGATTTTTAAACCTGCATATTGGCAGGATCTGGAGGCTGCCATTTTGTCTTTGGCTTATTGCACCATGTTCCGGCATTGCTTGACTCCGAGTTGTGCATTATCTTGCATTTAAAAAGGGCTGAATGCCTGAGCATGGTAAAGCAAGCTAAGGATGAACAGTAGTCTTGATTCAGGACATCTTTGTTTTCCAATTATTTAAATCAGAGCCTTAATGTAGTTTTAATACAGCTTTTTTGTATGCATTTTCATTCTTCTTTAACAGCAGCATTTGAACAAAGTAGCCTTGCTGCCCGCAATTCTGTAACGAGCACTTCTGTTCTTTAGCCCCGGCACACTCTATGAACAGTCCCTACCCCAAACCTGATTTGGTATTTTGGTTGTACTGGTTCTTTAGAGCTGATATATAATTGCATTGCTCTGGTTTGTCCATTGATGCTGCATTGGATGAGAGTCAGTGGAGCCTGATTTTCTGGTTTTGATGCTGTCACTGTCAGGGCCGGCAGAGCCTCTGCGGTGCCGATGCATTGACTGATATTTTGCATAAAGGTTTACAGTGTATTGACATGACATTCCATTTCTCAAATTTTTGCATATTAAAGATGCTATGATTTTCTTGCTACTGTGTGTGATATTTTCAATGTGCAAAAAACTGTGAAATGGCTTACAGCATGTTGTTTTTGGGAGAATCATTACAATGTAAATCTTGCCATGCAGAATCCCATTGCCGTGAATGGGACTTTGTGGTTTACATAGACTGTGTATGCAACAGTATAAACTGCAGTGCATATTTACTATAACCTTTTTGTTATTTCTTAGACTTAGTAACTCGGCTGTTCCTGTCTTATTGATCAGATATAAAAAACAAGATGTCTCTGTCATTGTTTACATGCTAATGGTCTGAAAAACCTCATTTTTTGGAAATACCAGTTAAGCTCCTTTAAAGAGGCATCTAAAATCCCAATTTGTCCTATTCCTTTGCTTCTAACTAAAACCAGAAACCTCACAAACATTTAAATGTTTGTCTGTGGGGAGGAAATTTTTTGAGCTTAAAGCTTTTTTCACTAACTTCCTGCCCAAACTCAAATTAAAATGGCCGAGTTATAAAACTCCCCAAAAGGTTTTCCAGTAGCGAAGCTGACATTCCTGAGAGGCTTTGTCTGCTACTGCTATAAAATTGAATGGCTAAAATATCTTGTAGGTTTCTTTAGTAATGTAATACAGAATATGGTAGAAGTATTCAGGCCAATAGCCGAAAACTGACTCTGTTGATGAAAGTTTTTGTCTATATTTATACATTTTTAGTTTACAGTTGTCTAAACCCAAAACCTCAGACGATTAGTTGCAGATACAGTAGTTTATTTAATTGTATTAGGGTATGTCATGTTATATTTCCTTTTGACCAAGACCTGAGTAGATGGATAACATTAATTCATTAAGACTTTTAATGTTAATTTGTCCTGTTAAGAGGTTAAGCACCTTATCAAAATCTTAATTTAATTTTTTTAATCTTGTTTAAATAACTTTGTAATTTGAAAGTAATGGATGCTGTAGTATGTCTTTCACATCTGTGAAGATGAACAATAAAATTGTTTATTTACAAGTTACGACTCTAATTAATTTCTGGTAATACCTCTCATAACCAGCATAGGTATACTCTACAGTTCATGGAATATTTTATTTAAATGAATAAACTGCACTTAGTACATGTGTAATGGAGTTATTCAAGGTAGAACTGATGTCTGCTGAATGGGATGTTCTGCACCGGACCTTTACAGGATACTCCCAGCGAGCTGTTCATGTAGCATTCAGGGGCGCCCTTTTACAGACACAGAATGTGCACTTGTGGGGTTTTGTTTTGCTTTTTTTTGTTTTTCCTCCATTGGAACATGGAAAGTTCTAGTGGAAAATAAAATTGCAATTTATAACAAAACTCAATAATACCCTCAAATCACCAGAGACATAACGTTTCTAGTTTGGATGAAGTAGTGCACACGTTCTAGATATACCTCTCTGCTTTGTTAGGTATGGTTTTATTAGATGGTACTATGCTGTATGATGTAACTGGGACAAGAAGGAAGACAGGCCAAAGAAATGATGTTCAGATATTGTAGTTTGCCCTAATTAGGCAAGTTGTAACACATGCACAGTTTTGGTAATGTAGGAAGAACTTCCAGTTAAAAATTTAAAATGCTAATGTCTGTCAATGCATGCTAACGGTCTAAAAATAGCACTATTTGTGTTAAGCAGGATGAAAATTGAGGAATTTGGAGAGATGCATTATATGTTGACTTTTTTTCCTTCAAAAACTATTTTAACTCTTTATCTGCTCGTTTTTCCCCCGACAGTTAGCAATCTGTTTAACCCTGTGGTGCTAGAAGTTATGATTTCTTCATGTTTGCACAAACATATAATGTGGTGAAATCCAGACTCCCAGCACTGAAAGGGGTTGTGTGAGAGTGTGCTCAGTATTGGAAGCTTTTCATTGTTTTCAGACATTCCTTAAAGGAGCATTATCAACTTTTTCAGGTTCTCAAAAATACAAATACCTTGTTAAATATAGTTTTCCTGAGGAACTGCTTAATTTTTTTTTTTTTTCCCCCATCTCTGGTTGGGGAAATGACTGTGTCGGGAAAACCTTGGCAACGTTTTTTTAGAACTGCAATCCTCTGAGGAAGGATTGTTTGCTCATCACAGTGCCAGAGTTCAAGGAGTGTCTGGACAACAGTCCCAGTCGTGATTCAGCAGCAGGCAGTCCTGTGAGGAGAAGGGAGGAGGACTTGGGGATCCTTATGGGTCTCTTCCAGCATGAGATGCTCTGTGATGGTGCATTAGTGTGTGTATTCTGGCTGGGAACAGATGCTCTCCGGGTTGTACTTGGAGACTGCACTGACAGTGAAGATGAAAGAGAAAACTAAAAATACTTCGTTGAATTTTTAAATTGGGAATAGAGGGAAAATGTTTTATTTTCAGGCTTTTTGCAGGTGTTTCCAATAGTAAGAATTGAGCATTCTGAATACTGAAAACAATTGGTAGTGCTCCTTTAAAAAAAGCAAAATTTAATGTGATGCATTTTAAATAGTTTTCATTTGTACTTAAAATAATGTTGCTTTAATATGTGTTTGAGTACTAAAATTGCTTTTAAAAAGATCAAAATAGAATACAAGAACTACAGCGAAGAAACTGAAATAAAAGTATCAATTTTTTATTATTTATTCAGGAGATTTCACCTAAACCACAAAGTCAGAAAAAAAATGAAGCTGATATTAGCAGTTCTGCCAGCATTCAGAAACCTGCACTGTTATCCTCAACTTTGTCTTCAGGAAAGGCTCGCAGCAAGAAATGCAAACAAGAATCTGGAGATTCTTCCGGGTGTATAAAGCCCCCTAAATCACCACTTTCCCCAGAATTAATACAAGTCGAGGATTTGACGCTGGTCTCTCAGCTTCCTTCTTCTGTGATAAATAAAACTAGTGAGCACAGACATTTTAAAAAAAATACCGTAACTACTTATAAGAGATATACAGAAATTTTCTTTGGTTGTAAATGGCTATTGCTTTTAAAAATGAATCTGCTTTAAATAAAATGTCCAAGCGGGAGAATTAGGGGTAGCTCACTATTTTAAAAGTCAAGTCACATAATAAGACATTTGATTACTCTACAAGAAATAATACATTTAAATAATATATTGATATTTATAGAGTCATGGCTTTTAAGGGTTAACTTTCCCTGTAGCTTAAATTTTCACACTAGCATTAACAGTGATACAGGAAAAATCAAACCTCCCTTCTGAAAAGGGCCTGATTCATTAAAAAGAAAAGACGTACACCTTGGTGTGGACCTTTCCTTCTCTGAGAAACTTCACCTTCAGCAGGCTGACATTCTGTACATGTTGGCTGTGGCATTCTTCACCTTATGTGATATTTCCTGCAAACACAATGTGAAAGAGAAGATGGGTTCAAGATCTGTGGTGGAGAAATATAAAAATTTGTGTTTCCTTGTCCCAGAAAAATCCCATGGGTGTTCAGCTTAACATGTGTTACTGATTTACCAAGTACCAAAATACTGTTTATCAGAAGAACAGGGAAAGCTTTATGCTGCATGCTTGCATACACTATGTTTTGTGATTATTAAGATATTTCTATAATTTTTTTTTTTGAAATTGATTTTTTTATTAGGTTTTCAGAGTTGTTTAGTGTCAAGTTCTTTGCCTTAAGAGCATTAAATTATGAGGCCAAAGTTTAAAATAGATGCAGATGTCAGTAAGTCAAAAGCTACTTTTTTTTTTTTCACTTTTCGAATAGTGAGGATGGAAGACTCAACCTGCATCATGTGTTCCCTTTAACCTTGATTTTTATAGTTTCACTTATAAGTTTCTTTTTAATCTTCGCTCACAGATAACTATAAATGAATGGGAGAGGGAGGGGTGCAAATTCAGCCGCCTTTATTTATTCAGTACACATTGGTAAAAATTGTATTTTGTCCCCACAAAATATTAGCAGTCATCCATATTGTAATACGCCTTCCATCCCCACCCCTAGAGCAATGGTAAGTAGCTTTCCTGGAGCATGCTTATATTTTGGATTAACTTGAACTTCTCTGTAGCAATATTTTTTAAAAATAGCTAATTTAAAACTTGGTTCCATAGTAGATTAGATCTTGTTAGTGTTGTCTTTTAATCTTTGGCTTCCAATTTTTTTCTGCCTCTAGTGGAAAGTTAGTTTTGATGTGTCTTTGTTTTGAAATCTGTATATCTGACTCTAAAAACTGCATACAAAAAGGAAAGAACAGTGATTTACAGTGTAATAGCAACTTAAATGTTTTTCTAAGGCAAAATTTTGTGAAACTGGATAATATTGGAGACGTGTAGGGGAGTGTGGGTTTTTTGTTTTTAATGAATCAGGCCTATATTAACCTATATCAATCTCCTCCCCCCCCCCTTTTTTTTTTCTTAAGTATAAAGTTCTGGAGCCTTCTTACTGTGCCATACATTGGCATTGTGCATTTGAATTTCAGTTGGGGTATTGATATCAGGTTAGCAGAAGGCAGGAGGTGGGATATAAAATTAAACACTGTTTTTGATTATTTTTTCAAGTTGTATGTTAACGCTATCCATGACTTAATAGATCTTTAACTGTGATCATTTGTTCTGTTTATTGTTAAATCCTGTTGCCCCTTTCCATTATAAGTAGCCTGCTGCCGGGGTTGTATGGGGAGGGTTGCTTACTGTAAATACACTGCTTGCCTAAAACAACCACCTTTACCAGTTGGGAAGTAGGTGCCCTAGTAATTTATAATAAGCGAAAACCAGAATCATGTGTCGAGCATAAATCTTTCTTTGCTCCTGGCAGTCACAGTTTTGTAGTTACTTTTACTTTTACTTTGTAGTTTTGCTGTGACTACCAGCTTCGCAAATAAGAGCTACTTAAAGCACTCCCCCTCTTTAGATCTCATATGCTGCGGTAAGATGATGGTGTATCTCTCTGCTTCATGAACATTGAAAGATCTCTTTTTAGGTCCATCACAGCCAGTGAATTCCCCTAGATCCTACAAAAATAGCCAACGGAGAAGAAGATCACAGCGTTTAGCCACTTGCTCCTTGCCTGATGATTCTGTAGAAAAAGTTTCTTCTCCCTCTTCAGTTACTGATGGAAAAGTGTTCTCCATCAGTGGTCAAAACCAACAGTCATCAAAATTGGAGGGTAATGTATCTTAATCTAATAAAGAACTGCCCAAGAGAAATTGAATCATAAAAATTAGACCTTTCATGGTTTTCAACTAATGGAATATTTTGACTTGCTGTAGCTAAAGCTGTGTGCTGTTCCTATGTTATGTAACGCTGCAATCCAGACTGTTGTTTGTTGGACCCATGTATCTTTTTTAATATGACATTTTTTCTTTCATGTAGTACCTGATGTTGCTCATGTGTCACTTGAGAAGCGTGGACCATGTCTCCCTCTTGATTTAAGCCGTAGTTCGGAAGTTACAGCACCATTATCCACAGAATCCACTTTCCGTAATGAATATCTCAGTAAAGACAAGGAAGATACTCAGATGATTACATATCTTTCTTCCAAAGCAGTACATGATGGAAGAGTAGCTACAACAGCGTCAGGTAAAGAGATTCAGTATACAACCAGAGAGATTTATAGCTCTAGGGTTAAAATGTGTTTGTATTCAATCCCACAGACAGAGGGGATACTTTTTATTTTCCTTTCCATACACTCAAAAACCTGCCTCTCTTCTGGACTCCATTCATCTGCATATTCTTTGTCTTTACTGGCTTAGAGCTGTGTTAGCACTTGTAACATGCTTTAAGGGGAATCTGAGAGTGTGGAATGTAGTAAACAGTATTTCTTTCAAAAATATTTTTGCTGAAAGTTGTAAAAATAATTAAGGAAGTGTTTACTAACGTACTGATTTGTGGCTTCAGCTTTAAAACAATGACGTTCTCAAAGACAGCACTCTTCTGCTTTGCTTCTGTTTGCGGTGGAAATTCTGTCCATTGCTTGCTACACGATGTTACTTAAAAATGTGTCTGAAAAATCCTCAAAAACCTTTATACAGACTATCACTCTCAGAATTAGCACCTCAGTGCTGCAGCTCTGTGCTGCCTCTCTCTTTGTAACAGTTCATTGTCTACTGTGGTTTATGTGAAACACTTGGATAGAAGTAATCAAGAGATTTGGGGAAGGATTGAGATAGTGGTTTGCAGACCCTAAAAGTGGGATGTTTTCATCCATTGTATGCTAGATGTTCATATAATTTTTTTATAAATAAGTCTCTTATGTGGGTATCATACCATTTTTAACTATCTTCCAAGAAAGAATTCTTTTAAAGCCTTTTTAAAAAAATTTTGTTTTATTTTGTTTCATGAGAAAATTGTTCAGAAAAGTAGGAAGAGGGGGAAAAAAATGAAATTATTATACTCTGCTTGGAAAGTTTTTGATAAATGTGATTGATAGTAAGGGAGGACAGCATGACCTTAAAGGATAGAGTTATGATACTTAAACTTTATTTTAGTCTGTTAATCTATGAATTTCTTAAAGTAATTTGTCAAAATAAGGGCTGTGAATATCTATAGTGGGCCACCACTTAAGCTTTTTAAAATATTAAAATTAAAATATTACTTAATTACTTGAGTGACACCACATGACAGTCTTCATTTGCCCTTGATACATTGCATGACAGTAGAATTACAGATTCCTGGGAAAATTACTTCTATAAAAGTCCTTTTTATGTCGTGTCTTCTGCCACTAAGAGAAGTGCTTTTGGGAGATGTGTATTTGCCCACTCATTGAACAAGATCATAAAAGAAAGCAACAGCTTCCAACAACCATCTGTTTCCTGTTTGGTAAAACTCTTTTCAGTTACTTGGAATTTAACTTCTGGCTTTTCTGATATATTTTCTGGCTCATTTTATTTATAGTTGTTAGTGCTGGAAGTTGCCAGCTCCTGTCATGGGCCTAGCTCATGGCAGAGTGAGCTGGTTCTAAACCCAGCACTCAGGAGTGCACTTTGGACCTGTTTGTTGAGCTGAGTCTTGGTCTTGGCCACAGCTGAAGCAATAAAAGAAAGAACAAATTTCATTTAAAGCCAGCTTTGTTTAATGACTCAAAATTATGTGACATGTCCACACAGTTTGTGTCAGGGAAAAACATTCCCTGATAAATTGTCTGTTGTTACTACTTGAGTCCACAGGGGGAAGCTGGAAGTGCTTGCAACCTATACCAAAGGATAGAGTTTATACTGTATATAAAGCTTGATGAGCCTTTTTTCATGTCTGTATAATTTTAAGAGTTATAAGCTCTAAAAGAACTGATTTTCCAGCTACATTTTTGTCTTCTGGGTTTTTACCTTCCAGACACATCTGTTTTGTTCCTAATTTTCATGTATTACAGTTTTCCTTCATGCAATAAATGGACCTGTGTCTTGGGCTTTCATACTGACTTTTTGTCCAAATGTTAGAAGTTTTCAGTGGTTTGGAGCATCTAGCCCAACAGCTTCTTGGGTACGAGCTTTGTGGCCTGAAAGACTGACCTAAGCAGTTAGGTATCTTTAATATACAGATTTCATAGCAGGTTTTGGAGCTATCTGCCTCTGTCAATGGTATCAGTAGGACTCTGTAACTGAAATTCATATGTGTTTTGGGTTCATCTCAGTCTTTTAACTCTGGTGAAACATGTTTATCCTTCTCATATTCTTAGAAGAAAAAGAAAAATGTAGATTTAAAGTTCAAGTCTGAAACCTCTGGACTTAGTTTAGACTATTGAATAAATTTGTTGTATTCTCTGCTTTAGAAGACATTGTTTTGCCTTTGAAATAGCACAGATTCTCAAGTCATGTTCTGAAGCACACATAATTACACCAAATTCTTGCATGCTTCAGGAAAATTAATAGGATCCGCTCTATTTATCAGTACTTTTCTAATTATCTGTTTAAACAATAGCAAGCAGATATATACAGGAGAGGTGCCCAAAGCTTTTCTCATTCCTATCAATTCTTGAAATAATTGAGAAAAGTTAATTTGCATTATGCAGAAACATCTGCCTAAGTGCACTTTCATATACTGCATTATTTACCATTGTGTATGCATTGTGACTGTGTACGTTACAAAATGAGAATTCTGGTGTAAAATCCAAACTGTTCTGTAATTGGGTTTTCTTGACCTGAAAGAACTATTATAAATCTGCATCTGTTTATGGTATTTCTGCTGTTAAGGTTTTATTAACACAGTCTGGACACATCTGGAGTTCTAGATTTTGACATCGCAACAGATTTTGTTAAGTGCATTTAAGTTAGACCTGCTGTCTTTATAATCATTGAAGTAGATAACTGTGAATACTTTCAGAGATACTTCATGGTGGTATTTAGCCTCTAATAGCCTGGTCTCGTCCCTGACCCTTCTGTAAGAGAGCTGGACTGGTTTAAGCCCAGAGATGGAATTTGTGGTGTTGCACATTTTGACTTCTGATGGAGGCTATCAGTTGAGTCAATTGAAAAAATAATTCTGTGTTGTTAAAAATGATGCATTTTAGTGACTTTATTCAGAAGTTACTGGCTTCTTGTTTTCAGAGGAGAGGGCCTAGATCCACTGAAGTGCAGATGCATAAATGGCAACTCATAGTATTAGCAGAGAGATTTCAAAATCATTGCTCAAAATTGACACCTTATCATTTTTTAAAGGCAAAACAAAAGCTCTGTGATAATTCCTTCAATCCAAAGGCTCCGTGGAAGTACTGTGCACTTTGGTAGACACCTGTGCTTTACGCATTAGTTATTGAACAGAAATACTGCTTTGCGTAAACTATTGTGAGGTCCTACTTGTGATCACCTGATACTGCACACACATAACTAAGAATCTTTGCCTTCATTTGCCAGATTGCTTAAAATGCAGATAACTGGCCTTTGATCACTTCAGCATTTCAAAGACTTTAAATCCACAGTCAGTCAGAATACTTGCAAAATGCTGTAGTTTTGCCATTCTAAATATATGAACTTTAGGTCTTTCTGTAGTTGTGCTTCTCTTTAAATTTTTGATAGTTTTTTCTTGGTTTCTGTAACTCTGCAGCATTTATGTTAATTTAACTGTTATATATTGAGCAGACGTAATTTCAGCAAACAATCTGGGCTTTGACATTTAAGTAAAAGGAAAATATTGTTACACTTACTAATCTAACAATATAATATTTGTAATGCTAGTTTAATTTATTATCTCTAGCTGTTATTTCCTATCCTAATGCCTATAGATGATTTTGCTAGTAGGGTAATACTAGGTTAACTACATGGGAAAAATTTGCATTTAAGACTAAAAGAAAAAAAGCTCTGCATACTTTTATATAATTTCCTTGGTAACAGGTTTACTGCAGCAGGAACAAGAAACAGATGATGTACAAAATTTTCAGAAAATAATACAGGTCACTTTTTAAAAACTCTTGCCAATGTTACTGAGTTCTTTACCTTGCTTGTAAAAGGGATGAACTATTGTTCATCTTGTTACTTGCTCTTATTACTTTGGGGCTTTTTGTTTTACTCTATCTATCTATTAACAGTCAGAGTTACTCCCTAATTTGAATGCCTGCCGTTCTCTGCCCAGAAGTTCCCAGTTTGGGTTGGTTATGAGGCAAGCAAGAACCTTTTCATGGGCTTATTCTTCCTTAAGACATCATTTTGGGCAGGGCCTAGTATTAATCTGTGATATACCATTATAAGCCAGTTTAGGTATAAAATTGATCCTATGCACTGGGAATTCAAAACACTAAATTAAATATGACCAGCATGATTGATGTTTCTATCGCAATACAGTTTAAGTTGTATATTAATGCAGGTAATGATATTTATGGTATTACTTGAAACATGGAAAGCCATGAAATAGAATATCAGTCAACAAAATAATTTGCTTCAGATTGCTACAGTTCATTTGAGCTTGATGAATTGCAGTAAGCAGTAGTAGTGCAAGCCCAGCTGTGCTGCTGTACTTATGGCTCAACATCCTGTCCTGTGCCTGTACTTGCATGAGGGAGCTTGTGTCACTTCACCGTGCCATAACAGTATATGTATCACTGGAAACATGTCATTGACTGGACTGGGAATGCTGTGGTTTGCATTTCTTTTTAATCTGAAATTAGTCTTCTAGTGATAAAATTGATCTTGGAACAATGACAAAATCAGTAGTTTACCAAGTCTAAACTGGCCGTCTTTCTCTGTGCTGAGTGTTAACTGCAGACCTCCCACGTTCACTGTGTGGGAGGTGGCTGGGTAGACTCCTTAAGAGGAATAAAATTGCAATTAAAAGTAGTAGTTCAAAAAAAAGTAGTATTTCCATAAAGGAACTAATATTTTTCTGGTTATATCTGTACTTGCCCTTCCGACTGACTACCTTGTATAATTTTGTGGTTATGTGTAAGGCATAGTGATTGCACAGTTGAAGAGTAGACTTTGCAAGCCTTAACATTTTATGTAGGATATGAGAATTTAAGTTTCTTAATCTAAAATGATTTTCGATGAAGAAAAGTAAAAGCCAAGAATAACATTTCAGTGTATACAGGCGTAATAGCAATTTCTATTTTCAGGTTACTATAGAAAGGCAATTTGGAGAGTTCTGACAGCAAGATGGATATTGCTTGACTGGAGCAGATTTATGCCCAATACAAGTGTTCCCTCAAACAGTTATTGATTACTTTGTCAGATGTGCTTGTGTTGAAAATTATTGATATACTGAAATTTTTTGTGTTGTGGCTCTTGGTATTAAATCATATATGGGTGTCAGGTCAGGTTTTCTTCTCAGTATTAAAGTTTAAATACTAATTCCTCTAATGTTGAGACTAAATTTCTCTTGAGACTGTTTGGATGGAGTGTTCTCGCATCTTTTCATCAAAATGGCAGTGACCTAATTGAATTACGTGCACTTGGGTGATCCTTTTGCGCTCTTTTTAGAAATGAGACAGGACGTTGATAGCATGATGATGTGGGAAAGTGTCACTTTTCTCTTTTACTAATGTGCTAAAATATACTTATTGCTCTACAGATGGCAGAGCAGTTCAGTCCTGTAACAGAGACAAATGGTAATTACAAAACCCAAGAAAGGAATAGTTTGGATAGTGTTTTGTGTCAATAAGTGTTCTGACAAGCTAAATGCTAAATGCTTGAAACACAGACCAAGGCAAGAGCCTGAATTAATCTTCAAAGGATTATGGTCTTAGGTGAGATGGTTGATTTGGAGCGGTGGAAAGACTCAGGCAGCCCCAGCCGTGGTGATGCAGCTCGTGCTGTGTGGCAGGAGCCAGCACCCAGAGCTGAGCAGCTGCTGCTGCCTGGATTGCACAGTACGGACCTGTCCTGCAGCTGGGGACATCTGGCATTTAAAAGTGCTGTGTGGAGTGAGAGGTGATGCCACACTTTCTATTGCTCTTGCTGGCCCTGTGGCTTTTTGACTGGTGGCATTTTGGTTGTGTTCCTGGGAAGGCTCATAGGAGTGGAAGTGGGTGTTGTGTGAGCTGTGCTGTATCCCAGTAGAAATGAGTTGGTCCATCTAAGTCGGGAAGGCCACTGTACAGGGTCAGTCCTGAATTGTTCTTACCTTTTCCCCAGAATCTTTTTATGACTGATGAATTTGCTAAATTATCTTAATGCTGTTTATTTAATGCATTCCAGATCAGCTCCATATTTTGTCTTGTTGAATATCTTGACCAATAGCAGGTATTTTTCAGGACTTTTCTTTCTTTTTTTTTTTTTTTTTTTTTTTTAAACGTGGTAATGCTTTTGTTGGGCTCTTCTGCTGAGAGACACCAAAGGTAACTGGTGCCTCCAAGTGTTTATAGCTGGCGTGGAAAAACGTGAACCCCTTATGACTTCACAGAGCTGCATTTTTGTACAGTATGTCCTTGGCATGGTCCTAAAATGTCCTCAAGGGTCTGATAAAAATTAGGCTTTCCTAATTACAATTAGATGAAACTTGAAGCTCTCACAATATTGATAGACACAGTAATAGAGAGTTTTTAATTACCTCAATAATGTTCTTTATAAATAACTTTTATTCTAGTTTGACTATTTTAAAATTATTATAAATATTAGCAGTGAAAATTATAATTTCAGTTTTGTTTTGTTTTCAGTTTACTTCCTAACTTGCATCAGATAAAGAGCTAAAAAAAACCTGTGTTTCACTGAATAATATTTTTTAAATAGTACAAGATAAGAATTGTCAGTATATGATGCTGAATTCTGACAAATCACAGTACTTTTGCATGTAATTCAAATGTAGATTAATGAAAGTAAATTATTTAAATATTAAAATCAATGAAAAATTCAATTACCAGAAATGTTTTATACATAGGATTAAACATGTGGTACCAGAGCTTAATTTTTCTGTTAACATAATGGAGCATTAAATGATATTGACAGTGTCAGCACCTTTAAGTGTTACTCTTGTTATGGGTTTCTATTACAGTGAAAATAAAGGAAACAAAAAGGATTAAAAGTGTCAGGAAAAGCACACTTTAACCAGTACAGGCAGTTTAAAAGCCAGTGCAAATTCCAAAACATAGGAAGAAACCTTCTGTGTCATATATTGTCTTGTATGTAAGACTAAGATCTAGGCATTCATATGCAGTAATCATCTGTTAAGTGTGATGATGATATGACCAATATTGACATTTCAGTGATCTGACCCCGCCCTGGCTGGCTGCAATCCTTATGGAATGCCGAGTAAATCCATCTTCTTGTTTTCAGCACCCTCATCCCATGTACATGCTTTGCATCTGGAAATGCCTTTAACCAATAGTCTCAAGTTACCCAAAGGGAATAGTAAAAAAAAGAGGTCTTCCACATGAGTGAGCTCTGAAGGGACAGAGATACAGTGCTCTGTGCCCATAAAGGAGACATGTTTTGAGAGTCTGAAGGAGAAAATATTAAAGAATGTGATTGAGAAGGACAAGCATTCAGAAGTTGGCAAACTATAAACTACAATACTTTTTGTTTCCAATGCTTTAGACATAAAAATTGTAAAATGACATTAAAAATAATTGTATTGTTTGTATGTTTCTTATTATTGTGGGCCATTAGGATTTTTTACAGTCTAATGACTTTTACAAGAAAGTAGGTCATCATCCAGACATTGACCATATGTCATATATTCTTCAATTTGCAGGTGCAGCTAGAATGGAAAGAAAAGGAAAACTGGAAGAGAAAAGTTCTTCAACATACGGTATGTAGAGAGCAATATTATTTTTAGGAAGAAAGGAAAAATTCTCTTAACACTTCATGTCTCTGAAGAGCACATGTAAAAGCATAAAATATTGCCTGGGCCCAGCTGCACTTCTTGTTTGTTAGGGTCTTAAAAAAAGAGTTTTTATGTATATGACAGGTTTGTAATAGAAAAATGATTTGTAAGATAAAATGAAACTGCCCATAGCAAGGATTTTGAGGGATCCTAAAGTACCTATAAGAGGCCCACTGCCTCTGGTTTTTCATTTGATTGGGGTTTTTTTTAGTAGAATGAATAATACTGGCTATTTCATTGTACTGTCAGACTTGAGATGGGAGGAGCAAATGAGTTACTAGCAAAAGATTTGGCAATTTATGAAATAAAATATAAATTGAAGAGGACTCTGTTTTTGTCCTGTGTTCAAATATTAGAGACCGGCAAGAATTCAGAAGTGATTCTGCCTTGTTTTTCCAGGAGGTAAAAGTTTTGTCTCTGTGTTCCTCAAGAAGATAAGACTGGTCCAATTTGTGTGCAGGAAACAATCCTGACTTTGAGGCTTATTTTTTGTAGCAAGTTAACTTCCTTGTTCTTTGTCTCCATGCTGATAACTTAAGAAATTATTATAGAGTGAAAATGTGAGATGTATTTTGTCTGGAGAGAATTAACAGGATAAAAAGAGTTTTTCAGAGTCGAAGTACTTGTCCTCATGTGTATACCAACAGTGGTTAAAAGTGAACTGCAGCGTAAAAACTGTGTCAAATTCGAGTCAGAATCAGTTTTCTATGAGAATGCCACTGTATAGTGCAGAGTGCTGACAGCAGCAGCAGATTTGTGATACTGAAATTTCCTTCAAATGTCTTTCTGTAGGCCTAATACGTGGTTTTAGGACAATGTAGCCTTTATAATTGGGAATTTTGCACTTGTGAAAGCTTTTTCTCTTGCCCAAATCTTTTTGTTATAAACTGTAAGTAAAATAGAAGTTACAAGCTATTTATATGATATTACCTATTTTGTGTACTTTGCTGTATTTTTTTCTGCTATGATATCTTACTTTGAAATACTTAAAATGATAAAATACTATTTGTTGAATTATATTTCTTTGAACCATTATACCAAGTATTAATAAGAGATGTGCCCAAGATACCAAGTAAATTAACTGAATCATTTTGATCTGACTAGACAACTAGAACACTTGATTTCGAATGCCTTGTTTAGGTTAAGCTGCTTTAAGTTGTTTAATTTTTGTTTCAGCTAAAAAGAAAGAAAAAGAAAAGGAGAAGAAGGATAAGAAGGAAAAAGATCATAAACCAAAACAGAAAAAGAAGAAGAAAAAAAAGAAGAAATCAAAACAGCATGGTAAGTTCAATTTATATTTTTTTAAAGCAAGTAAGACTACCCATTGTATTTCTAGCATTAGATTGTAAAACTTGTTTGTAAACAATATGAATGTAAAATTTCAGATATGTCCAAGAGCAAGTTTTAGTGTTAAGTATGAAAAGGACACTTGGGTCTGTGGCTTCTTTTTTTCTTGTACTTATAGCCTGTCTCTATGTGATAGACACACATATTTCATAGATGTTTTTTCTTCCTCAAAAAGATAGGCTTGTTGTTTTCATCCCTTCAAATTCTTCATTTGAAGCTCTGAATACATGTCCTACCTATTTTGCTTGGACATGAAAATTATTCTAGTACCTACTTCGTTGCTGTATTTCAGTGGTTTACTATATGCAATGCACCCCCTCTTTAACAGTTAATCCTTAACAGCTGAGGTTGGCATCTCTGTTACAACAGCCTTGTCTGTTGCCTTGACACATGGGTATTATGTTTGTGGATTATGTGTTTCTCTGTCCAAAATTTGTGCTATAACATGAAAATGCTTCCAGATCATGCAGTGCTTGAGTGTGAATTGCAATATTGTAGGTTTCATGTACTTCACAATCTTTATACTGGAGTAATATAATTTTAAGCTGTAAACTTCAGTTGCTTATTTTACCTAAAAATCATTGGGAACTTCTTACTTGCACTGAGAAGGCATCCAAGTATTTGCAAGAAGATACTGGTAAATGCTAGGTATGTGCCCAGCATTGTTCTTTGGTTTTATCTTCTTGTGGTCATAAGGTGGTTTGTTGTGGGCTGGGTTTTTTTGTGGGTTTTTTTGGTTTTGTTTTTGGGGGATTTTTTCGAGTTTTTTTACTTTTATATCTCATCTTTTTATTCCTTTGGTGTTTTTGCCAGCTTGTCTTGAAACTTAGAAGCTTGGCAGAGGTACCATATTTAGGTTCCACTTTCTAGGAGTCTTATCCACTGTTTGTAAATATGAAAAGAAAATATACCCAATGCCTCAACAAATAGAAATCTTAAATCCAGATGCAAAAAGCAGTTTAAAACTTGAGTGTTTTATTCTTTACAAACTCATCTTGTGAAAATCCAGGTTTAGCAATCCAGAGGTATTCAATCTGGATTTTTTTTTTTTAACGGGAAGAAATGAAAATACTCTGGTGGATTCTGACTCCAGTGTCTGACCTTGAAAAAGCCCATCTGTCGAAAGAAACAGGATTCTTTCTCCAGGGTTAGGTCACTCCACTCCAGGTGTGCATAGATGTGTAAGGGTGTGAGGCATGTTCCTTTTGTTTGAAATCAAATTGAGGCACCTGGGGGAAAAAGAGGGAGTGGGTGCATTGTGTGCCCCAGATAACTTTTGCACAAGGCTTTAAGACAAACCAACAAACCTCAACAAAAACTGTTTTTTGTGCTCCAAGTGTGTGTATGATTTACTGACTGTCTAAAACCCATATGTAGCAGAAGGTAGGTAATGCCTGTTATTTATGCTGCTCTGCTGCAGTAAGATTGAAAGCCATGCAGCATGAAGTAATCAACTCAGCTGCTCCTTGAGGTGACTGCAGTGAATACACTTGGGAAATGCTGGAGATAGTGTGCTTTGGACAGAGACAGTAAAGGGGAAAGTGACTTCATGGAAGGTTATCTAGGAGAGGATATTGTGGAACCCGTAGCAGGAAAACTGTAGTTACGGGTGGAAGCAGGTATGCTTCCTACAGAAGGATGAAAGTGCTGTAATCTGATTACTTGCTTATATTTGAAGTACTAAGTTTTATGGGTAGCTACTTGTAATTACTGATTGAAGCCATGGGCATGCTCAGGTGGGTGCAGAGGAAGGCCACAGTGGTGATCAGAGGAGCTGGAGCACCTCTCCTATGAGAAGAGGCTGAGAGCCTGTTTAGCCTAGACAGGAGACGGCTGGGGAAAGACCTTGTAGTAGCCTCCTAGTACTTACAGGAGACCTACAAGAAGGATAAGGAGAGACTTTTTAAAGGGAATGTAGTGAATAGGGCAAGGGGTAACAGTTTTAAACTGAAAGAGGGTAGATTTAGATTAGATATTCAGAAGCAATTCTTTTCTGTGGGGGTGGTGAGCCACCAGAACAGGTTGCCCAGAGAAGTTACGGCTTTCCCATCCCTGGAAGTGTTGAAGGCCAGGTTGGATGTGCCTCTGAAAAACGTGGTCTACTGGAAGGTGTCCCTGCCCATGGCAGGGGGGTTGGAATGAATGGTCTTTAAGGTCCCTTCCAACCCTAACTATTCAATGATTTGCAATTACATTCCTAGTAATTTGCATTACTTTCCTAGGACAGCCTCTCCAGTCATTGTGATTAGGGACAGGGTTGCAAATGTGTTTCTTGAGACTGTTGAAAATACTTTATATTAGAGGAAAAGATATGATGCTGATATCAATATAAATGTCAGTACCACTGTATGGCCAGCAGTCAGAAGGACATGGTGTTGTCTATGCTTGTGTGTGTGCTATAAGAGCCTCATCCTGCTCTTTTCTCTGGCTGAGCAGGAAGATAATAGAGAGATGTACAGTGGGAATCTCTTCAACAGGTGGGCTCAGACACTGGCTGCCCAGTAGCTCCTCTGGATCCCAGTCTTTCCAGTTTCTGGTGGTTGCAGATATGAGCTCACAGTGCAGCAGCCCCACTGCAGTACAGTCTCACTTCGGTGCGCGTTCCCGCACACTCCCAGCACTGGTCAGGACTCTCTGGGTCCCCAGAGCCCCACACCCCAGCTCTCCTGCTTAGAGAGGCACTTCCACCCAGAGCCGGCCCTTGCAGACCCACTGACTCCTTGCTTCCTGGCCATTTCACCTGCTCATCAGCTGGTCCAGCTTGATCCATGCAAGCAGTCAGACACTTGGACTGGCTGCAGGTGGTGTAGCATGAGCTCTTGGGCCTCTGTGACCAGAGATCCCTGGCATGGGGCTGGCACTGCAGTCACCGCAGTCTGAGTGCTGGCACCATAGACACACGGGCCTTTCGACCTGCAGTGCTACTCCATTTGCTGGCACACAGACCACGTACACACGAATGGAGAGCCCCTCTCCCATGTAAGAGATGGAAATGAGATTTAATAAGAATCACAGAATGCCTGAGGTTGGAAGGGACCTCTAGAGGTGCAGTGGTCCAACCCCCTTGTCCTGGTGCTGGGTGCCCATGATTATGTCCAGACAACTTCTTAATGGCTCTGAGGAGGGAGACTTACAACCTCTGCCAGCACAGACTGGATGCAGAGCATGGCCAAACAAGTGTACTGACCACAAAACTATTAATGCATAGCTGGCCTTTTGTATCCTGTTATTCCCCTGTTCTCCCCATAATTGTTCTTAGGCAAATCACTTCAGTCCGTCCATTTTCCCCACCTTTATTTTCTTCCCTAACGTTTCATAATAAGTAATTTGCAAACCCAAAATTATTTTCCCCCACATCCCATAGTGTCCCCCACTGTCAGCCCACTGGGCTGCAACTGCCTTTAGTCCAGAAGATGATCCAGAGAGCTGCTGTGGGTAACACATTGTGATGGGTTTCATGCATGGATAATGGAGGTGATGGCACTGCTGGGAAAGTCTGAGAGGAACCTGGCCAGGATGTGTTTGTTGTTTGCCTGCTCATGTTCCTCCTTTGGGCCTGTATATATGTACTCTCCTGGGATGCTCCCTAGCCCATCCCAGGACCTTTTGGCCCATTGATGTCTCCTGGGATGGGCCCGGGAAGATCCAAAGACTATTTCCTTTGGGCTCCCTGTGCTCCTCTGCAGGGGTACAGACAAACTTTTATCACTTAGACTGACAGAGTCATCTGTAGTTGCTTCTAGGTAGCAATGCTGGTAGTGCTGCAAGCAGACCTAAGGCAAAATAGAGAGTCACCAGCAGCATCTCTAAGGATAGCAGATGGTGCAGGATGAATTCTGGAAAAAAGAAGATTGCATAGTATTCTAGGAAAAATTACCCCTCTGTACCCCAGAGATGGGGGAGTTAAAATTGGTAATGCTTCTTTTATCTATCAAACTTGATTATGTTTCTTACTGGAAATTTTTTAATAAAATGTTACGAAGAGCTTTTACCATTTCTTATTTGCAGTTTCATCATCCTGATACCTCAGCGTTGATATTCTTTTCTTGTCAACATAATGCTGCAGTATAATCTATACACAATGTTCTTTTGGGGTTTTTTTGCATTTGTCATGAATTTTACTTTTGTGAGAGCGACTTCTTTTCTTTTGACTTTACAGATTATTCGGATTATGAAGACAGTTCTGTTGAATTCCTGGACAGGTGCTCTTCTCCCTTAACGCGCTCCTCGGGCAGCTCTCTGACTTTGCGCAGCATGTTCTCGGAGAAGAACACTTCATACCAGTATCCAAGAGCTATCCTGTCTGTTGACCTTAGTGGAGAAAGTAGGTTGAATGAGCAGCAAATTTCAGTTTATAGGTTTAATTTGTTAAGAAAGAGAATTTTAAAGGAAATAATTTGGTTTGTTTGGGATTGTAGCTATAAATATAGTGACTGATTTATCCTTCATCTGTTTAAATCAGAATGCTTACACTCCTCAAGCTGTTCTACATTGTACTTGCTTTGGTTAAGTGTTGCTATTCTGCATCTGAGGAGAGCACGTGAAAGGCACTTTGCAGAATTCATCTTGAAGTCTCATATACCAGCAGTGTGTTTGAGAGCGATTTTTTTGCTAATGCAGATTAAGATTTTTAACTGTTCAAACTCCCTGTATTTCTGTGAATTATTGTGTCTATCCACACACAGTTTCACATGTATTTATTTTTGTTAGACCTTTCAGATGTGGAGTTCTTGGATGATTCTTCCACAGAGAGTTTGTTACTTAGTGGTGACGAATACAATCAGGATTTTGATTCAACTAACTTTGAAGAGTCTCAGGATGAAGATGATGCTCTCAATGAAATTGTTAGATGCATTTGTGAACTTGATGAAGAAAATGGCTTTATGATTCAGGTAAAGAAGTTTGGTGTGTGGAGTTATATTTTCCGTGTGAATGTTTTGCTTGTGAAGATGCCCTTTTGATGTGTCGCAGACTGAAATTATGTAGAGAGCTGTACATAAGTGAACAAGAACAAAATATTTCTTTGTTCTGCACTTAGCTTGGCTCTGTTCAGTGGATGCAGAGCTGTTGCTCTAGGATGGGTTTTCTCTAGCAATTTGATATGTAGGACAAATTTGTAAGGAAAGGTAACCTATTTCTTTATAGTCAGCTGATAAATTTGGAATAAAGTATCCTCTGCCACACACAAACCATTGCTTCTGTTCCCCAGACCATCCTGATTATACGAGCTCTTCTGGTTTGGCTCTTGTGCTGTGCAGTACCACTTGTAGAAACCTCTCTGCTCACTGTAAATGTCCCTCCTCTGTGGGCAGCATCTCCTATGCAGACACTAAATACTGTCAGTACTGTGATGTGTGTTTCATCTTTAGAATAGCACTTCTCTCACACTGGATATGACTACCAGGTTTTAGAAACTGCTGAGAATTTACATCTTGGTATAGAAAAAAGGGAAGAAGAGTATACCATGTCTGCACAGCATTCAGGTGTTGATGGATTGCAACTCCTGCTGCTTATTTCTTTGTGCTTCAATGAGGAGAGCATTTCCCATCCATGAGTAATTTCAAGTCTTTTTTTCTCAAGGAATTTATAATGCAGTGATTAAATCAGATGCAAAAAGCAGTAAGGAAGAGCTCAGTTGTCAATAACTTTAAAAAGGTCCTGAATTTCCTGTTTTTTACCCCCATTCAAAAAACCAGGTTTGTATTCAACTATTACTGTGGTACAGTTCCTGTTGACAGTACGGAGCCTTTTAGTTGAGATTTAAAGGAAACAAGTAGGGCTGTTGTGTTAGTGGACTTACTGTTCTGGAACTGACAGAGCCGTGGCAGTGGAGGGCACACAGGATCTCTCTGGGAGCAAATTGAATTGCAGTGCTGTGTTGGAGGAGCTGAGCAGGAGTTCGGCTGTGGTAACAATGTGGAAAAATGGACTGGTGTAGCAATCTTTGGAGACAGGAGAGGATATTGTAGCTGTAGTGACAGGAGGAAAGGTGACTTCGGTGTTTTGAACAGGTTGATGCTCAAAGGCATGTCAAAGCAAAGAGGGGAGATTTTCAGCAGTGAGCCAGCAGATATTTAAAACATGGGCAAGCACAGAGTTGAGATAGGGAAATACCTTTTTAAGAGGTAGTTTCCTGCCTGTTTTTGAAGTCCAATGGCAGCCTGACTTTTCCTCTTCATGCTTGCCTCACTGAGAGCAACCAGTTTGCTGTTTCTAGGCTCTCATGTCTTACCACTTCTATTTTGCTCTCCTACTCTCTTGTTTCTCCTCTTTCATTTTCTCTTCATTTTCTTTTTCTTTTAGATTTTCCATTGGTGCGATATTAAAAGCACATCTTTCTAGCGCACTGGAGAGATGCTTTGTAAATATAAATAATTAAACTGAAGAGTTTTCTACTTTTCACTGTTATGCTGTAATGTATTACATTATCTTTCTACTTTACTATAATATTATATTCCTGTCTTATGTTTCACTACTAAATATGTAGGTGCTAAAATACTGAATGTTGTAATAAAATACTATTAAATATTACATCTTCAGTTTCTTTTTTTTTTTTCTGGTCTGGAGTTTGTAGTTGAGGTAACTTTCAGATCTAGAGCTCTTTTTTTAGCTTGACGTCTTTGTCTGCCCAAACACAAATTGCCCAACTAAAATAATCTTGCTCAAACCAGCTATTTAAATTAAACTGCTGTTCGCTGCATTTTGATGATACAAGAAGTATCTTCTGAGTTTTTGCATCTACTTGTCTCAGTTTTAGTTTTTGCTTTTGTTGTTTTTTTCTGATGTCAGTGTGAAGAATGCTTGTGTTGGCAGCACAGTGTATGCATGGGACTGTTGGAGGACAGCATTCCAGAGCAGTACATCTGTTACATCTGCAGAGATCCACCAGGTATGGATAAATCACCTTTATCTGCAGCCCTGCTTGGGATTTTTGAGCAGATATGTTATAAATTTGCTTAAATTGTTCAAGCTCTGTCTCTTTTGTGTTACGTGTAACGCTTCTTTGGGGCAAGTGATTCTAAATTTGTCTCTGAGCAGAAACTTACTTTTGTGATATAATATCATGGTCAGCTGTGCTAAATCTTCTCCGTGAACTCAGTTACCATTGTTGGACTTGTTGAAACTTAATTTCCCCCGAACTTTAGCACTTTTTATGTTTGTGTAGTCTGGAAAGCCTTTCTAAAGAAATCATTTTTGTTCAGGGATCTGCTTTGCCAGTACTTGGAATCACATTTGTTCATTTAAATATTTTCTTAGAGGAAAAGGACTCAGTACCACAGTACACTCAAATATGCTGTGGATGGCATTTCATAGTAATTGCAGTTTTAAGTGTTTGCATTTGCCCAGAACTTTGTAAAAGTGTGGAACTGAATATTTAAAATATAGAAAAATCTAGCACATCTTGTAGTAAACAATAGTGCACAAATAGCATATATTGAACTTCATATACTTAGGTTAAATTTTTAAGAACTAGGAAAACTCTATTTACTTTTAAACTGAATACATTTGATTAGACAGATATTGATTTAAAAATTATTCTGTGATAAACCCATTTTTCTTAACAGTTATTTGGAGAAAAACTAAAGAATTTGGAAGAAAGTTTTTTGTATTTTCTTCTGACAGTTGATACAAGTGCATATACCTGTCTTCTGGTGAAGTATCTAGCACTTCAGCTGTTTCAAAAGGGCAAGGAGACTACAACTTCAAATTTACTTTCTTTCTAAATTTAAGAAGCGAAATACGAAAATTGTTTGCAGAGTTTTTATGAGCTATTTTTGAGATGAAATATTAGGAAAATAGAGCTGGTTCTGTATGCCTCAGTGTGAACTGAAACTGGTGGTAGAGAGTCTTGTCTGATAGTTCTGTGTGGTGTCTCTTTGAGCAGCCCAGCTTTTTCTTGCTAAACACAGCTAATTTGTCTTGTGTTCTTTCCCTGCTCTGTATTAGGTACTTCGTTTTCCCCTGCTATGCAGAGTCTGTGTCCCTAATTTTTATCTTCTCTCCCTTCCTAACCATTACTTCTTTTCTTTCTATGTCAGGAGAAAAAAGTCATTCTCAATGTCAGTATTTTAAAGTGTATTGGGATAATGGGCAAAAAGGAGATAGACAGGGTATTCTCCTGAAAGGTATGAAGGGCTTCCATCAACCCGTTCTTTGTTCTGTATTTGATGATAGTATGATTTGAAATCAAGTGTGAGATATTGCCGTCAGTCCATCTGGGTTCCTTGTTGTGATCAATAACATTACAATAATTAGCATTATGCGTTTCCAGTTTTGGGTGGGCTTTTTGGTTTTTGTTTTATTATGGGGTTTTTTTTGGATTTGTTTGGGTTTTTTAGTCGTTATTTAGCTACTGTAGAAGCTTTAGCTAAATACTCCTTCCTTCTGGTTGGGTTTAAGACTGTTACCCATAGGAGGGAAGACCTGACGCCCACATACATCAGTACCCTCTCTAGAAGTCTGGTGAAAGGCACCTCAAAGGAGAGTGTAAGAGCTCTGCTGTCAGATATAACTTTGAAATATCTGCTTTTCCTGAAGCTTTTTCCTGGCTTCTGATAAATAGATACTGACTTCAGTATTGAAGCAAAATATTTATCTTTTAGAAATGAACTGGATGTTTTGGATATGTCCGTATAAAATCCACTCTCTAACATCTCTCTTGGTAACTTAGGCTTTCTTTTTTAAAAAAAAAAAAGTTGTAGTATTTAGATAAATAAAATGCCAATGTAAACTTTTTTTTTTGGTGGTTATTTTGATAACAGCACAGATCTTAATATCATATAGTTTGATTGCAAAGGTGATTAGGTGTTAATTTCAAATGCCATTTAGAGGGGTCTTGAGGTTTCAGGCTTATTTTTGTTCTCATAAGTTTTAAGACTTTCCTCCTAATCCACAAAAGCTAAATTTTAATATATTAATAGCAAGCTCTTGAGTCATCCTTTCATGGATGTTAGGAGATATTTAGGCAAGTACAGCACATAATTACAGCACTCTAGTTGTAAATATAATTCTGCTGTGGCTTTAGATGGCCCTCAATTTGTTTATTGCTTACCCCAGGACAGAGGTGGAGTGCCAAATATCTCTATGACAAAGACTGGCTAAACAATGGACACATGTGTGGATTATCGTTTTTGAAAGAGAATTACTCTCATCTTAATGCCAAAAAGATCGTGTCAACACATCATCTACTGGCAGATGTATATGGGGTGACTGAAATACTGCATGGATTGCAGCTGAAGATTGGGATACTGAAGTAAGTATCAGTCCAGGGTGTATTTTCCGGCTTTATATATTCAGGTGGCAGAGACTACCATTATTCCATACGCATTTTTCTCTCACATTGAAGTTCTTTCTTGTATAATATTTTAAACAATTCAAGTGCAAGATGTGGAGTACTGTCAGTTTCAGTGGGAGTTAGATGTTCAGCACCCAAACAGATATGGTCTATTGGGATTATTGGTGATTTCATTGGTAAATTTTACGTTAAAGAGACATTCTAGATGTATCTTAAATTGATGAATGACCTAGGAATACTTAACGTTTGATAATGGTGTTTATCAGTAGCCAAGATCTAGGAGAATTGGATGCTAGATAGTTCAGTGACCTAAGTGCTGTTCTCTATAACTTGTTTTTTTTCCCTCCCCTTCATTGCAGAAATAAGCATCACCCAGACCTTCATCTCTGGGCTTATTCAGGGATGAGAAAAGAACAAGAACAAAGAACTGTTGGGGTAGATAAAAAATTAGTGACTTTGCAGGAAGCTGTTTATCCAGGTGAAAGGACATGTCATAGTCAAAACCATAAAGAGCCACCCAGTATACCCCAGAAGATGGAAGAAACATATATCACAAGTGAGCACAGTTACCAAAAACCACAGAGTTTTAGTCAAGACTACAAAGCAGTCACTGACCCTATGAGCTCAGATGATGAAGACACAAGTAGCTTTGAGGAAGATCAGGAATATCACACAGAGAATAAAAACTGTTTACAATATTCTTTTAAAGATGGTGGCATGAATGAGCAGGTAAGTATCATTCTTCACCTGGGAAACTTTATTTGGAAAAATATATTTAATCTGATAAAACTGAAGTACATGCAGGTTTTTAAAAATGTTTATTTCTGTAAGTTGACATATTCTATCAAATAAATCAGCAGAAATTACTGGAAGCAAAGTTGGATCACTGAAATACTTCCAGGTGAAGTATGTTTATTTCAGCTGGTGTATGAAATACAAAGTATGGTTAAAGTATTGCCTATGCTAAAACTTTATTCTCAATCTAATGTTTTGAGAGAAAAGAACCCTTTTCTTAAAATGCAGGGTCTTGGAACAGCTTACATGTTTTTTGCAAGGTGAGGAAAATGGGACAGGTTTCCCTTTTTCTCTGAGTTCGGTTATCTACCTGTGTTAGGGGTTTTTTTGTTGTTGTTTGTTAAACCAAGGTTTTTTTAATAGTGTTTATTATTGTACTGTGTTCTTCTTTTAATAGCAGCACTACCTAGAATGCCATCCACAAGTAATGATTTACTGACCAACTAATTTCACCCCATGGGCAACTGCTGTTCAGTCTTCTATATTGCATATTTCTTCTAATGAAACATTTTTAGTCACGATTATATTTGCTGTTTAAACATCTTTCTCATTTTGACATTAATGGTTTGAATCCATTATTTGGTGGAAAAGGTCCGAAACTTGTTAATCTGGTTTTAGTGAAGAGTTCTCTGAGGAAAAACCAAAGAGAACCAAACCTTTCTGTTTTCTACAATACCAACTGTGTGAGGATGAATCGTCCAACTCATCCCTCTTTTGAAGTACAGTTTCTGGTGTGGAAGAAATGAGTATGATACATCTTTTTTTCTTTTTAATTTTAGTTCTAAATGTGGCATGTAAGCTGTATAGTCTGAATGGGGAATTTTTGGCTCATTCTAGTTAGAAATACCCGTTTGTATGCTAAATTGCTCCTATATTCAGGTTTATAGTAAGGAGACATGCAGCAGTGCCAAATACGCTTGCCTTCCAACAGCAGTTTGAATTGTCATTGTAAATAGTACAAATAGTATAAAGACATTTAGAATTAAAGGAAAATATGCATGAGCAGTGAAACAAAACTAATATTTCCTTCAGAGATTCAAGCATATATCTAAAAAGCTAGGTGCTCTCTGTTTGATCTTGTCCCAAACAGATCTCTTCTTGGTTTAAGAGTGTTCTTTCCTTTGGGGACACCTTAATCACCTTGCCAGTCATCAGCCTTGATACTAAAATAAGGCCTTCTGCCTAAACATGGTAGGCATGGAAGAGCTCTCTTTGATTTCTCCATGAACCTGTTCGCACTCACCTTAAAACTGACATTGAAGGACCATTTTTAAATGATCTGACATCTCTGTAAGGTGCCTTTTCTCCTCTCCTTGTCAAACTTTGGTTGGGGCTTTGAATTTTCCTTTCTAGCATTCTTCAGAGCTCTGAATATTCTGGTTTTCCATACTGTTCTGTCTTACCCTAACCTGCAGTTCTGTTACATCCTTCCTTTTCTCTTACAAACACTGTTTGCATTGACTGTTATCAAGTCCATTTTGGGGCTATGCATTATCTTTTAAATTGTATTTAGTTTCCTTGGTTTTGTTTCTGAAAGCACAAGCCTTCCCCACCTGAACCTCCTGTTATTTCTTGTCCACAAGCTGTATCCTGCACTCTTCTCCTGCCATTGCTCCCTGATTGCCTACGTTGATTCCATAGCTTAGAGGAGAACCTGGATTTTGTGATTTTTTTCAAGAAGCATTTACTAGCCATTTGAATAAATATAGAGGTCATTAGAAGAAAAAACACCTGCTTAAGATGCTATTTAGTTATTAAGTTCCTTAGCTTTGAAATTTTCTCTAACTTACCTGAAGCCAGCTGAAAGATGATTTTGGCTTTAGAATTATGGACTTGGATCCTTATACAGCAAGGGAAAAATGACTATACAGCAAGGGAAAAATGGCATTCCTGTGGTTTTAGAGAGGTTCTGAAAATTGGAATAGAGCATTTCTTATTTATATTGGAAATATTTTTCATAAGATTACTAATTTGAATACTGAAAACACTGTGGAAGCAAATCTGATGTCTTCAGAGAAGAGAGATTTTAAATACCATAAAAGCATCAAAACTCTCATACCTTTCAAATCTATCTCTGATACATGATTTTAACTCCTTTAATGAATATTATGAGTATTAACAACACTTGTCCCATCTGACTTGCTAATAAAGCTGCCCTCAGGTCAGTCAGAGTTTATTTTTTTGGTTGGGATTTTTTAATTGATTTTAATCTTAAAATGAAAGTTGGATTTTTTTGCTTAAGTAGTAACTTAAAATCCATCAGTTCCTATTTTCCTCTTTACCTCTCTTCTCACTCTTCCCATACTTGACTGGAGAAAGAAATACTTTAATAACAGACCTAACACTATTTCTTTCTTATGTGGTGTGGAAAATTAGCTTGAGCTCTTCAGAGAAGTGTATTAATACAATTAAAGTCACTTTTTGCTCTGGCATTTGACATGAACTGACGCTGTGTGAGCATGTGTATCTGGCATTCTAGTCCTTAAAATAGAATCTTCAATAGTGAAAGGACTTCCTTGGATATGAAGTCATAGTGGATATAAAATGGAAGCTGTTAATCCTGCTACTTACTGGAGATGCTGAGCATTTTAATGCATTAAATCTGGTCTACTTCTATTCAGTAGCTGAAACATCAAATATAGAAAGATTAGGAGCTGGTGTATTATCTCTGGCTTGCTGTGAAAGTACTAATTATTTCAAAGAAGTCAATCTTCCTCAGATCCTACGTTTGCATAACTCTGCATGTTACTGTAACTGTCCCCAAACATGTTCAGTTCTGTCCCAGACTTGTGCTTGGAAGGTTGGTGGGGTCATAGCAGGTATGAAGAGAAGTTTTTTGTCTTAATCAGCAAACAGAACAGATTGCCCAGAGAGGTTGTGGAGTCCCTCCCTCACTGGAGATACTCCAGAATAATCTGGACACAATCCTGTGCCGTGTGCTCTGGGATGACCCTGCTTGAGCAGAGAGGTTGGACCAGGTGACTCACTGTTGTCCCTTCCAACCTGACCCGTTCTGGGATTCTGTGAAATAGGATGTCCAGCTTATTTGTGCAAAATAGTGACTGTTGGCATCTTAGGTGCTACTGTATGGTAGGGAGTTTTCCATGGAAACAAACCTTAGGATTTTGCACATTTTTGGTGGCAGTAGACCTGTGCAGTTCAGCACTTTATGATTTAAGTTGCTGTTTGTATAAAAAAGGCATAGAAGTACAATCTGTCTTACTACATTAAACAAAGTATTTGAACTGATAAACTTCAGTATTAGGGAAATGGGGCAAAAGGTATAGATGCTTATTTATGTGGAATTTGCATTTTGTTTGGTTTAGTCTATTGATGTGTCATGGTATGTGGCTTTTTGAGTATGCTTCTTGTCATGTATACAAAAGTACAGTTCTAAGCCAGCAGAGTTTGTCATGTGACTCAAATGTTGAAATCAACACCAGAAATTAAAACAAAGCAAAAAACAATCTTAAATGGCAATTTTTTTTCTTTCTGTTGCTCCTATGAAGAATTCTGCTGAAGGAAACACTGTGTTTGTTTGTAATGAAAGAAAAGGCTCAGAAGAGCAAGTGGACACACATCTTCAATGGCAGCTAAATCTCCTCACCCATATAGAGAATGTACAGAATGAAGTCACCAGCAGAATGGACCTGATTGAAAAAGAAGTTGATGGTAACTGCATTGCCAGATTACTTGTTAATATGCCTGTAGCAGCATCTCTTGTGACTAATGTGTTCAAAGTGACCTGAGGCACTGAGGATGGATTTTTAAGTACTCTGTTCAAATTTGGGTCCCAGAATTATAAGCAGAGCTTGTATCTTTGATCTCCCCACTCCCTTCCAGAAGTTTTCAATGCCCAGTAAAGTATCTCAAGCACACAGAACCCCTGAGCTCAGGCTCAGACTTCAGAAAGCTTAGATAACTTGTCTAGTCTTTGTCCAGATATGGATCATAAAGTGGATGGCTTTTTCTACACCTGGAGTGATTTTTGCCTGATTGTTCTAGTAATTGACAATATTTAGGGGGAAAAAAAAGATGTTTATTGTGCCTTCAACTTTGTTTTTTTATATATTAGTAAGCAAGTGGTTTCATGAAGACAATTCAATCTTCATGAGAAAACTTGAATGAAATTATAGTGTATGGGAATATTGTAGCACATAGTTTCTATGACTTGCCGGTCATAGAAACTAGTAATTAAGGGAGCTTGTAGTCTAATCATAGGAGTCCTTAATTTATCTTTTAACAAATAAAATTGTCTTATTTCTATTTGCAGTTTTACTTCCAGTATCCCTGCTTTTCTTAGGCAGTTTTTCTAAACTAACAGGGTTGACCTTTTACCTTCTCTGTTTCTACAAGCAGAGAAATGCCTTGAAAACATTTATTGAAGATTGGAAAACCATTCTGTAATCTGGACCTTGTCCACAGGAGCTTGTTAAAGTGGCAGAAACAAGCCTTATGTTAAAGGGTTGCATTTTCTTTTCCAGAACTGTCAGAGAAGACCATGAACTGAAGTTGCTTTTATGTGTATAGAGGGTAAATTGTGAGCCAAGGGTATAATTTACTCCCAAGTACCTTTTTATAGCAACAATCAAATCAGAAGATTGGATTGTTCAAGAGAAATACAGAATTAGTTGGTGTTTCCCTGTCAGGATTTCTTCGGTTGAATAAAAATCACAGCCTCAGTGTATTTTCCCTTTTTATGAAAGACAAAGTAAGAGAAAAAAGTTTAATTTTTGTGGAAACTGTTTCTCAGACACTTGCTCTAATCAACTTCTTCCTTTTCCTCTTGTAGTTTTAGAAAGCTGGCTTGATTTCACTGGAGAACTGGAACCACCAGATCCTCTGGCAAGATTGCCTCAGCTCAAGCGACGTATCAAACAGCTCTTAATTGACATGGGAAAAGTACAGCAAATAGCAACACTTTGCTCTGTATGACAAAAGGAAGAATAAAGAAGTAAAAATAGGTTCTTTACAGTGAATTTTCTTATTAGCCACGAGACTTACAGGAAGATAGCAAAAAGCTGAACATTTATCTGGTTCTTCGCTGATTACGTTAATAGCCTGAAGTATTAGAAAGAAGAGAGGAAGTTTAAAGTCAGGAATCTGTTTTATTGAAAATATGAATATTCAATGTCCAGGCTTCAAAGTTTTATATAATATACTGAGAAATGTTAATTTCTCAGGATTTTAACATGTTAAACAAGTAAATCTTCAGATACAAGAAAATTCAACAAACCAAAACTCAACAAAGAGCAATTCTACTATTTTGAAACCCTTGGCAGCATTTTTAAATTAGCAGAATTCAGCTGACTAAAAATGCAATCCTCTTATCTTGCTAGTGAAAGGTAGATACAGAGAGAGCTTGTATCTTCTCTACAAGGAAGGTTTTTAGGTTATTTCTTTCTCTTATGAATGTTCAGGAAAACAAACATACTAGCTTTGGTTTTTGAAAAAAATTGCTTGTCATGGTCTCCCTTTAAAAATATTTTTTTAAATAGAAGTCCCTAGAACAGCACCCCTAGGCTCCTTTAAAACAGAAGTGGCAAATAGTGGTCAGATGTGCCAAATAATGTTAAAATCACTGGGATGAGAGTTTGATTACGACTTACGCGAAGGTTTTTTCCAAAGTCCTGCTCGGTGCCAGCAATCCTTCCAAAATTGTATCTAGTTTATGTTTTTTATGTTCTATAGCAGTATTCAGGAATCAAGGTACAATTTTTGTCCTGGGTAGCTCTATTCTGGTGTTGGCCCTCTGAAAGCTTCACCATCCTCAGTGGGGATGTGGAATGACAAGAGCAGCAAAACTGTCTGTGGCTGTGAATATTCTAAACCACTAGAGAAAAAAATCACAAGATACCTTATCTAAGTTGTTTTTATAAAATTTTTCGGCTTCAGTGAGCAAAATGTCATGAAACCAAAGGCAACCTACTTGCTCTGTTAGCTCTTGTTGGATTTTGAGCCCAGGACTTTTCCTGTGCTGATAAGTTTCCGCTGTACCCAGTGCTACATCCATGTCTGTGTGTGTATGTATATGTGTATAGATGCACATGTACCTATATACATGCCATGCACATTTCTATCTACACATGTCTAGTTTTATTACAATAGACTACAAGAACTGGTGATTCATGTTACCTTTTAACAAGCAGTTTCTAAAATTGAAAATAATGTATGTACAGGTTTTGAAATTTGTAAAATATGACTGTTAAAAGGAGGCTATTTAACTGAGGACAGTAAGATACTTGAACATTTTATGCCTCACATCTGTTTATCAGTTCTAGTTATCTGTATAAATGCATTTTAGAACCGATAGACAGTAAACTTGAATTTACCTTTTGATAAGAGTACAAGCCACTGTACATTCAAAAATTATTTAAATTTGCAAGCACACTGTTCTATATGTAAGGTACTGTATGTAAAACTGTTTATTAAAACTATTCTGCATACTCTACATTTTCCACTTTTCTTCCTGATCTACATACAAATGTAAAAAAGAAGTGATTGTTATTATGTACAGACCATCAGAAAATCTTGGAATGCCTTTTAAGGATGCATACAACTGAAAAATGTGCCAAAGATGGATTATCTGGGAAAGACTTTGCAACCAGTGCATTGAACTTTCATGGTAAAACCATTATTGAGAAAGAAAGCAGCGTGGCTGGTTCATTGCTAAAGTAAACCTAACCTGACCTTTCCTCTCTGTCTGTCATACCTGAAGTGAGTTACCACTGTTGATGGCCAAAGCAAAATGTAAACTCCTGTTACAGAGCGGTTGCTATTTAAAAAGTCTTCCCACATCAAGCTTGTAGGAGTCGTCCCAGAGCTGCGTGATAACATGGAATTATGGAGTGGTTGGCAACTCCATAATGCAGAAAGAACATAAGAGCTGAGGAGATGTTGACATTTTATAGCAACTGTTAATAAATACTCTAAATTGATGCTTAAATAACTGCTTCAAACATGAATTGCTGAGTGACCTACTTGCTTGTGGATATGTGAGACTTTTTTATAGACTATTCATTTGCTGCATATCCTTGAATGTGGTACTATGTGTACTGTATAAGAGAAGTGTAAATCCAGGTGAATTACTTTGAAACAAAGTGGAGTGTATTTACAGAATTTATACAGCATACACTGTAGCAATATTATGCCATGTGTGTGCATGTGTGTGATGTAATATAATTGTAAATGTTACTGAAAGTGAAGGTGGACTTGGAGAGTTCAGGGGGGAGGACAGAGGTTTTATTCTTACTACAGAGGTGGAGGAATGGTATCCTGAAAAGGAAATCCTAAGGTCAAAGTTGAAGCTGCCCTTGCAGCTTTAGTGTGTCTTCTGTTTGTATGTGTAATGGCCTCTTAATTTTCACGAATATGTAATTTTACGCCTCAAGATCCTGCCTTGTTCAGGATGGACTGTGCTTACAAAAACAATCTGTTCAGTATTTTTTTATGTACATTGTGTAGTCATGTATTATAAAAATTCCTGCAAGCATTCATATCTTCTAAGAAATACAATCTCGGTGTCTGTACGGACCATGCTATGTATGATACATCATGTACTGCTTGAATGTTTCACAAACTTGTCTGAGTTTGCTTTCTCAAGTTGTGGTGCTGGTCTGTAACACGTGGACATTAGTTTCTGACACCAGTTTCTCAAGTATTCAAATGTTTGGGATGCTTTTGAGGTTTTTCTTTTAAACACAAGTCAAGTGCCATAAAAATGCTAAGTGTTTTGCACAGAATGTAACCTACACTTGATTACTTTGCTTGCGTGCCAGTCAACCCCAGTGTGTTCTGGCTCTTACCAATATTTCATCCTAGTTGGCCTTATCTTTTTCCTGTAGGCATAATTTACCATCTGTCTTCCTGCTTCCTCTCTAAATAAGCCAGGGATGTACACTCAGTCTATTTGCAACATCATTTATTGGGGTGTGAATTGTGATTGCGTTGTTTGATGGAGGGGACAGACCCTCTCTGAGGAAAGAATAGTATATGGCGGTGTAAGGACTGTTTGATATATGTGCACAGAAAGGCAAAATGTTTAAATTTGCAGCCTTCTTTCACTGAATAGGAGTTCTAAATAGTAGTAGACAAAAGGGAAATGCCATTTTACAGAAGCCTCTTGTGATTTCACAGAGCTAAATGGCAAACTTGGAGCCTTTGAATTCCCAGCTTTTTGTCTGAGGGTTAGTTAGGATTTGTTTGTTTGCTTGCTTGTTTTTTTAATGGCGGCATCAGGGTGATTTCATTTCAAAGCCTGCTCCTACTTGTGACCATACCGAAGGCATCTACATCAGGACTTCTGTGTTTCAGTTGCAGTGGTAGCAGCAGGACAGCAATAGTGCAGTCATAAATGAAATGTAGTGTTGGTGCTGTAGTCTGGTATGACATGATGGAGCTGCCACGTTCTGGTTACAAAATGGATATGGTTCAGGTCATATCACAGGGAATGGGTTGGAAGATGCTTCCTGTTAACCCTTTTCTTGGGTAGCTGTAGGTTGAATAGTGCCCATATTTTGAATATTCTGGCCTTAGATGCATAGAGCTTTGTTCAGCTGTGGAGTGGTTTACAGTGGTAGAAGCCTGTTTTCTTTCAAATAGAAAAGAAGATGGGTTGCAAGTTTCTGATAGATTTCCTGTGTTTGCTGGGTGGCAAGGAATTGAAACTGTTCTTCCATGGGTGCAGGTATCTTGTATGGCTGACAGCCACCTGTGTCTTAATTTTGTCTCTGAGCTTCTACATGTGCTCATCTGTTCGTTTTGCAGCTTGCATCTGTTTCTCCTTTGGTTCTTCAGCTTTCTGCACTCTGGTTTCTGTGGTGCCTGGAGGGTTTCACTCCTCTGTTCTCATGCCCAGTTCTTCCTGGCTGCTGTGGGAAGCAGTCTTGGGGAAAGGTCTCTTCTGCTCTTCTGTCTGCAGCCTCCAGAGTGTTCTGGGACTTGTGTACAGTTGGAGTGTGTGCACCATAATCAAAATCTTTAGGTGTTTCTGCTGTATTCCTTAAGTAAGCCTCTTCTGTCTTGTGCAAGTGGTGATCTCCCTCTACTCCCACCTGGCTTCTAACTTAACTAGACTTGAATTAATATTACAGCAAAACCCCTCTGGCACTGTTGGGCTCCGGCACTCCTTACCAAACTGAGGATTGGGATGCAAAGGAGTCATTCAAACATTACAGTAAAATTATGAAAGTATTTTGATGTTGTAAACTACACTATTTTTCCGTTGTATTTGAAGGGAAACAGTAACCATTTTTCTTCACTGGAACTTTAAAAGGCACAAAACTGATCCTGAGCTGAACTGGAGCTTGATGTAAAAATCAACAAGTGGAGAGTGGGCAGGACTCTGCAGGCAGGGGCTTCACAGCCAAAAGAGCAGTAAGGCCATCCCAGCTGTCTTGCCCTATTAGTATCTCTGTGGAGGTGCTGGTGTGTTAGGGGGTATGTGCAATGATGCCATTCATTTGCAAGCAGGATGGTTCAGAACACTGGAGCTATAGGTTTTTGCTCTACTGCTTAAGAATGTTTCAGTATATGCACCTTAATTTTGGAGTGCTTATTAAAGTCAGAGGCTTAATCACTTTTGAAATGCCCATTGCTATTCTCACATTTTATTAGCTCACAGTTTTTTTCTCTTGTACTGATTGCATATGGCTTTAGGTGAGGATTTTGCAGAGGCTGTTTGAAATGCTTCAGTAATAGTTTCTGTTATATTTTGTTATGTCCTGGGCACTGGGTGTGGGGGTCTGTCTTTAGCAATAAATATTATACACTATGTGTATATCTGTTTGTATATGGAAAACAAATACAGAGCATGTAATGATGGTGAAAATACACTGCACCGAGTGCAGATTGTGCATTCAGCAGCCATTCTGCACCAGCCTGAATGACCCAAAATGGAAAATTTGATACCACATGGAGAAAATGAACTAGCATGAAAAATCATTTAGAACAGAAGTTCCCTTCTCTTACTTTGTGGGCTGGATAACTAAAGCTAGTTCAATTGCTGTTTACTTCAAACAGTAGTCTTCCTTTTCTGAAAACTGGCCAAGCCTCCTCTGTTCAGCTGGAGCCATGTGTGTCAGTGTATTGTCACTAAACACTCTGACAGAGGCAGCACTGCACTATGATTAAATCTTCTATGAGAGAAGCAAATTACTTTCTTCTGTGATTTGTTTTTTATAATAGCAATAATGTTGACTGCATTCTAATACTCACAATAAAGGTCTGTTGAGATTGTTGTGTGCCTGGGCTCCCATTCCGTGGGCTTTTCTTCTGGTGAGCTAGTGAGCGAGTATGTTTTAAAGTATTAGGGAATCTTCAGTTGCATGTTTAGCCTGTAGACCCTAGGTTATATGCAGTCATTGATACTCATTTTTCTACATTGCAAAGCTTGAGGGAATCTTCAATTGTACTTTAGCCTTTAGGCAAATGGTACAATCAGTAAATTATTTACAGTACTGATTTCCTTACTGTATATGGCAAAGTAATTAGAAGATTTTTCTGTTTCTGAACTGTTTTGGTGTTTTAACAATTTCAGGGTTTGAGTTTTGCAATACACTTCATTCTTTACAGTCACTGTCTTTAAACAACGTGATCACAATGATGGCATCTCTTCTTGTGGGCAGACATCTGCCTTCGGAGGCTGTTTTCTGCCTTTGTACAATGTCATTACAAAGTAACTTTTAGTTTTTGCGTTTAGTGATACATTTTAATATCATCCACAAGTTGTTCAAGACACTACTGTGGTAGAAAACAAACCAGCTGACAATACTAAGGAAGTTCTTTTAGACATCCTGTGGACAAACGCACAAATGATAAGCAGCAGATGAATGAAATTGGACAGAATCTCACTAAGCTACTGATACAGAATTTTTTTTTTTTTGTTCATAGAAAAAGTAGATATGATCATAAATGTAATGAACTTAAAAATTTTAATTCTGAAACATTTTAATCATTGTTGAAGAGACAGTCTCAAAGCAGGCTCTCAAATTTAAGATACAAGACCAGATTCAGATCTTGGAGCAACACACTGAAACACTTTATTTAATTAGCAGACTTCCTAAAGAAGAGGTTTCCCAAGTCAGACCAACCATCTGGCCAGCCCGGTGTCTTGCCTGGAGTAGAAATAGGATGTCAGATCTATATAAACATACTGTGAAATATCTGTGCAAATTGGCCTTTCCCTAAATGTGTCTTTCACTTCTAGCAAACTGAGGTTTCCTGTACCAAAATTTTTAAGAAGTCCATTGGTTTTATCAGTCACTTGACAGATCTGGGCTCCCCAAGTTTAATCTGCCTTTTTTCATTGGTGGCTTAGTGAATTCACAGCTTTGTTGTGTGGAAGGAGCTGTGTTTGTCCTTGAACTTCCTTTCTGACTCCACTGGCTCTACACCATTGCCTTTAGTCCAGAGAAGGTTAAATACTGCATTATTGAAAAGACCAAAAGCAGTTTTGTCCCACCAACACCAGGAGTTTGGCACTCTGTTGCTGTCCTTGTGTGACTAGTGATGACTTTTCTCACTGCCTCAGCTGGTTTTTGTCAAATATTGAATCGATTCAAGGTACAAATCTTGTGTGTCACTGCAGGTTGCAGACCTGGCTCCTGCTTGGGGTTTCAAACCAATCTGCATCTCACGTGTTGTGAGAATAAAACACCTGTTTTTCTGCCTGGAGTCACTGTGGGACTATTGGATAGAGGAAAACTCTTATCTTCAATGAATAAGTAAGAAAAAAGCCATTTTACCTGTCCTAGAAATGGTCGGTTCCTGCAGGGACAAATGCAAATTCAAGTATTCTTACATGAGCTTCTTTAGGTCCTTCTGTCACCAAAGGCACTTTTCCAAATGGTAAATTATAATTTAAAATTTGACAAGTCCTGTGCCCACTTTTCTGATCTAGCCAAGTTTAGCATAGAAATTACTGAAACTTCCCCATCATTTTTCAGTTTGAAGAACATGTCATGTATAAAGTGAATACACTGAAAAGTGTATTATCTGGGGTTGTCATCTTGTTGTCTCTTAATTTTGCTTTACATGAGGACTTAATTAGAGATGATAGAGATAAGTGCTTCACAAGGTCTTGGAAAGAAATGTGCTGGATGTAAACCTTAGTCCTCTATCTCTAAGTGTAACAAATGGTGTTAGTCTGTTTTTATGTAGCTTTCTTAAAACGTGTGAGAGGATTGTCCAACATTGGTGCTTTATTTAACACAGAAAAACAATTTATTATTTAAAATAAATGAACTGATTGATGTGAGCATAATTTCACAACGTTTTCAGTTCTAAAATTTGCTTCCAATTTGCTGCCTCATTGAGGAGGGTCCCTCCAGTTCTTTTTTTAAGCTAAGGTTGACTTCTCAGTCTCACATTTTATTTGGGTAAGGCTAGCTTTTCTGTGGGTACAGATGTCTGTGTATTTATATACAGGAATCATTTATCCCTGGGCCTTTCTATATGTAAAATTGCAGTTGCACAAATTGTCTCTTCTGCTAAGAAAGTGTATGAAAAACTGGAACAATGAATAAATGTCTGCTTCTCCCTTGAGGTTTGTGTTCAGTGTCTGATCTCACTGACCTTTATCTTTCCCCTAACAGTTACAGTTTGTAGTATAGATTGAGTATCTTTTGCCAAAGTGTACAACAAACAAAACCCTCATTTCCAGCACTAGAGCAATGATTTTAAAGACATGATAGTTTTAAGGCTGTTTTGGCCACAGGACCTTTTCCACTTCTTTTTTGCTCTTCATTGATGATCTAATTTAAGATGTTACTCCACCTTTTCTCAGTTGCTAAAAATAGAGGTCAATTCCATTGTCACTTCACTGAAGGTTATGCAAGTAACCTTTTCTTACTTTGTATTTGACCAGCCGTAGATAGACAAGTGCCTCTTTTTCTCTGATGAATGTGAATTCCACATATTGCTTTGTAAACAACTTTTTTTCCTTTTTAATCCACGGGCTCTTGCATCCCCTTGAATGAGCATGTACCAAGATGCCAACCTTGGTTTGACGTACATCTAGAAGTGGTTTAAGTGATGCCAATTACCAAAATTCCTTTTCTCAGTTTTCAAGAGACTTTTAAGATTTGGCTGTTCTTCCCAGCTTGAGTAGTTCATAGGTTGTTTTCTAAGTGTTTCTGAAGGAAAGAATAGTCATCTTGGGAATCAACACTATGTAGACACTGTGAGTTTTTGCTTCTTTCTGGTAATAATAGCCCTTTGATACTTCCTGCTTTCCTGTCTGCCTTACTCCATTATCAGCCTTTTATAGCAAAGAATAAAGAAGGAAAGTAAGTAGCGACCTTAGTAAACTCCTCTCCCCATTTGCTGTGCAAGGAACCTGAATGACACTTTTCTAATAACTTTAGAAAACTGGATTGAATCAATATCACTCACAGACCCCCAGCACACTCTGGAGATGTTTTATTGGCTTGGAAATATCACAGCACCTGTAAGCACTGACCTTGCTGCCCCTGCAGAGCCTGCTGTGGCACTGGACTGGGCTCTCTCTTGTTGCTCGCATGTGTCTGCCCCACTGTGAGGGGGTCAGACACAGGCCTGAGGCTCTTGAAGCATCCTTGGGTCAGAAATACATGTTGTGGTCAAACTTTTCTTCTTTCCTGATTTAGCCACCCTAGTGCTAATACTGGTTGTTTAGTCGGATTCTTTTGCTCTGCATGGATGTTTCCCTACAAATGCTATGCTAATAAAAAATTCAGTTTCTTTCTGTGCCTGTTTGATCAGGGCTGTTACAGGATTTGTCATCTTTGTGCCTCTAAAGGTTGCCTTTTTTTGTTCTGTCGTCTACACTGGCTGTGTTCTTCATCTTTTCTCAGCTTGATCATTCTGCAGACTGTTGACTTTGCTCAAGTCCAGAATAAGTTGCTTGAAAGTAAATTCCAGATACAATTCCACTAATTTTTTAAAGACTAGTCATGCTAAAGCAAGCTTGTGCTGCTCTTGGAGATCATATTTACCGTATTCATCAAACACCATGGCATGGCAGTGGTCTACAGCCAGCACAGAAGGATGCTTGAATCACTGCTGGCACAATCTTAGTCTGTGGGAGAATATCAGCAGTTGTTCCTAGGCTGTCTAGTACCCATGAATCACAAACAAGAGTGCTGCTCTCACTCTTTCTTGAAATCAGCTTAAATCAAGCTTCAAGCATGTGCTGTTATTATTTAAGTAATTATTTGGGGCTTATTTATCCAACCACCTTTGTGCAAGTGAGAGTGAATTCTCATAATTCCTGGTGCAAGTAAATGCTGACTCACAGTTACAAGAGGTGTTCAATGAACAAATGAAGCTCTGGAACCAAGGAAATAATATTTCCCATATGCTTTAAGATGATGATCTTGCATGTAATTAGTACCAAAAAGCTTGACTTAACAAGCTTCATGGTCATACTGATCTTATAGCTGGAGGATGAAGCCCAAGAAGTGAAGCTGCTTCTGTTGGATACTTGGCTGTGTTAAAATGCATGGTGCAAGTGGGAGTAAAAGCCAAAGATGGAATGTGGTTGGCTCTGATCCTCAATTCGCTTTAGTCAGTGGAGCTGCATCTGTCCTGTTTTTCACTTAATAAATAACCACATTATGAGTTATATTCACTCTTAATGTGCAGCGCCCCGAGGCCTAACTCTGGTCTGTCCCTCAGCAGGCTCAGCTCTCTGGGAATGCGAAAATGTGCACTTCCACTAGGGAACACAGAGCCTGGCTGCACCCTGGGGCAGGTGACAGCCAGGGCTCTGCCCAGGGTCATGCCAATATGCTCAATTTACTTGCTGGAATGACTGAGCCCCCCTGCCACCCACTGTGCCTGCTGCCACTTGGCTCAGTTGTGCTCCCTGGAGCGGGGATGAGAACTGGCTGAGGAGAGCCAGGAGGACAGTTCCAGCTGAAAGGGCCTCTTGCAGTTTGCTCAGAAGCATCATGTGCGTCACTCACCCCATTCTGTGCCCAGCCACCAGCACAGAAGTGAACCCATCCCTGTGATGGGTGCTATAAAAGGGCAGTGAAGGCTCTGTGGAGTGCACAGAGCTGCCTCATGGACAGAAGAGGATGGGGCTCTCCTGTGGCAAGATGGGCTCCATCCCATTTTGCACCCTCTGTTGCTTTATTAGCATAGCAACAGCCAATATATTTGGTAAGTACACTTGTCCTTCTACTCTGCCTGTGTCCAAGGGTGACTGTGATCTTTGTGCTGCTCTGTGTGTTGTCTTGATGAAATACATAATGATCTTGAATCTTGCACGCTGCAAACTTAGCTGGTTATTAAATGCTGTGCAAACTGAGTCAGGGCTCCAGGTTAAATACTGAACTGTGAGGATCTTTAAGTGGGCAGGCTTACCTGAGTTTGTACACCTGGATTTTGGGTGGAAAAAAACCATTTTCTCACGGGCTAGAGAAGGAGCATAGGTAAGAAAAGGTGCTGCTGCAGTGTTGTGAAGGTCCTCGATCACATCTACTTGTATGTACCATCATCTAATTTAGGCTTGAACCTTAAGTTTTTGAATAGTCTGAGTGCTGCCCCCAGTTCTTTGGCCTGAGTTTGATAGTCCTGCACAACCAGCATTTTAAATCACTGAATTTATTGGTCATTTAGCGCGGATTTCTTGGTAGACCTTCTCTAGCACTGTGCACAGGTATCTCCACACATCCCAGAGCAACTGATGTTTGAGGTGAAAATAGGCAGCTTTGCCTACGTGTCATCTTCTCTGGATGAGATCACCTGAAATTTTGCAGTCTCTTGAAAATTTTCACATGGTCTTAAGGAGACACAGTAAAAACTCATAGGAACAAATGTGATTGAGAAGCATTAGAAGCACGGGAACCATTTGCAGCAGTAGAAGTGCTGTGAGTTACAAATTATTTCAGGCTGAAAAGCATTCAAAATACTTATGATGTATTTGCCCTGCTGTGTGTGATTGTGCTCAGACCAAATACTGGCTTAAGCAAACCTTTGGACTAAATTGCTGTACCTGTGGGTTTGTTTGCTGTATTTTTATAAACTAATCAGTGGTATTTAGAGCATGACATTCATCAGATTTTGAGGGTGTAGAAAGTGTCAGATCAACTAATCTTCTGTAAAAGAGAACTTAGTGAATTTCATCATTCTACTAAAACCACAGCAAATACAGCTTTGAATGCATTAAAAATTTTCTAGGTGGCTTCAGTAGTTGATCATTTGCTCCAGTGAAAATTGAGAGTCCTCCTAATATGAATTAGTCTGATGCTGCTGCTAGAAATTGATTGTTTTTAAATCTGTCATGAGATTAAGAAGTAATACCTCTCCTTTTGGTGAAATAATAAGTGATTTAGCTTCAATAAAGAATAATTACTCAGAAACTTTAATAGTGATGTGCATGGTTATGCACAGGGCGCTTTTGTGGTCATAGGCACAACTAAGTAAAGAACCCCAAGTACCAGAAAATTATAGCCATGCCAGTACAGAACAGAGCTGAGACTAGCTAAACACAGGCCTGGGAAAGGAGTTCATGAGCATCTCCACCGTGTGCTCATCCTGCAGCTGGCAGAACAGCGAGTTTGTTCAGTACCTCCCTGTGCTGTCCCACGTGGAAACCCACACAAGGAGCGATGGGGAAACAGCGAGGGAGGACCCCTGAACCTCGGACTGTTCCCCTGCAGCACTGGCAGTAACAGGGTTTTGATAAGAATGGGCTTGTGGTGAAACCACCCTTAGGTGTTTATCTTCTTGCTGTTTTCAGAGTATCAGACCGATTCCCAACCATTGCGTCCATGTGAACTTCAGAGGGAAAAGGCTTTTTCAGCAGGAGAAGCCTTCGTTCCTCAGTGCTCAGAGGATGGCCAGTTCAGGTAATTCATCCTTGCTACTAATATGCTGCCGTGTGATGTGACCTTTCATTGCTAATGAAAGTTTTAGCCTGTCTTGGAGAGCCACTGTGTCTGTGCACTGGAGAATGAGAAGTGCAAGAGACTTGAAGCAACTTCACCGAGCCATGTCACAGATCCAGCCTCTCCCAAACGAATTCCCTGTTGTTGGAAATAATCTCTGGGTTGAGAGGTCAATCTAAGATTAACAGGCTAATCTTGGCAGCATTATTTGTGTGTTAAATACTTGGTGCAGTTTGTTGTCTTCCTACACGTGCTCATGGGTGAATGTGTGAGCCAGCTGGCACAGCTCAGCCAAGTGGCTGAGAACGTATCCACCCTCATAAGTGGCACAGTCAGGTTTCCTTCTAAAGGCAGTAAAGGAACTAAAAAGCACACAGGGAACAGTGATTTAGGGAGCAGCATGTTGCTTGAAGGTGCAAGAAGCTAAAAAGTTAAAGTTGAGGCTGAGTACAAATTGTAATTTCTTTACTATTTTTGTTGCCTCTGGTGGCAACTGTGACCATTCTAGATTTGACTAAGAAACTGTCTCAAAGTGTTTGGTGAATCTCAGATAATGAGAATAGGGTTCTGTTCAACCTGCTTGCTTCCTCAATGACTTCAAGTCACATATCTGCAATTCCTGAAGAATTCAGAGAATTAATAGAATTAAGAATTAATTACTCTGATTACAGTCACCAGAAAGGCAGCTCTTGCCAGTTCCATTATTTGTGATTTTAAAGTATTTAACATGGTTTGGTTTGCTTTATGGTTTTGTTTATGTCTGGTACTGACTGAGGACTCTGCACACACAAAATAAAATATGTTACTTGCGATCTTCTTCAGGACAGTCCAGTGCAGTAGGAATGGTCTTTCCTGTTGGTGTGTAGATGAGAATGGTGTTGAGGTTCCTGGCAGTAAACAGAATGCGTATCCCACATCTTGTAAGTAAAAAGTTTCTATTTTTGCTCAGATTGAGTAAAGAACCATTTAAATCTGCATTTGAGCTGCTGAAATCAAGAACAGGCTAGCCTCAGACTTTGATGGACTCTAGTTTGTGGTAATTTGCTAGGTCTTTCTAGTGGAAGTTCTGGAGTTTCTTCAGGGCTTATTTCGGAAACCTGATACACCTGAATGTCTGTATTTATGAAGGTCCCAGGAAGATAAATTGTGAATAAAAGTTTGATTTAGTGTAATGGCTTTCAAGCTGGAGATCTTCAACCCCATCTGTGGTGGGCTTCTCTGTACGAATTTTCATAACCTCAAGTCCATCAATGTCCTCATACCACTTGGGTGGCAGACTCAGAACTTGTAGTTCTGAGAAAACTCAGATATTGCCTCAATAAATGGTTCCGTGCCCAACAAGAACCTTCTTCTAACAATGCCCCTCTCTGGTACTTCAGGCTTGTCCTTTTGCCAGCTGCAAAAGCAGAGGATCTTGGTGAGCAGATACATCAACAGCAGCAGTATCTCCTACATCCCTCAGTGCCTGGATTCAGGGGCTTTTGACGAGGTGCAGTGTGACGTGGAGCTGGGGCAGTGCTGGTGTGTAGATCCAGAAGGAATGGAGATTTATGGCACCAGACAAAGAGGAAAGCCAGCACAGTGTAAGTAATATTCAACAAAATGATGGGTTTTGTAAGTTTGAAAGGTTTGGTGTGAATAGGGACCTGTAAGATTATTGAGTCCAATTCCCTGCTCTTCATAAAAATGAGATGATGCACCTCAGTGTCCTTGCTCAATGTAATGAATGTAACCCTCTTTTAAACAACAGGGTGGCCATTCAGCTATTTGTGGGAAGTTAATACACAAATAAACATTACCTCTTTTCCCCATCAGGTCCAGGGAACTGTGAGATCCGAGACCGTCGCATCCTGCACGGGTTTGGGGAGAAGAGCCCACCACAGTGCTCAGCAGATGGAGAGTTCCTGCCTGTCCAGTGCAAGTTTGTCAACACAACAGACATGAGTGTTTTTGATCTTGTTCATAGTTACAACAGGTAAGAGCTCAGGCTTCCGAATCAGGAAGGTAATCCTGCATACCCCTTCAAGGCACCGTCTGACTGCTTTTTTGTGATTTTTGCCACATGAAGCCCTTATTCTGTAACTGCACACTATGTTATTTTCTGTTGAAGAATGAACCAAGTGAAAAAAACTTTTTCTTCTGAATTAAATCTTCTGATTTAAAANAGGCCTGAAGACTACAGGTTAACAAAAGCTTAATGCTAATTTTGTTTTGTGCATTAGAATATAAAAAAAAAAATATATATATATATATATATATTCCATCCCTGCAGTTTAATTGATGTGTCCTCACACAGCACTGGATACCACGTTGTGATCTATATTTGGAAAAGTAGCCAGGGCTACTTCTGAGACAGACAGACAACAGCAAATGAGATAAATACAGAAGGAACAGAGAAATTTGCATGTATATATAAGGTAGGAAAGACAATTCCATATGGGAGATGAAAGCAGATGGACAAGTGGCAACATGCAAAGATGAAGTTCTGGGGTTGCTCACACAGGTGAACCAGCAAGTGATGAACAGCTGTGCTGTGCACAGCTGGCTTTAGGTGGTTGCAGAGGGTAGGAGAATGCTTCAGAAAACTGGATGAAGTCCTTGTCTGTGGGGGCGCGAAGCTGTTGTCCTGTGGAGGAGCTGGGAATTAATACTGTGGCGGAGGCATAAGGGATGGGCAAGGAGAACTGATGGGAGAGGAGTTTGTGTAGGTGCAGATATTCAGACTCTCCAGAGGAACCTTTTGGTGTCCCTAGAAGTGCCACTGACTTGGCACCTCAGTCAGCACCAGTTTCCCTGCTGGAGGGCAGTGCAATAAACATAGCATCTCATTGTGACTTGGCTCTGTAGCAGCAAAGACATTTTATCGTAAATGTCAATTTTGCTGTTTGGAGGGGTTTCTTTTTTCAATTTAAGTAAAACTGAAAGACAGGTCTGAATGCAAAGTGCAAATTTGTCAGCACTTCAGGAGAGGTTATTTTGGCGAGAGCAAAATAATCCGCCTCTTTTGTTTGTTGGTCTGTGGAGTGTGGAAATGCTAAAAAAGCAGTTACAGTGGAGAAATCAATGCTTTAAATTGACATTTTTTTCCTCTCGCTGGGAGATTTGCCTGCAAAGACCTGCAAGATAGGATTTATTTTCTGTCCCTGTCATGTAATTAATCACAGCAGGATCATTTCACTCCCAGCTGTCTGCCTTCTAATTATGGCATTGGCTTAACCTATTGCCATCATATCTGTGTATTTCAGGTCATTAATATATTTATTTTCATACTACTCCTGCCTGAAATGTCATCATTCTTTCCCAAAACCGGGGCAGAATACGGAGTTGAAGGGATGAGTTCCACAGTGAAGGACTGTAGCTGAACAGGGATTTAAACCCGTATTTTATATCCGTATGGAACCAGTGGAGAAACTTTCTTTGGTTCCACAGACTGATTTTTGAAATCCAGACATATCATCCTAACTCTCTTTCCAAATAATTTCCTTAGACCTTCATAAATATCCCAAAATAAGCCAGTATATTAAACCACCGCCCCCAAACAAATAAATGGAGAAACTCAGAAGTTTAGAGCTAAGATTTTCCCAAGCAGAAGACTTCCAGAAAGAAAGATGAGCCCAAATTTCCTGCCTCCCCCTGAGGCCTTGGCTGCTGTTATTTATTTTGTATGGATTATGTCCAGGTCCTGCCTGGATGGGCAGCCATATAGAATGCCCTGTAGCAGGTTGATGGAAATTATCAAAAAATCAAAAGTCAAGGAAGATCTTTTTACTTTCTTGCTGTAATTGGTAGTGAGTTGTCGTTGCTGGAAGCCAAGAGTAGAGACTCTTAGTTTGAAAAAAAGGTCAACAACGTCACTTTTATTTGTTTTCCTGTGTTTTTGAGTGTGAGCATTCTTGTTGAGACACATGGAGACCCTCTAAGTTTATCCATAACTTAAGTATAGTCACGGTTGGTTTGGACTGGCTCTGCTAAATGAGGAATTCTCTGTTATTGCTACTCATCTAGAGGGCTTTGGTTAAAGAGTCTGAGAAGAGAAAAAATGTGGTAAGAAGTGAGTTTTCCACATAAGGTCAGAAAAGTTCTGCCCTCTTGTTTGTGTGGGCCTAATTTATATCTGTTTGTAATTTATTTAGCTTTACTCTCAACTTGCAACAAAATTAACCAGAATCATGGGATGTGATTGCACATCTGCCCCAAAGTAGCATAATTGTGCATCTGATCTCTTAATGTTGGGGATGAAAGAAGCAGGATGCAGAGTTTTTTCATTGAACATGTTTCACTCAGATAGAGGTTCAGATGCTGAGGTGATGAGCTCCAGGAACTTGAGCAGTGCAGAGAAAAGATCATATTCCCGACTGGGCAGTGGGCAGTGCATGATAATCCAGGGGAGCTGAAAGGTCTTGAAATACTCCAAGCTGTTTATGTCCATGTGTACAGTGAAGACCATAGGAATATGATATTTATGTGTTTATACCTTAAATCGTATTGTTTTCATGCTGGCAGAAGCCCCTCTGTGCCATGAAGTGTGACATTTTGATCTTTCTCAGCTTGCCAGTGTCAGCAGTGGAGCAGGATTTGATGATCCAAAGTGGAGGGAGTCAGTGTACTTTTAATCTGAAGATGTGGAAGGATGCCAGAGCAAAGCAGCACTACACAGGGATGTGCAAATTCTGAGACAGGAGCACTGCTGGGTAACACTGGGACAGCCCTGAGGTTACAGCCCCTTCCTCTGTCAGAGGTGCTGCTGCTTTGTGCATTCCCAAGCCTGTGCTTTGATGTCCTGTGGAAGCAGTAACAGCTCTCCTGACAGGAGGTGAAGCTCCCAGGAGTCACCTCTCCTATGAAGACAGGCTGAGAGAGTTCACCCTGGAGAAGAGAAGGCTCTCGGGAGACTTCATAGCACCTTCCAGTATCTAAAGGGGGCTACAAGAGAGGTGGAGAAGGACTTTAAACAAACGCAATGTTAGGACAAAGGGGAATGGCTTTGGGCTGAAAGAGGGTAGGTTTAGATTTAGATATTAGGAAGAAATTCTTTCCTGTGAGAGTGCTGAGGCGCTGGCACAGGTTATCTAGAGAAAGTGTGGATGCCCCGTCCTTAGAAGTGTTGAAGGCCAAGGCTGGATGGAGCCCTGAGCAACTTGGTCTAGTGGAAGCTGCCCCTGCCCACGGCAGAGGGGTTGGAACAAGATAGTCTTTAAGGTTCCTTCCAACCCAGAATGTTCTATGATTCAAGGCAGAGTCTTGGAGGTGGCAAAGGCCCCTTGCTCTGCTCCGCTCACTTGAGCACCAGCTCTGGGCCAGACAAGCATTTCATTGCTGTTCTCAGGCTACTCATGCTAGAGCATCCCTGAGGCTGCTGGAGTGTGACACTGAATTGAGCCTGGTCACAGTTTCACAGAATGGCTTGTGAACTGCTTTTTCGCAGTTAATCAGTGCCTAATCTACCAATATTCTTATTGCTGAGTGTCCTTTCTTCGTAAAACCTAATTTGTGTAATTCTCTGAATGTCTTGAGCAGAAAATTCCACTTCCCTTTTGCTAGGTTTTTCCAAATAAGCCACATGCATCTGGGACGCCAGACCTTTATAGTATTTCAGGGTGATGGGATGTGCCCATAAAATATGATTGTTTTAGGACTTGGCACTTTGAAATTAGGAAAACTTATCTTTTACTTGGAGAAACCCTAGGATGGCTGTCACTTAAGACCACATTTATTATGTTTTTTCCAACTCCAACCCTATTAATTTTCTCTCTTAAATAATTGCTTTGCTGGAATCTGGCTGTTGTCACTCCTAGACTATTACACTGGAAACCGTCTCTTTGATCTCCAAAAGCGAAAGTCAGTCTTGTAGCACATTAAAACCCCTTTCTCCTTCTCCTTAATCAGTTGAGCTATGCCCTGAAAATGAAAGATATTAGTGAGTTTTTTATCAGCTTTTGTACTTAATTCAGTGCAGAAAGCATACGTGGCATGTAAGAAGGGGAAGCAACCTGTTTTTTTAGGCATTCTGCCATCCCGTGCAGATTTGTGGCAGGAGCTAATGAAAGGGTGTTGTAATAACATTAAGCCAACACCCGTCTATTTTACACTCTTTGACAGGCTTTCAAAGATGAGAATAGAATTGAAAATGAGTGTTCGATGCTGGGTACTTGCTTAGGAAGGGTCAGAAATCTGTCTGAAGGGAGCTTACCCCCTATTTGTTTAGAAAAAATGGCGTTTAGGAGACTTGTTACCCTGCTGAAAGAGCAATCAAGATCATGTCAGAGCCTGGTTGCCGAAAGGAGACCAAAGCATTTTGTACTGGCCTTGTGCTCTGCAAACATCCTTCTCCTACAAAATCAGGAAGGAAACAGCTGATACTTTGTTGTTGTTGATGGGCTCTTCACAGCAGGCTACTTTTTCTTCCAGGCTCCCAAGGGCTTTCCAAAAATTCAGCTCGGTGAGGGAAACGTTCCCGGAGATCTCTGGGTACTGTTATTGCGTGGACAGCCTGGGGAGGGAGTTAGCAGACACAGGTGAGTGCCTTCCAGCATCTCATCCTTTAATCTGAGAGGCGTTGAGTTCCCAAGGGAATGGACAAATAACAACTATCAGTCTTCAGATTCATTTGGAACTTCAATTTCAGTCTTGCAAGGGGTAAGACCACTGTGACCAGTGTAATGCCCATAGGAAGGGCTGGAGCTCACTAATGAAATCCCACCCTTTGGAGCAGAGTTTCAGTCAGAAGCAAGTGGAGTTGGTGCCTGGGAGCTAATCCTGTCCTTTTTGGGATGCGGAATAGGATTTCTGAATGTCCAGTTTCTGCCCACACTGGAAAGCTGGGTCATATTCGACATGTCCTATTAGCAGATCCAGGGGACTATAAAGGGCCTGAAGAATGAATTCTTTTATTCTTGCTTAGGTAGAATCATGGAATTTTTTGGGTTGAAGGAGACCTTTAGAGAACATTTACTCCAACCTCTCTACCATGGGCAGGGACATCCTCTTCTCTCATAACCCCAGGATTTAGGCATGTTAGTAGTTGATGGGATGCTTCACAAGAAGGAATGATCTTTTTTCAGCAAGGAGGAATGAGGAGGTTGAGAACTTCCAGATCGTCCTTATAATGTGGTTTTCATTTGCAATTTTTTTTTTTTGAAGGGGAAAAATACAAAGTACTATTAATAGCTTAAAAAATTTAGATGATAGACGAGAACTTCAGCATTTAATTCCCAGAAAAGAAAGAAGTTCTCAAAAAAATCTGTGCACTCGGAGAAACTACTGAATTTCTTACCTTTTAGTATGCAACCAAAATGACTGGTAATTGGTTTTGGTAACGTCAGTTTCCAAAATTCCATCAATTTTTTTACTGCAGCCTGACCCTAATGAAACCACAGCCTACAGCCAGTTATGGGAGGTTTCTCCTGCTTGTTTTGGTAGATGTCAAGGCATAAAGGTGGTGTCTGGGCACCCAGCACTTGGGTGCAGGATGTGGTGCATTAGGGTTATGCAGTATAACTTCACATTTGACTTGTTTAGAGAACTGGATTTGCTTTTCCTGAGAGTCTCCCAGTTTTGCTCCTCTGGTATAAGGGTGACTTCTGTCTTAAAAGCAGACCCTGTGCTAAAAATCTGTCTTTCCCAGGCTTGGAACTGCTGCTTGATGAAGTTTACGACACAGTTTTCTCCGTGCCAGAGCCTGCCCGCACGTTCACAGAGACCAGCATCCATCGGATCATGAAGAGGCGATTCCTGGGGGTCCAACTGGCTACTTCTGGCAAGTTCAGGTGTAAGTAGCACCCAGGTGATGCCCTCTAAATCAGGTGGCAGTTTTGGAGCTTATATGTGGCATCTACTGTTGGGGAGAGTTGTTCTAGGAGTTTTTTGCTCTAAAAACCTATAATGTCACAGTTCCGATGCAAGAATCAAGGTCCCTGAATTGCAGCTGGCTTTTATCCTCTGCATTGTACATTCTTTACCAGCAGATTGTACCTGTCCTCTGATCAATTCTGTCCATTGTTCCTGCAGATCACATTATTTGAAATCCCATGAACTCTCCGTAACTCTTGCCCTGAGATTATGGAGATGGATTTGTTAATGTATTAAATTAAAAGCCTGAGAAAATGCTCCCTAATTTATGTCAGTATACTCAGAAATGGGAAGGATTTTACACTAACCACAACACACTCCATTCCCAGGAGGCCACACGAGTTTGTAGAGCCTTAGCCAGCAAGGCTGAACTTTTGGATCTGCCCTCAGGCCCCTTCCTTCCCTTGTCATGGCAGGCACATGGGGAGAGAGTTTCTCTGCCTACAGGCAATGAACTCTGCAGGACAGGAGGTCAGGTACCTTTTTCCTCCAAGACCAGAGCCCAAAGCAAACTGCCTTGGCTCTTGGGGAGTGTTTGAATCCCCTACATGACACTTCATCTTCCCATCCAAAGTCGCAAGCTCCTCTGACATTGCTGTTTGACTCTTGCTAAGGAGTTGCATCACCAGAGCTATTAAGCAGATACTGATGTCAGTCTTCTGGTCATATAGTCACACAGTTTTTCTGGCTTTGGGACAAGCTGATCCTTCTGGAGAGTCAGAAAAGCAACTTCCTTCTGCACTCCACAGTGGTTTTGGCTTAGCTCTGACAGTAGCCAGGGCTGCAACAGCTGTCAGCACAGATGAAGCTGTACCAGCCACAAGATGGAGATGTGACCTCGTTCATCAGCCACCGAGGGGGATGCTCTGGTGACTTACGCAGCTCTTACACTGTCACCCGAAGCCACTTAAATTGGGAACGTTGTCAGAGTCCCCTGGATGAACAGGTTGCTCTGACATGGTGCTCTCACTGCCTCACACAGGTAGCTGGGTGCAGCTGGAAAGTTCTTGAAAGTGAGGAGTGTTTAGGCTGTAGGATTGCAGGTTGATATAAAAAAACAAAATTCCTGTTCAAAGCGTAAAGTCCTATATTGAAGAGATCATACCCCAGAAAATTTACTTGATGAATTTTTGCCTTCTCTGCAATTAAGGCCAGTTTGACAGGAATAGGATCTTCAGATCCCTGCAGAGGGAAATAGAGAAATGGGGTGGTCTCAGCCCAAATCTCCACAGTCAGGTGCAGATCTATTTGCAGGAGCAATGCCTCATTCTCTCCTGAAACATTGATGTTTGCCTTCAAATCAGTCCCCGAAGCTGCACATCTGTCTCTGTTGACCAACTTTGCTTTTGCACTAAGGGCCAGAGCTCCCCTAGACTCCAGCATGGTTCCTGGGAGAGATATTCCTGCTCTGCCTACTTGCAGCTGTGGCTGAAAAATGTGTTGAGTTTTTATCTTCTGTTTAGTTTTCAGAAATTAATACCTGCAGTAGAAAACCGTAGGGCAAAAGCTTCAAATGAAAAGAGGATGGAGAATTCATATTTCGAGCTGGTGACACTTGACGCGTCGCTGAAAACGATCAGGAAATTAATTTTTTTTCCCCTTATTTTTTTTTCTCCCAAATAGGCAAACAATGGGATCAAACAGACATGGCTCTGAAACTTTAAACTTTCCCTGCTTACTGCACGCTGTTTTCCTTGCAGGCCCCTCGAAGTGTGAGGCCGAGCGTTCCGCAGCCCTGCGCTTCCAGCACCCCTACGTGCCGTCCTGTGCCGCCGACGGGGGCTACGCGCCCGTGCAGTGCCACCAGGGGGGACAGTGCTGGTGTGTGGACACCCAGGGCCAAGAGGTCCCGGGCACAAGGAGGCGAGGACAGCCCCCAGCCTGTGGTATGTATGAGATTTGCCAAAAGGAAAATGAGCCCATCTCTCAGTGTCTTTAGAAAGAAACAGAACAGACCAGCTCCTTTCTCAGCTCTGAAAGGTTCTGGTGTTCAAAGATCACGAAACCTCCCTGTGGTTAAGAGTCACATTCTAATAAATTATTAAATATCATACTGCTTTTATTTTCTGTTATGACCTTTCTTTAGCCTTTTAGTTTTGCATATGGCAAGGCTTTTCTTTGCAGCTCTGATGTCTGGCTCTTGGCTCCAGGAGCCAGGGTGTTAAGTGAGAATGTCTGGGGTAATATAAGGAAGCAAATGATGGTGATTTTGTGTTTTACCTCCTTCCTTTGGTGAAATGCTGTGGAATTTCATCTCCCATCCTTACTGCTTTTTTTTCCAACTCTGTCACTGCATATTTTGCCATGAAAACTGCCAAATCCTGTAAAAAACCATCCAACAAACAATTCAGAAAAGATGTATAGGTTTGAGCTTTGAGAGATTCCAAAGAGAATGCACCATCAAATCAGTGCCCCAAATGGAAATGACAGCAGAAATGTCCAGGGGCTGGAGGGGAGGACGAAAGTTAAAAACCTTTGCTCTGAAGCGCACTACCTAAATATTCAGGATTGTGCTGCAGGGCTGGGGCACAGGGTCTTAATGTGGGGGCTGCCTAGGGGGAAGGCAATTGCTCTGTCTGTGAGACACAGCACAGCTTCCCACGCTGCTAAAAAAGAAGGAATCTGCCCTAGGTGCCACGGCTCCAAGTGCTCAGAGTGCTCTGGGCACACACAGGCTTACTGTGAAATGAAAACTTCAGCATGCCTTCGAGGCTGATCACCAAGGATATTGCGAGGGAACCACTGAGAGGCCTCGCCATATGTTGGGACTGGTTGTTTTCTCTTTGAGTATGCTTTGCTGACCCCTCCTGATAATTTTTTGAGGGGGGGAAGAAAGGAGGGGGGCAATGACCTGAGGCTGCTTGCAGCTTTTATTGGCAGGCTCAGGAAATTTAGGCAGGGAAAAAATTTCTGCAGAGGTTTCACAGATTAACTCCTGAGAAGGTATTTCATGAGGCTATAGCTGCAGTTTTTTCATACAGCTACATGCCATGTGTGTTTCTGCTGTTCTCCTCTGTTTTATTTCATGTTCAAAGTCCATGTGGATGTGGTACTTAGGGACACAGTTTAGTGGTGGGCCTGGCAGTGCTGGGTTAATGACTGGACTCAATAACCTTACAGGTCTTTTACAACCTTAATTATTCTGTGATTCTTTAATGTCTTTGGCTCTCACACTCAGCAGTGTGAACACAAGTCAGGGTCATAGGCATGGGGTTCTCACATCACCTGGGGCACCGGGCAGTCCTGATAGGGACATGCTTCTTTTCAGACCTTTTACAGTAGATTCACCCCAGAAGCCCCTTTTGTGTTTATTCTTTCTTCCTCTGCTTTGATTTGATTCAGCATTGGGTAGGAGGGGAGAGTGTTTATGGCCAGTGATCCTACATTTGTTTCGTATTACCATTCTTGTGGAATTGTGGCTTACACTAACTTATTGGCCCTCTGAGGAATGTTCTTCATCCCTCTAACCAAGAGCCTACCTTGAAAGCAGAAGGGGCCCATCCTACAGAAAGTTCTTTTACAAGGAAACTTCTGGGAAGGGACCCTGAGCTCCTGTCAAGAACTGCAGAGCAGGACAAGGGAGCAAAAGCAGGAGTAAGAAAGACGTCAATCACAGAACATCAGATAACTTGCTTATCTATTTTAGCAGCTTTTTAGGTTTCTAGCTTTTATCCTTACTGTTAAAAGGATTTGTGACTGCTTTATCATATTGCCTGGTTGTGGAATAAATGGAGATGGAGTGGGGAGCCCAAGGGAGGCCATGCTGGAGCAGACTAAAGCTGCATATCCACGGTTGTGTCCCCTACAGGGACAGCAGTGGTGCTGAGGGAGAAAGTGTGAGAAACCCAGAAAATGCACACAGCTTCCAAATATCCTCCTGCGGGTGGGAGGTGCCCCAAACTGGAGGCTGAGTTCAGATCATTGTGTTCCACCCTCCCCTGTGGAGTTATCTTCCAGGGATATGTCTAATTGCCCTCTAACCTTTTATCCTTCCTAGCACTCTCTGGCAATAAATTTCATGTTCATAATTATTTGCTCTACATCTGGACTTCTCTGTACTATGAGAAATACTGAATATTAATTGTCTATTGTGAATGATGTGGAGAATCCAGTTTCTTAAAAACCTTTATCATATTTTTTCATCCAGGCTGAATGTTCTCTTGTACTGGAAAAGCTGTTCTGTTCTCAAAATATTTTTGCCTCCCTTCTGTATAGTTCTACTACTTTTGCATCTCTTCTCCATAATTCTGCTACTTTTCAAGGACAGGTAACTGTGTAAATGTGTGTGGCACATGAGTCAAGATGCTGTGTGCATTCCAGAGATGCAGTCAGTGCCATAACCATCCTGTCTGCCTGCTTCTTGGTGTCTTTATATTTATCAAGTCTTTCCTTTTTTGCTGTCTTTGGAGCCCTAAGCTTAGTCCTTCTTCACTGATGTGTTGCATCCTAACTTGGAGCCGTTGCTGCCTGTGTATCAGTGTACAGATGGGGCTGGATGCAGCTACACCTGTGACACAGCTTAGCCCAGGATATGGGTGCCCAGGACCACTGTGGGTACCCCCAATACCCTGACGTTTGACTATCTTTCTTGAAATTCTGTATTTTTTTCCTTAGAGCCCATCTGGTCCTTAGCACTCTATTACTGCTAATTTTAACAATTTGTTTTCAAACCTCTTGCAATGAACACCTCACTATGAAACTGAAGATCTAGTTGGGAAACTTCCATAAATTCCTCATTAGTGGGCATTGTTTAAAATAACTTTCTGTTCTTCTGCAGTCTGTTTCTTGTTCTTAGGTTCACACATTTCACCTGGATCATTGGAGGTTTTCATTAGCGGCAGGCATCCTACTAGAGAGCTAAAATATTTGGAAAAGACATTTTTCATTCTTTCAGTCAAAGGAACAGAGATGAGGATTTACACTGGGAAGCAACAGAGCCACAGAGCAGAGAACTCAGCCATGGGGAAGGAATGTTTCCTTTCATTTTGGGTCTTGACTGGAGAATTTTATTCGTAGATATATGCACTGACTTTTCAAATTTCCTTATCAGTGTGCATGATACATATTTGAGAAGCAGGTTAATCTACGCTTTAATGTTGTTTCTGCCCCAGCTGCTTGAAAGAGAGCAATAGAGTTACAGGTTCTGGAGGTTCCAAAATTTGAATTTTTTTTTTTTTTCAAATCTTTCTGTAGGTGGAGAACAATCGTGCATCTCCGAGCGGCGAAGGGCCTTGTCGAGGCTCCTTTATGGCCCTGCTGGGTACTTCAGTCAGTCCAATTTGTTTTCCATGCCAGATAAGCAGTCAGACAAAATTAATGGCTTTTCAAGACCCTGCCCTCCCTCCTTCCAGGAGCTGTTTCTGGACTCTGGATTGTCATCCCCACTTGCACAAAGCCTGTTTGCCAGCCAGACTTCTGAGCTAGAAACCACCCTTAGTGAAGCCATCACAGGGATGTTCCCATCAAGGGAACTGGCTCAAGTGGCACTGCAATTCACTGCCAATCCAAAGCGTTTCCAAGAAAACCTCTTTGGAGGAAGGTTCTTGAAGAATTTGATCCAGTTTAACTTCACAGGGGTACTTGGCACTAGTGGGAAATACAGCATTGGCCAATTTTTCCAACAGGAGGATGTGTCAGAGAGGGTTAATGGCCAAGGCCCTCTGGAATCAGCTGAGGCATTTTCTCTGGAGGTATCAAAGGGGAGTTCCATTTTGAATAAACCTCTTGTGGGCAGCTTTGGCCGCACAGTAACTCTGCAGGACAATCAGAATAGGATGAAATTCCTTTCTTCCGTCCTGGAACTACCAGAGTTCTTTACTTTTCTTCAACAAGTGATTTCTGTCCCCAAAAGCATTGCTAAAGATTTAGGTGAAGTGGTGAAACTAGCACTGGGATCCAGAGACTGTGGTGAGGAGCCCAGGGACCTGTTTGTCCCAACATGCACCAAGGAGGGGAGGTATGAGGAAGTTCAGTGCTATGCAGGAGAGTGCTGGTGTTTGGACGCTTCGGGTAAGGAGGTTCCAGGCTCAAGACGTCAAGGCAAACACCCAAGGTGTCCCACTGAGTGTGAGAAGCAAAGGAGAAACCTGAAAAACCTGAAGCAAAGCCTGCCTGCGGGAGCAGATCTCTTTATTCCCTCTTGTACTGAGGATGGAGACTTTCTGCCACTCCAGTGTTACGGGACAAATTGTTTCTGTGTCGATTTGAATGGCAAGACTATTCCAGGAATAAGGGGGAAAGCTGGAAAGCCGATGCAATGTAAGTCTTAGGGACTGGGAATTTAAAGATACTTTCTTTTGTATGAGAATTCCATAATTCTTTCTCCATGTCTGATTACATATGGAAATAAATGGATGATGTATGCAAATGTCTCCTAACAGGAAAGCAATTCAGCAGGGGAATAGTGAGAAATACAGTATGTGTCAACCTTGATATCCCAAGTCCTAAAGGTGGTCAGGGTGTAGGGTGGGCACCCTCAAAGCAGAGGAGCCTGAGATCTTGCCTGGTTAATGAATGTGTCATTGGTGTGTCTCTACCTCAGTGTGCAGCTGGAGTGTGTAACATCCATGATGCCCAAGAGACCTGAAACATCTATAGAAGTCAATGTGACCCCTGCCTAGTGAAAAAGCCCTTTTACTTCCAGGACCAAGTCACCTGGGCATGGTCACTGGCTTATCTTTTCCTAAGAACTAAAGATTTTCAGTGCCTTAAACTATGAACTTGATTTAGTCTTTTTAGCTCGTGAATATATCCTCAACTTTGTAAGATATCACAGGACTCCAAGCATAGAAGAGGGATTCAATAGCTGATAAGTTTCTCATAAGGGTCACAAAGTCAGGCCGAAAAACTGAGTTGCAAATGACTTCTGACATCAGATTGACAGATGATGAACTGCCTCTCCTTGCCATTTTTTCTATGGAATATGAAGGAAGAAGGAAGCACATAGGCTGTAAATATTTGTCTTTCAAGTTTCTGTGAACTGAAAACGGCACATCAACATGGAGAATAGACCAAGAGGAGAGCCTGCTTCTCATTTTGGGAGGAATAGCAGAGTGTCCATCAGTTGAGAGTGGTGCATAGTGAGGGAGCTGCTTTGAATAGAAGTTTGCAGAAGTAGTGGGGAGTTTGTTGTAATGATCTGAATTGAGAGAGGATTTATATCTAGCAACCCATCTGTAGTGCAATCCAAAATAAAAAGGTTCAGAGTTCTCTGGTACTCAAAGGAAGATGAGCTCCCATGGTTGACTGGGTTTGTAGAGCTGCTTGATGGCAAAGTGAAATTTGGCTCTGGAGGAGGCAGAAAAGGCTTCCAAAACAAACTCACTCCAGTGTTTTGAGGGATGATATTTTTGTATTCAGCAGCAGTATTCAGTAGAGGGTAGGAAGAGAGGACACACAATCTTAAAATTCTGGTTTGGTCCAAGGGGGAATAAAATCAGTATCATTCCACTATTCAGATGGTTTCTTTTTCAGAGATTGGTTGACTAAGGAGTAACAATCAGATTGCCAAGTGTATCTGAAAATACCTGATTGGTGTAAACAGATTCGGGAAGGCATTTAGTGGCATCATTCCCCAGTAAGAACTACAAGTACCTACTGTTCTCACAGAATTTAAAAAAACATATCTGTATTCATCTTTGAGGGCTCACATCTCTTTGAAAATCTTACCCTGGTTCACCATGTGACCTTAATATTGCTAAGCCTTCTTAGTAACAGGCCAGGAATGTTGTTATTATTGGGATGAGTGACCAAGTTTTGGTAGTGGTGTTTATTGTACTGGACGGTAGGGGTATTGTATATCTTCAGTGCATTCAGAAGATGTGCATGTTTTTCTTTTCCCCAGGCCCAAGTGCTTGCCAAGTAACAGCTGGGCAGGAGTTCCTCAAGGCTGTGAAGCTGCTCTTGTCAGATCCAAGTGCTGTGCCTCAGCTGTCCAGCATTCAGCTCCCTCAGTGTGATGCTGAGGGTGGCTGGAGGCAGGTGCAGTGCAGTGGCCCTCCCGAGCCAGCCTTCGAGTGGTACGAAAGGTGGATTGCAGAGAACAATGAAGGCAACCCCCTGCCTGTTGCTGAGCTATTGAACACAATAGCTAGGTATAAAGAGGCATCCTCTGGAGGCTTTTCAGCTTTTGTTAAAGCTTTGTATGAGGCTGGGCACCAGAATGTCTTCCCTGCATTTGCCATGTATTCCTCTTTCACGAATCTCCCACCCGAAGTGCTGGAAGGAAACTTGACCAGTGCATCTGAGAACATTTTACTGGACCCATATACGTTCTGGCAGCTTCTGACTGAGCAGCTGAGCTATTACCCAGGACCCTATACTGATTTCAGCACTCCATTGGGCCACTTTGAACTTCGTGATTGTTGGTGTGTTGATAGCAAAGGAGGAGAGCTGGAGGGAACAAAGGCAAGAGCGAACCAGGTTCCAGCATGTAAGTAACAATTTCTGGCATGTATGTAGTAGTGTTTCTGGTCTTTTATGCCACAGAGAGGGAAGTCCTTTCAGTTGCTGTGAAGTAGCAGACAATAACTTGTCAGAAAGATCATCAGCACTGCCAGTATCATTGGACATCAGAAGTGGGGTGATTCATTTCTGGTAAATAAATGGTGCCTGAGCTTTGGGAATAAAGAGGAATAAAGTTCCATATCAAGTTTGTGTAGATTTTATAATTTGGAATTTGGACATATAATGCTTTTGCAGAAGATACTCAGCCAGATGGTAAAGGATATTAGAAAGTGTGAATAGTTGTATGGAAAAATCAGGATTACACTGTGATTTAAATGACTTTCAAGAATGCCTTAAAATGAAGCAGGAGAGATTTCCTTTCCTGTTTCTTACTATGTAGTCAAGACTAACAGATATCCCCTAGAAGTCACTAGGAGGAGAGAGAGGCCAGCAATAAATTCAGTAAGCTCTCTGTCTAGACATCTCCTCCAAAGGTGCTGGGCCCTCTTTGGGGTTACTCCTACAGATGACCTATATTATCAATACCATCACTGAAATTGTTCTCATCAAGTAGTATTTTTCCAGCTGTGAGGAAGAGACAGGACAATGAGTGGCAAACTTCTGGACATTGCAGTTCTGTGGGCAAGTGGGGAATAAAGGGGATGAAGGAGATTAACAGTTATTTTGGAGGAGCAGCTTTCATGGAGCTGTTTCGGTGTGTTAAACTTCCCTTTCTGGGTCAGTAGATGTCTGGAGAGGACAGACCAAGTGTCAGCTGCCACTCCAGACCCAAGGGATATACCTTTGTTTTCCTTTCTGACTCTCACTTCTGATTTTCCACGGCTTTTTATGGCAGCAGCTGAGGGAATGTTCTGTAGGGACGTATTAACTCTGTTTGTAACCAATGAGACTTTGGCCCCAGACATGGAGAATGTTTGTGTGACTCCTGGCACTCTCAGACTCTTGCTGTTAAACAGCTAGGCACTGACAAGTGTCCTTTGCTTGCTTCACTATGCAATTCAAAACTGAGAGCAGAGGGAAACAGATGATGCTAATTGAAAGACCATGTAGTTTTCATGTGTGATTCTGTACTGGATTTAGATGAAAGTCATTAATATACTCTTCATATATATACTTTTTATTGCAGGTCCTGGTATATGTGAAGGTGTGAAGCAGGAAGCCATGAAATTTATGGAGGAGGCAGAGCAGCTCATCCTGGCCTCAAATGATTCCGAGTTTGCCTTTGGAGAGAGCTTCCTGCTGGCGAAGGGGATCCAGCTCACGGACAGTGACCTCCTGCGCTCTGCTGGGCCCGATGGGCCAAAGGCAGTGATCTCCCAAAAGCTGTTGTCAGGCAGTGACTCTGCTCTCCAGCTGGCTGCATGGTCAGGTGGGTGGAAGGGAGAGGAGATCTCTGGAGTCATGCCCAGAATTTGTGCAAGAGTACTTGATGTCAAATGCAACTTTGCTGGAAAGCAGGTGCAACTCAGCAGGTGTAATTAACCAGGGTCATTAACCTGCCACTCCAAGAACAGATTTCAGTTGTCTCATATGTATGACAAAGTTCAAATATAAAATCTGGGCACTTACCAACCTTTATGTACTTAAAACATTTATTAATTTGTCTTCTGAAGTACAGGGAGCACGCAGGTTTTTGCAAATATGTGCATCTAATATATCCTGTATTGCGCACTAGCTGCTTTCTTTTATTTCTCTTTTATAGTCCTGCACTTCTACTGGCAGAGTCACTTTACTTCAAAACATTCTGCTGGGGAAGCAGCACAGCTGGGACTTCTCCCTTACATCCCTCAGTGTGATGGCCTGGGAAACTGGGAGCCAACTCAGTGCTATGAGAGCACAGGTGAGCAATTCCTAAGGCTCTCTGGGCTGTCTGAACAAGGAAAATCTAAGAATTCTAATTAAAAGATAGAAAACCAGTAGTAGTCAGACTGGAGGAAAGTGATGTGGTCCACAAGATGTATGTAAATTGACTGAACTCAAGTGGCAGCTCATTGGGCCTCAAAAATCAGTAGATTCTCAGTTGCATGCTGCTAGTTGTGTTCCTTGGGGTTGGTCCAGGGACTGGTATTGCTTAATGCCTTCACTCATGACCAGGATGATGAGATGGAGTGCACCTTCAGCAAGTTTGTGGTTGATGCCAAATTTCTGGGAGTAGGTGATAGGGCTGCCATGGGGGATTCTCACCAGAGCTGCTACATTTCCATTCACGGCACTGCTCTCAGGTGTGATCTACTTATCCCTGGAGAACAGAGCTAACTGTGACTTAGATTTACTGACCCCTTTCTGTGGAGGTCAGTATGCTGAGAATGACAATCTTCCTAGTATGCAGCAAAGCACATTGAAGTACAACATCTAAAATGAAGCTGCTTTTCTTCCTTGGCCAGGTCATTGCTGGTGCGTGGATGAGAAAGGACGTTATGTCGTGGATTCCTTGGTCTCACGCTCAGCAGAACTTCCCAAATGTCAGTTGGGTTATCTTCCTAAATATTTGTCTTTACCTGTTCTTGCAAATATTAATATTTATTGGAAATTCTGGTATGATATGCATGAAGTAAGGCTTGTTTCTAACCATTTCAAGAAAAGGAGAAGGAATCTTATTCTTATTTTGCTAGTTCATTTAATTTCGTTGTGCATGATTTTGGCTTGCATGATTTGAGACTGGATCCTCTACTGTTGGTGGCCCTGCCTGAGCAGGGGGATTGGACCAGTTGTCCAACCAGATGTCTCCAGAAGTCCCTTCCAACCTCCGCCATTCTGTGGTTTTATCAAACACTGATCAGGAATTCCCTGCCTGAGACTGTAGCAGTGCCTAATGCAGATGTGTGAGGGAGCTGGTGATGTAATCCTTTCTCTTGCTTTGGTCTGAAACTTGGTTTTATTTTAAAAATGTTTTCCCTCTGACAGGCCAGACTTCATGTCAGCGATCCCGAACCAATGCCTTAATTTCCAGCTGGAGACAGAGCAGTGCAAAGCTGGACTCCTCTGTAGCTGATCTGTTCATCCCCAGCTGCCTTGAGGTGATTTAACATGACTGAGGGAGGAAGCAGTTTTGCTTACACCACGCCAAAGTCATGTATACTTTTAGTCCATGCTCCTTAAGCACCCCTTGTGCATTTTTTTTAACCTGAAAGAAAAGGGTAAGACAAAACTAACAGGAGGTGTTGCCCTGCAGAAGGCAGAATTTAAATATTTTTGAGATGGAGACTGGGAACAGGAGGCTCTTGTGCCTGCCCAGACTTCCCTCCCACAGGCTGGCTCTGCCTGGTGCTCTTGCAGAGCTGTGCTTAAAAGGTACATCTTAATTGACTGACATTTGGGGAGCTCTTTCTTCCTGAGCTTTGAGAGAATGACAGTGTGAGAGGGACCTGGGTGCAGATATCCCAAAAAACAGAGTCTGTGATGCTCTCAAATTGTGGCAGTGAGCAGGATAGAGACAGGCAAGGAATAGATATTTCATGTAATAGAATCATTATCTTATGGAATCATGTAATCTTTTAGGTTGGAAAAGCCTGCGAAGATCAAATCCAGCTATTATCCCAGCATTACTGAGTCCATCACTAAATCATATCTTTAAGCATCACATCTACACATTTTTTGAACACATTTCAAACTAGGATTTTATCAGAACTTCATCTCAAGTGACTTTTAGTCTACACTCTGCTTAATGGTTGGACTCAATGATCTTAGAGGTCTTTTCCAACCTAAATGATTCTTGATTCTCTCAGAGTATGATCTGTCTATTAAATTAAATTAAATTAAACTGTGTTTTGTATTTCTTTTCAGCATGTTGTATTAATGGACAACTGTAAATATAATAAAGCATTTTAACCAATCTTTAGGGTATGGGTTTTGGTGTGTCTGTATTAAAATACGTTGCTCTGCAATGACATATCCTTGATCCTTTGTAGACAGGAGAATACACTGTGCTGCAGAGATCTGACACAGATATTTGGTGTGTGGATCCTGTGTCAGGAGAAATATTCCAGCGTGGCAGCAAAGACTTGGATGGCAATCCTGAGTGTGAGTAATGCTTTGCCCCCTGCCTGTCATGCCTCATGCTTTGCTGCATAGGTACTTTCCTTTCCAGAATGCTGCCTGTATTGGCAGGCATGGGAGGCTTGTAGTTTAATTCCTCGGTGACAGTGTACATACAAGCACAACAACATTGAAAGGGTAGCTGAAAATAGTTACCCTTTACTTTCATAACACCTTAAATAAACTGGTCTAGACAAACTGGTGAACAGGCTTCTATGCATTTTTTAATCTTTAATTTTTTACCACCATTTTAACTATTTTAAAATGTAAATGATCATGTAATTATATTTAAAATTACCTTGATCAAAATTTTTTACTAAAAACATTAACTTGATTTCTTTTTGCCTTTTAAATATCAGCATCTAAATGATCACATTTGTAAAAAAAAAAGAGATATAAATGAAAAATAAATAACAGTATTTTTTCAACTGTTTTTCTAAAACAGTATCACTTGCACATTAATCTTCTTAGAAAAAATGTGGGGTTTTTCTAGCAGAAGTAAAATTCCCTGTTTCTGTAATGATTCAAATTATTTATGTTTTCGTGGTCACTCGTCTTTCTTCCTACCAACAAAACATGCTGGAAGCACTGCTGGTAAATTCTTTAGGTCAATTTGTTGTCTTCTATTCTGTATCTTGCAAAGAATTTCTCTCTGTAAAGGTCCCAGTTTCTGTAACATGCTGAAGTCCAAAGCTGTTTCACGAGAAGCTGCCAGAGGCTACATCCCCCAGTGTGAAGGGGATGGTGAGAGTTTCTCCCTCGTGCAATGCAGCCAGGACCAGGAGAGCTGCTGGTGTGTCTTTGACAATGGAGAAGAGGTGCCAGGGACACGAGTAAGCGGAGGAAGACCGGAATGTGCAAGTGAGTTCCTGCTTCAGGCATTTTACTTGTGAGCAAATCCAGGCCTGGAATTTAACCCAGATCCTAAATTTTTCCAGTCCCTAGTTGAATTTAATCTTATTTCTTCAGACCTTTAGAGACTTTTGCTCAAGCAACATGCTTATCTTTGTGTTGTAGCAGATTTCAGACCTGCCTGGGCATGATGTCCGGTTCTCTTCAGGTGCTTTGTCAGGGAAAAAGGAGAAGGGAAAGAAACCTTGACTTTTACTTATTCATAAAATTGGTTGAATCAAACCAGTTGAGCTATGAAACCCAGATATAAAGCCAATCTGAACAGCTTGCTGCAAAGTTGAACCTACTCCAGTCTGAGCTGGCTCTGGGATTAAAAACCATTCAGCTGACTAAAATAAAATTTGAAAAATGTATGCTTCTGCCATTCTGGCTCTTGGCTTGTGACCAGAATTGTGAAAAGGATGTGCCAAAACTTTGCATATTCACAGAGTATTTCCTGCATGACCAGAGCTGTGAAGCACTGGAATTCACTCATGGTTTCCAGTGAAATATCCAAATGGGAGACATTTGGATAAATTTAATTTGCAATGGCCTTTATGCATTTTCCCATCACTGAAGTGATGAAAAATTAATTAAGCTTTATACAAGGCTATGCTCCAAAATGTAATGATGTAAAAAGAAAACCTTCAACTGCTGTCTGCAGGACACTGCTGTTTTCATAGTTCTTTTGTTGATGTTTGCTTGTTTGTTTGTTTTGGGGGAGAAAAGTTGAAAAAAATTTAGGGAAAAAAGACCATATAATTTGCTTCCGTTTCTTTTTGTGATTCTGCCATATAAAGAGCTACACAGGCTTGTGCTCACCATCCAAATAGTAGATGTGACACTTGGGGACATGGTTTAGTGGTGGAGCTGACAATGCTGCATCCACAGCTGGACTCAATAATCATACAGGTCTTTTCCAAACTTGATAATTCCACAATTCTATTATAAAATATCTGAATGTGTCAACCTAACTGCCTGCAAGGTTATCAACTAGTTAACTTCTCAGCCAACTTGGAAATAATTTTCTTTGAACTCTCTTTTATCAATAGAGAGTTCTAAGGATGGGATTTTATGAGAAACCAGAAGGAGACCCCATGGTTGTATCTGCCCCATGCTTATGGTGTTGTATGGAGATGCCAACTGAGCTCTGAAATGAGCTCCAAAGTAGGATGGTGTAGTCACCTGAACGTAGCCATACAAGGCAGGTTTTTAGCTCTTCAGAGAAGCAGAGCTGATCACAAGTACAGTGCTGCCTCCATCCTGTACTTTTCCTGGAGAAAATAGCAACTAATGGTGATTAATGACCTTTCTTTTTTAACATGCTGAGCTGAGAAGGAGAACTGCTTCGAAAGTGTAGTGGAAACCTGGCTTCACTGAAAGCTATTTGTTATTTTCTGCATAGAGTTTGAAATAATCTTTAATGGTTTCCCTGGATTTTTAAAGAGCAACGGAACTTTTCATGATAAACAGCATAGTTATTGTGTAAAAATAAAGAATCAAAAAGTTAGTTTTCTCCTCAATCTATGCAGCCTTATGCCTCTAGTCTTGGGAATTACTGATAATTGTTCAGGAAAAAGGAGTACTATACTGCTACCTTGGAGATCTTGTCTATCAGCAAAATAAGCTGTTGTGGTGGAAAATATAATTTTCTCCTCCAGCATTAGAACAGACAGCTGTAAACAGAAAGCAGTAACTCAGAGTGCCCAGTGCATGCCAGGAGGTTTTCATTAGTTTAATCACTTCCATCAGAGGTAGAATCCAACTTCTAGTTGACATGCACTGGAGAGATGATACCAAGTACCCTAGCAGTCCTCACACACATTTCCCTCCCTCATGCCCACTTCTTATAACTCTGAGTACAGATAGAGGAGAGAAAGATTTCCAGAGAAGGTCCTGGAGATGTTAATTTCCTTGTGGAAATCTTTGGAAACACCTATGAAAGAAGTGTCAGTATTCAGCTGGATTCTGATTCACTCCTACATGACAAAGAAACAGGACAGTGACAAAATGGTGAAGGTTTAATAAAAATAGTAAAAGAAGTGGCATCTCTAGAGGGATAAATGACCAAATTACTGATGGTGAACTGAAATCTCTGAAACACCAGGAAACCATTGATCACTTCTGTTTTTGGGGGCTGATTATTTTCCTGACATGACACACCAAACCTCATTGGAACTGGCAGTAAGAGACTGTAGCAGCATTCAGCTGAGACTGGATGTGACTTGCTGGGTATAGAAATGTGTTAGAGCAATTAAGAAAGCACAGACTGATTTTTACATACTCTGTATTAAGATATATTAATGTAATTTAATGGCCAGGATAAGTATTACTATCTCTTTTACAGAGATGTCTTTTGTTCCTAAAACCTTGGGAGATTTATTAGAAGTTTCTTAAGCAAGGATGCCAGGTTTCCACCTTTACTGAGAAAGAGTCTGGCTACCAGAGTCAATGAGTGAAGAGGAGGAATGTAATGGCCCCATTTACTCAGTTATTGCAAAAAAGTTGCTATAAAGGAGACTTGGACAAAAATATGCATTTGGCAATTCAGAGAGGCAGATATGAAAGCCTTTTTTGTTGGCATTGAAATGCTCAGAGTTGGAAAACAAAGATGTACTGCATACAGTGGATCCCAAATTCATCCTGCAATGTTTTAATACTTTAACTGAAAGTTTAATACAAGGTTTTTAATACTTTAACTGAGGTGGCTGCTTGGTTTTGGAATTAATCTTCATATCTCCATCAAAAATAGAGAGGGAGGGTGCTCAGACCTGAACCATCATCAGTGTTTGCCTCCCTCCAGTGATCAGAAAGTTTGGAACTGATCTGAGTATTGCAGTTTGGAAAATGTTCTATATATATACACCAAGCAAGTGAATTGTATGATATGATAAAATCTTTATATTTATTTATAAGTGAGGAAGTTATTTTTTCTTCCTATGTTTTGTAGCTTTGGAACTCATAAGTGTTTAATTATTACTGGATATATTTAATAATTAAGTTGGGATTTGGCTAATATTGAGTGAAGCATTTGGTTTTTACTGATTAGTAGAAATTAATTATCATTGTAATTAGCCTGCTATCATAGTCTGTTACAGTGGGCTAGCAGGGTTTGAATGACTGTACTCATATGAGTTGATAGGGAAAACTGCTCCAATTCCAAAGCTCTATACTACTATTTATATGTATATAATGTATATATTGACCTGCTGGTCACTAGAAACATCTTTGTGCTGCTGAAGGCACCACAGTCATGAGCTCCTGGTCTCAAACCTTTCAAACTTCAGTCTAAAGGGAACTGAGATGACGTTTATTTGGCCCTGCCTGTTTCTCTAGATATCTTTTGTAAAGGTTTGTTCTGCTGTTAGTTAGAGAACTCCTTTTCATTTCCTGCATAAATTTATTCATGACTGTTCAAAATATATCTGTTCCTAGAAACCACACACGTCCCTTTCTGGACCCGATGCATTGCCCATCAGTCAATATGTGTCTTTCCATCAGTTTCGGTAATCTGAACCAAGCTGACCTCAAACCAGATCAAAATTGATGAGTGGGAAAGGCACAGGGTGCTGTCTAGGTTTGAATCTGTGGATATGAGGGGTTTATGGACTTTTTCCTAGAAGTCATCATAGCATGCCTCTAACACATATCCTCTTTCTCCTGTGCCTGCAGGTCCGCAGTGTGCTCTGCCATTTGGTGCCTCAGCAGTTGCCAATGGGGCTGTGCTTTGTGAAAACGCCCCTGGGCAAGCTCCAAGCATCCAGCAGTGCCAGCTCGTGTGTCGCCAGGGCTTCCACAGTGCCACTCCCAACACCTCATCCCAGTGTGACATGCGGCAGCGGCGCTGGGTCTCGGCTGCCCCTCTGCTCCAGGCCTGCCAGAGTATGTCTGATCTGATCTGATCTGATCTGATTTGATCTGCTGGGGCTTGGGGAGGACTCAGAGAAGTGCAAACAGTGCAAAAAATCAGCTTTTATCACAGAACTACTGCGTGAATAACACCCACAGTTATAGGGGAGTTGCTAAGTTGAGGTGCAGGAGATGAGTCCTGTCTTCTGCCATCTTCACCTCTGGCTCTTGGCTGGCCCCTGTGCCAGAAACTGTCCCTCCTGTCTGTAGTAATAGAGCTATAAATAGCTATTCAATCTATATGCAGATTTTTCTTGTTAGTTAAAAGATGCTGGCACAGTAAGTGATTCTGATGGAACTACTTAGTCCTGGAAGAACAGATGAGGGCCAGATGTTTGAATTTGGCAGAGCTTGACTGTTTATTTGCATAATCAAGTCACTGTTACTTTTTTGCATCTTTTGCATCTTTTTTGCAGCAGTCTGTTCTTAAGGATTATTGTTGTATTTGTTGGCTGACTTCTGGTATTTTTCAAACCATTTTGCTTTCAAGAAAAAAATGGCACTTTAAATCTTGGAAGAATTGAATGTCCATTCAGAGCTCATGTAATTGGATATTAACATTGGCCTTTTCAATTATTTTAAAAAAGAGATATGTTCTGATCCAAATGACAATTTGTGGCAGTGCTGAACGTTGAGAAATTCAGGTCTTCCTGCCAAGTTTGGGGCTACTTTTCGTTTCCAGAGTAGGTTACACACATTAATCAATCTTCAGGTTGGGTTAAACTCTTCTATTCCAAATGCAAATATTTTTAAACTTTAAATTTCAGACTGAAACTTTTGTCTGTCTGTGATGGTGCTTGTTAGGTTTTTGTAGCATGTTATGAAATAACTTCCATGTTTGTGTGATGGCAGTGAAATAATTTTGTAAGGAGAGAGGGGAGTGTGTGTCGATCTGCTATAAAGTTTACTGTAAGCCAAGGACTTCCCCCAATAATTTGTGTTTGGAATTAAGCATGGTTTTAAGAAGAGAGAAAGAATTCCCAACACATCAGAAGGCAATGGAGAATTCACCAGATTCACTGTTCTTTATGTATACATCTAGAGACTGTGGTTAAATCAGCTCTTTAAATACACTCTTAAAAACTAAGCAGAGAGAGGGCTTTGTGTCTTGCAGGAAGAAGCAGGTTTCTGTATCCTCTGGTCCTTTCCACCATTCTGTTTGGAATGTTTCCAGCATTGTCCAGGCTTTCTCAAGCTCGTTTTTGGGGTGAGGGATGAGGAATTGTGCTCCAGCAGTGACACTTGTATGTGATGCAGTGAGGGTCTTTAGAGGATCTGAATGAGGGACAGCTCTGCTGCTTGTCCAGGCTGGTGGGATAAGAGCCAGCTCCATTTGGAGCTGGAATGATAGCATGACTGTAGTGCTGAACCTGAGATAATAAACTCTCCATGAAGCCTGGGATCAGAGTTACTCCAGGGGAGACAAGAAATTTGCATCTTTTTTTTCTTGCTAAAAACTTATTAAATAGATTTTTATTTTGTAACTGATGAGCTCACAGATTTGTCATCAATTTGTGTGAGTAGCATCACTTAAGTTTGCTATCAAAAGTTCAGAAAGCTCTTGTAGACATCCATGGCAATGCCATTATTCTACAAATTTATTCTCTCCTAAAACTTATTCCCAGTTAGTTTGACAAGCTGTGTTTCCAAAAGCCTATTTACATTAGTATTAATTGCTTTCACCATTTAATTCCCTTTTTAATAGAAGTGTTTTCATGATTGCATGTAAGAAAAGTGAAAATCAACAGGTCAATAATTCTTGTCTTTCTGTTTCTTTTCGAAGTATTGGCATAATGTCAGCTTTCATGTAGTTCTCTGAAAGTTCCTATTTGCTAAGGCTTATGAAAAATCATCAGTAATGATCCAGATAGTCCTTATCCTTCTGTGAGTTACTGCTCCAGTGTAAAATATCTCTTCATTATTATCTAAGTGCATCACTTGGCTTTTTCTCTAATGCACAACATATCTATATACCAAGCTTGTGTCTTGCTGCTTATTATTTACTACTGACAGCTCTACTGCTTTTCCCTAAAAGTGGGGAGATGCTACTGATGCAACATGAGAACCTTAAATCAATGTTGTCTTTTCTCAAAGTAACTCTGAAAGTCAGGTTCCTCATTGGTGAGGTTACTAAATGCCCTTTCTACTTCATTTTTAGAGCTCCAATTATTTCAGACAATCCAAGCTCAAACACACTTTCAACTGCTCCTGCCTCCTGAGAAGACTTGTAGTTCTGACTACTCTGGATTACTCCAGGCATTCCAGATATTTATCTTAGATGAGTTGAAGGCTCGTGGTTTATGTCACCTCCAGGTAATTTAAATTCCTTATCCTTATTGTTGGTGGATTTTGTTTGGTGGTTTTTTTTGTTTGTTTGTTTTTGTTTTCTTTGTTTGGATTTTGTTTTTTATTAAAAATAAAAAAGAGTGAAATGCAGCATAGACCTTTGCCTGTTTGAGAGAGGTAAAGAATGGAATATGCCACGAAATCTGTCAGGACTGGCAGCACTCTCATATGGATGAGTGGGAAAATAGGTGGTTTTGTCTCACTTACACCACACCAGCAGATCAGTTTAGTTCCAGTCATAAAAATCGTATCACACCAGTCCAATATTTATTAAAAATTAATCTGAATGGAAGAGAATATTTTGACTACTCTTACGGTGAGTATATGACTTGCTAAAATTATATTTCCTTGCTTCTGTTTTTACAGCCCTTTTTGACAGTGTTACTTTTGAGCATAGTACAGTGCAAATGAATAGGGCAGGGCAAGAACCAGAAAGTGCTCAGTTTGACTAACTGTGGTTTCACTTTATTCTGAATTCGAGGTAAATGCATTTGGAAAAACTGGCTCAGTTTCAGTCTGTGATGATTCCACTGTTTATGTCGAATGCCTGAGTCCAGATCGCCTGGGAGTGAACATCACATGGAGGACTCAGCTGGAAAACATACCGACAGCTTCTCTCCCTGACTTACATGATATTGGTAAGTTTTTCTTCCTCTGATATTTCTGTGGATTAAATGTAATTTGCTTTTAAATGTTTTGCTTCTCTGTCTTTCAAACACTGGTGTGGTATATTTGAGCTTTTGGTGTTGATATATTTCCCTTTTCAGGCTGTGACCGCACAGTGGAAAGAAGCTATGATTGAATGTTTCTTTCAGATAGGACTGCCTCTCCCAGCTGCCTGAACTGGGATTGAAAATTACTTTATCGGGCGTGAGCTGAGCTGTCCCAGATGTTAATTTCCATTGAGCAAGTCCTCGGCAGTGGAAAAGTGTTTCTATTCATTGTACTCAGAGAAGCACAATTCACACATTGTCAAAAATTTAACTAATTTCTTCCTAGTTTTTTTTTTTTTCTTTTTTTCCCCCTTTCTTTTTCTGTTAGTTGCATTACCTTTGACACTAAAGAATGATCCTTACCTCTGAAGTCCTAGAGCAACTATGTGGAGATCACTGACTGGCAGATCTTTGCTGTGGTTTCCACGAGAGTTAGGGATGGTATAAGGAGCTTCTTTCAAAGCAGTCAGTGTTTTCCTTGAAAATAAAAGATATTAAAAACATATCTCAAATTCAAATGCCCTCTGTGGGCATATCAAAAATTGTGGCCGCTATCAAGAGTAACTTGGCCAGCAGGACCAGGGCAGTCATTGTCCCCCGTACTCGGCACTGGTGAGGCCAAACTTTGCATCCTGTGTTCATTTTTGGACCCCTTACTTCAAAAAGGACATTGAGGTTCTAGAGCATGTACAGAGAAGGGCAGTGAAGCTGGGAAAGGGTCATGAGCTCAAGTCTGATGAGGAGCAGTTGAGGGAGCTCAAGGCTGTTCAGCTGGAGAAAAGGGGAGACCTCTCTACAACTGCCTGAAAGGAGGTGAGAGTCAATCTCTTCTCATAGGTCTCAAGTGACAGGACAAGAGGAAATAGGCTCAAGTTGTCCCAAGGGAGGTTCAGATAAGAAATTAGAAATATTTTCACTGAGAGAGTGGTCAGGCATTAGAATAAGCTGGCCAGGGAGGTGGTGGCGTCGACGTTCCTGGAAAGGTTCAAGAGGCATCTGGATGTGTCACTTGAGGATATCCTTTAGGGGTGATCGTGGTGCTGCTGTGTTGGTGGTTGGACTAGATTGTCTTGACGGTCTCTCCCAACCTTGGTGATTCTGTGTGACCTTTTCTCCAGTTTTACTGCTTTGGAATTGTGTTCCCAGCACTAAACAGAAATAGCTCTATCTTCATGTGTCCTTCCTTCTTACTTTGGGGCTTGGAGATATGTATTCTACAGCAATTTTTGCTTGATCAGAACTGAATTCAGAATCCTTCAGGACACAAATGGCAGCTGCAGTGGTCCTGTAGTGCCTAGCTCTGCAGTCTGATATTGTTCACATCCACCCAGTTGTTCCATATTCTCAGGGAAACACAAACCACAAAATGATAGAATGGTTTGGCTTGGAAGGGACCTTTAAAGGTCGTCTAGCCCAACATGCCTGCCATGGGCAAGGACATCTTCAGCTCGGTCAGGTTCCTCAGAGTCCCATCCTTGACCTTGAACATTTCCAGGGGTGGAGCATCTACTGCCTTTCTAGGCAACTTGGTCAAGTGTTTCACCACTCTCACTGTAAAAAACGTCTTCCTTATATCTAATCTAAATTATATTTAATCTGAATTATATCTTAGCTAATATTCTTTTGCCCCTGTGAATATTTGAGCAGTTTGCAGAAAGTGAATCAAAGTATAATTGTGTTTGGTTTTATATTCAACTTTTCTTTTGAAAGTGTTCCTCTTTGAGGACATTACCTCTTTGACCCTCTCCACACTGTAAATTCCCTGTAGTACAAAAATAGCTTTCTGAGGGAATAATTGTATGGTTTCAGAAGAAACAGAGGAGAATCTGCTCTCTGTGTACTCATGGCACCATCATCTCCCATTATGTTCCAACTTCCATTACCTTCTAAGGTAGATTTGGGTCTTTCTGTTTTCGGTGTTTTCAGGTGTATTTAAATAGAGTGAGCAAAGTAAGACTATAATTCGATAGACACTGTACAGACTTGTTATGGTCTGCTGTTTGTTAACGTGCTTGTATTTCTGCATCTGCCTCTGTTTTTAACTTCAAGTTCATCAGTTTCTGCGTGGTTTCTGTTCCATTCCCGTATTGGAAATGTCTTTCATGCTATTTTGTTGTATTTTTTTCCCTCTATAGAAAATGCAGTTGTTGGGGAAAATCTCATTGGAGCATTTATAAAAGAGATTAAGGATGGTGGTTTTCTGCTGCATTTGGATTCCAAGCAGTTCCTAGCAGATTCTGTCATTGATTTTCCCCGGGATGAAGAGTTTGATCTGTCTCCACGTGTGCAGCTCGGATGTACAAGCGGGTTTCGAAGAATTTCATCTCCCGGAAAAGCAAGGCCTAATTCACAAGGATGTGGTATGTCTCATTTTTAACTTTCATTCTTAGAGGTTGTCAGGAATCAGTATAAAGCTGAAATTAGAAAATCATTAGTGAACTTGCGTTTAAGGTTCATATTTGAAAGGTGGGAGGCACCAACCTGAATGGGAGAGATGGAAATTATTGCTCTGCTTACTGTCCCTTCCTTGTGTTGAACCGACGATTTGGAAATAGGCATCATGGCATTGACATCGTAAGGAAAGTTTTGTAAACATTTTTGGGTATTATTTTAGATCTGTCTGGCAATAGAAAGTCATTCTATAATGTACAGGATCCTTAGTAAGGGGATTTCACAAAGATAATGTAGCCAGAGCTTCAGATAATGATACATTACCTGGAATAGAAACCTAGACTATGACTAGATTAATGACTAAAGTCCTGAGATTGTGAATTCCTGGGCTGAGTCCAGCCAGCTCAGATAGAAACTTTTTTGATGCTGGCCAACACCCAGACCTAACTGCACTTCTGCCCTCTTTTCTTCTTCTTTCCTTCTGTTTAGTCTGCTTGCCTGGAACAGGCTGCGTTTCTGCCCGCATCCTGCTTAGGGCTGCCTTTTCCACAGCTCCCCGGGGCTGTGCCAACCTGTCCTTGGCACCAGGTCATGCTGCCAAAGTGCCTTTGCCTTAACACACCCACTCTTGTTTCTATCAACACCAACCTTCCTTCAGTTCCTGATTGTTCTTGTTGGCCCAGTTGTCCTTAATGAGTCCATGTCTCATTTATGCCAGTTTGCGACGTAATCACTATATCAAGCGTTTTTTTATCTGGGAACAGAGGAGAGATGTACCGCTTGTAGGTATAAGATAACAGAAGCAGGTATTGGATAAGTTTTCCAATGCTGGGAATATTTTCAGATATTCATCACTTCATAGCTATGAAGTAAACCAGAATATGTGGAAAAAATTTATCTCCCTGCTTGGTGTGGTGTTTGTCTTTAAGTTCAAAGAGTTTCCTAATGCCTGGGTAAGGTAATCAAGTGATGAACCACTTTTGAACTGCTGCAGTTTCCAGTCTGGACCTTGAAGGGTAAACTGACTGCAGATTCAGTTCATCTCCACAGTCTGAAACACTTCAGGCTTATTTAAATCCATGCAGAAAAAAAAATTAATTCCACCTGAGTCCGGAGTCCATAACAACTTGCAGCTACTTAAAAAGATGTAGGGTTGTATTGCTTAAAGGTATCATTATTTTTTAAGTAGAATCCATCTCTTAGAGCAGAACTTACAAAGAATTGGATCTTTCTGCCAAGTACTGCCTGCCAGGCATAAAGGCCCCTAGGAAGCAGGGAATTAACTTGCCTTGTGAGTTAATTCATACATATTTGAACCAGCTAGCTGTGGAAAATGTCACTCAGTAAAGCAGACATCACAGAGACGTGGAAAGGAGACGGTTTCTGCTCCAGCTTTTGACAGAGATTTCATACTCTAAGCTGTCATGTTGTACCTGCTGCTGGACACTGGTTTGTGTAGCAGGACTGCATATTTTATTCTGAACAGGGAACTTAGGAATTCAGGTTCTGGTTCCTCTAATATATACATATATATA
>VZTE01003069.1:396113-529035 GCA_013397775.1 Eulacestoma nigropectus | reverse complement strand
AAAATATATATATATGGATATGTCCTGGTCATTCATCCTGACTGGGATTTCTCTACTAATAATGGGGACTATTAGTAAGAAGTATCACCTGTGACTACAGAAACCAAAGCTGTGTGAGAGTGGCAGAGATTCTTTATTCCCTCCTCTTTCCTGTTACAACTTGTTCTTGTAATGCAAATTGTGTTTTCAGATCCTGATCTTATTGGTTTTTTTGGTTTTATTTCACTGTCAATGTCATTCGCTTTTCCTTCAGGAAGTGTGGTCAGCTCAGTAGTGGCAGGTTTCTGGGGCTCTCAGTAAGCTTAATATTTTCATTTAGAAACATGAAACTTGCATGGATCTGCATCTTCAACTCTTGTACTTTCCTTACAGTCATCTGCTTATTTAGGTTTGCATCTATTGTAGCTTTGTTTCATGTTTTCCTGCCTTCAAAATGGGCAACATTTATCATATGTTAGTTTTTCTTATGTGACATTTCTTCTTAGTCTTGGTCTTGCACTGAGGTATGTTATGTCACAGGTATCTATGAATATAATTCCTTAAGAGTTGGGGGTAACAGTTTTATTTTATCTAAATTTTAATAGGAAAAAAGGCAGTTTCTTTGCTAAGATATGAGTCAAAACAAAGAGAGTTGGAAACTGCCAAGGAGGACTTTGAGAACATAACCGTTCTCCCCCATTTATTTCAGGAGAAAACCTGAAGCTTGTTTGTAAATCAGCTTTGTTTTATTATACATTTTTATGCTGATTCTTTTTATTGTTTGAAAGGCTTGACAATTCTATCAGAGTTGCTTTGAGCATAACATAACCCAAACGAAAGGGCAGGCTAGATTTAGAGCTGACTGGAAGCTTAAGACTTCATTTCTAAAAATCTGTATCAAGAATCTGATATCCTAAAGTTTTCCAGTATCCCTACAGGGAAAAAGAAGCAGTGCAAGCGTTAGGAAATGATGAGCTGTGACAGTTTTTGAACTTGCTCATTGTAGTGAGAGCTGAGGCTCCTGCGAAGGGTGGTATCCCTGTGGAATCACTTGAGTGAGTTGCTCCTTACCCTGGATATTGCAACTTGTTCCCCTGGTACACAGAAGCCAGAGTCAGGTTGGAAGTGAGAGCAGGTTCCAGATTTCATGTGCAGGAGCAAGGGATTAAATTTGTTTGGGTTGTTATTATTATTTTTTTTTATATTAAATTTTTTTTTCCTGTTTTAGGGTTACAAAGTTTGGTCCCAGTGGTAACACTCAGCTCTGAGATTTTGGTTGAAAGCTGTTCTCTAGTTTCCTATGTTGTTAAAATGTATTAATGTTAATGCTTGAAAGAAGTACAATATAGTGGTTTGTCTCACTTGTAGGATCAAACTGATCCTCTATGTGATTGTGTCAATGTGGCCTGTAGCTGAAGTCATAGATCCTTCCAAGAGTTATAGTCTAGAAAATGTGATTCTGCACCAATGTGTTTTACTGTCCTTTGTGCCCTTTTGTCAATCCAGCGTGTGAAACAAAAGGCAATTTTTCTTGCTAAAAATGTGATAGGAGACAGAGATGTTTCTTTCACATTGTGACTAAAACTACAAAAACAGGAGAATGCTTTGAAAAGCTTAATTTGTTTGTTTTTGAGCTGTAGTTGCCTAATTAGCTTCCCTTGTCCATTGCATTTTGTCTTCACTTTAGGCATGGATTGCTCCTTCCACTTTAATTTCTGCTGTTGTTCAATGAGTATTATGCTTTTTTGCATGTGTTGGAAACAGTCTTTAAAATGTATCAGACACTCTTGTGTATTAAATAAGGTGCTTTTGAAAGGAGAATTCTGACTGTTCCATGATTTTTTACATCCTGTAATTGATTTTAGATATGTGTTTTACCCAGAGTAATTGCCTTGATGTGTACTTGGAGGAAAATTTCAGTCTCGCAGTTGTACTATCCCAGACCTTCCCACTGGACTATTTACAGCAGATGAAGGAAGATATGATAATTTTTCTACTAGCTGTCTTTTTTAGTCTATTATGATTTAGATGCTTCCATGAGTTAAATTAATTTACATTTGGGTGTTTTGGCCAGAACAGCAATTTGTCATATGGGTTGTAGTGAGAATGTCCAGTATTCCATTACTCTTTCTCTCTCATGGAAGCTTAAACTTCTGTCAAGATGCAGGGCAAGAACAGAAATAAAGTTTTGCACCTTGTCAAAGTCCCAAAATATACATTTGATAGTGTTTTGAAGGAAATCTACATCTGGAAAGCAGCTGTGAAATAACAAGCAGAGGTATTGTCCTGAAAATATGCCAGTGACTCTTCTGCTTTAATGTTCATTTGAATGCTCTGGAGGGAAAGACAGTATTTCATGACATCCCAGAAGACAAAGAATTTTCTTTGTAAAATGCAACAGGTCAGCTGGAAATATTGCTCCTGATTGTTTTGAAAATGATATATATACAGACTAAGAACATCACTAAGAACATCTTTTTGTTTTATTTGGGTTTGTCATATGCACAACTAGTGACTTTTAATCCAGCCATTACTGTTTAGTTTGGAAGTGCTTAACAAAAATTTCTTTACCAGGAATTCTGAATGAAAGTGTTACCATATGGTGGATTTCTGTATGACAGTTTTGGAGTTTCTGCTCCTCACAGCCTTCCTGTTTCTGTTTGTAGTGTTGGAAGTTACTCTTTTTCTAGCTTGTGTTCCTTTGTTTTCTTTACAACTTATCCACCAGCATTATCTTATTACATATGGATTTGACAGTTGGAAATCAGGCCTGGACTTGGCCTTTCCCAAAAGCTTCATGTGCACTGATTCAAGAACAGGTTTAAGGTGATCTGAGAAAACAGATCACAGCCTATATTCCTGTCATTGATGAGTTTAATGATCACTTAAGGAGTGTTTACTGTGTTATACCACTTAGAATATATTAAGAGCTTGAAGCCTATGGGAAATCTATCACCATTATAAATAAATATATCTATATATATATATATATATATATATACACACACACACCCACACACACACCCACATATATATGTGCAAGTGCTAGAACTGGTTGAATTCCAATGAGTAATAAGGTGATTGTTCTCTTTGCAGTTGTTTGTCCTCCGGGCAGTTATTTCCAGGAAGATGAATGCATTCCCTGCCCTCTTGGCTACTATCAGTATCAGACAGGACATTCCTTCTGTATCAAGTGTCCTGTGGGCAAAACTACCAACTCCTATGGGGCAATCAGTGCTGATCACTGTAAGTTGAACTCATTTTTTCCATGTCCTTTATATTCTGGCTTCAAATAACTAATGATTTTTTTTTATTCATTTCTAAGTTAAAAAAAAAAAATCCTCCCTCTGGGGTTTTTTGGATGGATATGATCCCATCTGCATACATTCAGAAGCATTTTGCAAAGTACAAACTGTCTGGTGATTTGACCAAAAATGCATGAGAAACAAGTGGTCAGTCTCATCCAGGATGTTATGGTTCCTCTAGATGTGTTCATTGTCCTCAGGAATGATATCTGTGTGCTCAGTATCAGTAAGAAACTTCTTATGCAGTTCATTTATTGTCACTTTCATGAACACTAAAATAGTCTTTTTTGTGCAGCTCTTTCCCCTGCAAATACAAACACTTCTCACAAAGCAATTATTGAAATGTTCACTAAAGCTGGTGAATTCAGCTTAAATGATTTGTTTTTTCATGCAGTTCTATACATAAAATCAGTTATTAGGTCCAAATTCAGTTTTGTCTACAGAATTATCTTATATAAAAATAAGATAAAAATAAGAGAACCAAGAATGGGCTTCTTGGGAGTGTCATTGAGTATATGGGCTACTTTGTTCTCTTTCAACATGTTTGTTCTCTTAGGTGGGATAAACCCCCCATTTTTATTGTAATGTATCCCAACATCAATTAGCTTTTGCCTACAGTTGTCATTCTTCTTTTCCATATGTGTTCCCTGGGTAGGTATTGGACTTGTGTCCTTAAAAGTTTGCTCCTTAGAGTTTAAAAAGTTGCACTTGCAATTTTCTTTCCTAAACCTGCTCCCTGCCTGATTTCACTTTACCTTTGTGCTGCACCTCAGCACCAGCCCTCTCCAAAAGGCCAGGTTACACATTACCTTTCTGCTTTCTTTCATTCCCTGATGTCTCCTTGCAGAATCTGAAGAGTTTTTTGAATTAATTGGCGTGATAGCCCTTCTCATTGCTCACAACATTCCACAGATACACTGCAGCAGGCATTGTATGGAAATAGAATTCCTTCTCTGTACTTTGCTTTACTGTACTGGAAATACATCAACAGAGATTTGATGCATGACAGTGAATCTAAAAATGTTTGAAACACAAACTGAAGTAGCAACAAAGCAGCGAGATTATCATGCTTTAGAGCATGAAATACTGTGCAAATTATACCTTAATTTTCAGTGAAGTCTCTGCTGTGCTAAGGGGACTTTTGTCGTACAGCATTGAAACATTGTCTTACTGCATTGACAGGACCAGTGGCTGCACAAGATGTTCCCTCTGAACATCAGAAAATGTTTTTACTGTGAGGACAACCAAGCGCTGGCTCAGGTTGCCCAGGGTGGTTGTGGACTCCTTGGAGATGAGTAAAACCCATCTGGGGATGGTTCCAGGCAGCCCAGGTGGTCCTGCCTGAGCAGGGAGCTGTGACCTTACGACCTCCAGAGGTCCTTTCCAGCCTCTGCCATTCTGTGAAATCCAGAGGCAGCATTATCAAAGTGCCTTTTTTCCTTCCCTTGCTCACTTGTAACAGGTGTCACATCCTGCCAGAGCAATGAGCAGGGCCTGCAGTGTGATCAAAGAGGCCAGTATAGACCTTCCCAGCAAGACCCTGACACCAAGAAATCCTTCTGTGTCAACAGCTTTGGAGCAGCACTGGACTGGACTGAAACAGAGGATCTCCTTACAGATGACCAGTGCTTGGGTAAGTGGCAGAAGGATATTTTGGATGTTTTTTGATCCCACATAGGTGAAACCTCCTTATGAAGAGAATAATCACTCCACAGCTTATGGGGATTCACTGTCCAGTAGTTATTCACTTTCCCATACTTGTGCCCTCTGCCTTAAGCCACATTCCTTCTTAGTTCTGCATTTCTTGACTACACTGGGGAAGTTATTTCGAGTGAGGAAAGAGAGAGAAGCAGGTTTCCTGCACTCTCAGATGGCTGCCATCTTTTGCTGTGTGCTGACCTCGTGCTCTCTGCTTGGAAACCCAAAAGAATAATGAGAGGGCTAATGAGAAAGAAGCAGAATTATTAATTTCTTTGTAAAATTATCCCTCATCAGTGTATTCATGGGAAATAGACTATTTTCAGCGATGACCTCACAGCTACAACATAACATCACCCTCTGGGCCCCTGCTGTAAGGTATCCGACTTGGGAACACATCCTGGCAGGCTGGGAGAGGTTACTTCTGCTTGAACACAGCTGCGAAATGCTGGTTCTCAAGGATGAAAAACTTAAAAAAACAAAGAAAGTCATCTATCAAACAGTCCCCAGGCTGCCTGCAGTAAGGTCTAATTACTCCTCTCAGCCTCAAAGCTTTTGCTTTTTCCCAGAAGTTTTTATATGCTCATCATATGATTGGTATTGAATTTAATAGAATATTCTGTTTAGAATCTGATGTCATGGTGTGCTTTGAGTTAGATAATGTCTTATGAGAAGTGTGATCAGTGGAAGGAGTGTGAAATGAAAGTCCTCAGTTGTGAAGAGGTTGCAAAACTTTCTTCTCTTAAAATAGCTTTTATTTTCCCACTGAGCAAACTCATGGACTAATCATAGTTATGAACCCCAGGTGAAAGCCTCTGTTGCCCTCAATCACAGAATAGTTGAGATGTTTCTCTGGGGAGAGGACTCAGGATCTCTATTCTGTTACCATGAATCTTTCTGCTTGGGCATTTCTGCCTCTGTCGAGGGTGGAGCAGTTGTAGATATCTGTACTTGTTTTTGTGGATCATGCTAGAGATATCACTTCAAATATTTATGACTGTTGAAAATTCAAGGTTTAAAAAACCAGCAACAATGTATCATAGAATCATAGAATGGTTTGTGTAGGAAGGGACCTTAAAGACCATCTCATTCCAGCACCCCTGCCATGGGCAGGGATGCCACCTAAAAATCTGGTAGCTCAGGGCCCCATGAACACCTAAGAAATCTGTTTACTTGCTGGGGTTTTTTAATAATAATTTGCTGACTAATTTTTTTTTTTTTTCTTTAAAGATCATGCTGCATTTCCAGAAATCATAATGTGAAGCGAAGCTGTTTCTCTCTGTTTTTACTTTTTCCCCCTGCCTCTACTATTTCCCTTAACTGAATTCTGCACATAGCAAGACAGTAGAGGCTGAAGGCTGATCTTGCTTTGACAAGAGACAGGCGCTTGGGAAGGGTCACCAAAACTCAGCTGGTCTTTTGTTTTTGAGCCTTCTATCAGAAAAAGAATTGCTTTGTATGAATGCACAGGAATAAGCTGTAACAACCATTGCTCATTATTATCATTCTCCCTCTTGTTATATTTTAGGCCACTTAACTTTTACACTTAACATTTATTGCTTAACATTTATTATATGGGTTTTGGGACTAGGTGATCTTTAAGGTCCTTTCCAACCTAAACCATTCTATGATTCTGTGATTACAACAACAGAAGGACCTAGAGCTTTACTCTAGTAATAAGTGAAATAGAGAATTTCTGCTCTGCGCTAAGCCTGAGAAATGATTTTATGACTGCAATTTTTTAACCTTTCTTTGTAATAAAAACCCACTATTCAAGAATTTAAAAAAAGACAGCTTTTCTATTATTTTTTCAATGTTTTCAGTTTACTGTTTTCTAATACTATCTTCTATCTACTTTTCTCCCATCTTATTGTATTCAATACATATTGTATTCAATAATATTGTATTCAATAATATGGGAGAAAAATAAAGAAAAAATATTTTCTCTTGAAAATGGAGAGGTGGGATGAAACCAGAACTGGGGGGAAAATCAGAAGAAAAGAAAACCATTTGAGAGTGTAATTTTTAAAATTCGAATATTGGAATAGAAATGAGGGCAGTTTTTACCAAGGCATCACTGCAAGTTGCAGCTGCAGAAGGGATTCAGTTTCATGCAAAAGTTAGCTAATGCTTGTATTTTGGTGCTGTGTATATCTAGGAAGGAAAAAAAAATCACTTCTGCTTATACCATATTTCTTCCCTGTCCCCATCCAAGCTAGAGTGCAAGGATTTTCTTGTGCTAAGCATTTGACAAACCCATGTGGGTTTCCTTCTGAGCAGAAATGATGGTTTTATCAAAAGCACCTGCTGACTCAGCCCTGACAGCAGTGGACATTTGCTTCTGATTTAGTCCTGACCGTTTTGCTGAAAGAGTACAAATGATTATTTTAAGAACTTATCCCTGACTTTTATTTTGTGGTTTATCCAGACATTTCAGGGAGAGAGCTGTGATCCTCCAGCAGGACCTCTGCGCCCGTGAGACCAGGGGAAAGAGGGGCTGAGCTTCCAGCTCTTCCATGTGCAGATGTCTCCCACAGCTGGGATCACATCGGGGCTCCTGCTTTTACTTCTTTTAGGTGCAGGCCAGGTGTTGGCTGCAAGGAGCCCAAGGTTTGCCTTCATTTGGGTCCTTTAGAGAAGTTTGGTCACCAAGGGTTGATGCTAAGTCACCACATTCTTCTCTTAATCACAGAATGGCTTGGGTTGGAAGGGTTCTTAAGGATCCTCTACGTCCAACTCCCCTGCCACGGGGAGGGATAATGTGCTGTGCTCACTCAAATGTACTGGTGTATCAACCTGTGCACACAATGTGCCCAGCCTCTTGGTAGTACAGATAGTAACAACCTCAGCAGCGTGGTGGTGGCACTGTGTGTCCCTTCACCGGTCTGTAAATCTCTTCAGGGCACAGCCAGGGCCAAACCCTCTGGAGCCTGGATTAGATTCCTCACCGCATGTAGTGACCTTTGGGGTTTGCATCTCTAGACCCCATGAGCTTTTCCCAGTGTGTGAATAGTGCTGCTTGTCAGACTCTTCACACACAGGTGTGGTGGGTCCAGTGCAGAGGGAGCAGATAAAAGGGTTTGATCGGTAAAGTGACAGTCAGCTGTTAAAAGTGGAACGTGGGAGTAATAAAGCAGCGTGTAGGACATACTACCTTGGGTATAGCCCTGGGCCTGAAGTCAGTGGAGATCAGGCTGTTGTGTTTCTGGAAACAAGTGATAAGGCTCCTGCATTTCCTGTCTAACCAAGTGCTGTTGGAGCTGGCTCTTGTTTCTGTGACTGTTTTGTAGAAAGTTGGTTCCCCCTTTGACTCAACAGTTGGTTCAATGCCATGAACAAGTGATGAGAGATGGCAGGTCTGCTGCTGGAAGAGAAGCCTCACTGGAAAGTAAAATCCCAGCCCACTCCTGGCTAACTGGTTTTTAAAACATCTTGTGACACTTTTTTTTTCAAAGCAGAAATTCTACCCTCACGCCAGCTGTCTCCTGCATTATCTGTGAGGTTATGGTACATCATTTAATAAGCAGACCTCTCTCCCCACAGAATTCTTCAATTTGTACCTGAAGTCTTTGTCTATTTGCAGTGTGGGAACTGATAATACTACCTGGTTGGGTCTTTTTTGTCTTTTTTTAGTGCTCAGAAATTTTGAAAGAGTTCCTGCCTCCAGCCTGATTTATGGATCAGAAGAAGCTCAGATTCTTCAGTCTCAGTCATTTGGGGGAGACCTGAAAAGTACATATTTTCAGTGCATCTCAGGTGAGAAAACCAAGAAAAGCTGCAGAGACAACACTGACCATCATGGAAAATAATAATCTTTTTATATGATGAGTTTATAGTTAAGTTCATAGATGAACTGTATGTTCTGCAGTTCAGCACCAATTCACTGTAAGATATTTACAACTTTTGGTGACCTTGGTACAGGGGAGAGATCAATGTCTCTTTCAGAAAGAAGTATCCTGACTTTACGTACCACTTCAGACAAGTCATCTAACTTTAAAGCCGGTTGGTGTAGTTTGCAATATGGATGAAAAGTGAGATTTAAATCAGGAAACATTCACCAGACTGTGTGGATGTGCAGACAAAAGAAGGATTAGATGTTCAGGACATATGAAAATCAAGCTTTTACCTCTTCATAAATTACCTGATTGGCACATAAAATAGGAATAATCATCCTTGCTTATGTCAGAAGGATGTTATAAGGAGTGCAGAGATATTCTTCTGCCAAGTCTTACAGGCTATATGTTGCATCTGGTTTAAGTTAGTTCAGAATCGAATCAAACAAGAGGAATCATCACACTTCTTTCAGGGTGCTTTGAGTCAGTCTCACCTTGTGTCTCCTAAGGCTCAGGCTGTGAAGGGAGGCAGAGGGAATATGTTCAAAATAAAAACACCCTGGCAATAATAACACAGATGTCCTGTTTGTAAGGCACATATCAAAATTCTGAAAAATCAGTGGCTTTGTGTCACATGCCATGGTCTAGCTGGAGCAATCACCTCTCCTGCTAAGAATTGAACACGTGAAGCCTTTTACGTGTTACTAGAATGATCTTCCTGCACCAGCTCATCCTGGCTGTATACCATAAGATTTCTTGCACCTTTCCCTGCAAATGGAGACCTGCAAGACACTGAACTGAGAGAGTCTGAGAACAAACCTGGGGTGGAAATCATGTCCCTTTGCCAACCAATCTAATTCCGTGCTCATAGCTTTATTTTCTTTATAAGTTATGTAAATGGCAGCACTACTACAAAATATTACTGCTGGAGTGGTCATTGGGGTGGAAGGGTTAATCTTTCCCTCTCTTAGTCCCTGTAAGGTCAGATAGCTCAGCTTGCATTTCTGCTGGTGTTTTGATCTAAGTTGGTTGATTTTATACTGAAGACATTTGGAAAGTGTTTCACTTGTGCTAGGAGCAAAGCTGTGGGAGCAAGTTAATGGTAAGTATGTCAGGGGAGAATGATCTTCAGCCACTCCTAAATCTGGAGGGGATGGCTGTTTCTCCCTTAAAATGGCCAGGGCATTGCTGCAGGGGCAGCCAGCATGATTGAAGGGTTTGATGCTTCCCTCCTTCCTATGTCTCAGATATCTGTTACAACCTCTTTGCCATGGGGTTACTGTATCAGGCAGATTGATGTGCTGGCAAAGTGGTTCATGAGAGTCCTGCCTCAGACAAAATTATCCAGCAGACTTTAAATATTTGGGTGAGTGTTTAGACCTTTCTCAGCTGTTTATATCATCAGATGATGAGCAACTTTTTTGCATGAATTTAATTCAGTTTAAAGTCCTTAAGCCTCTACTAAAATAGTTGAGTACTAAAGTTCATTTGGCTAATTAAATTAATGTGCTTGCAGCCTAATAGACATATGGAAATCTAGGTAAATGACAGTAAGCAGTGGAATTTGTAGCAAACATTTTGCATGTGAAGTGCTAAGAAACTTAAAATTTCTTCCCTGTTTTTCAGGCTGTGAGAGAGAAGATGCCTGTGGCTTTGCGACTGTAGATCCTGCTGGTACTGAAGTGCTCTGTGAATTATACAGTGCTGCCGAAGTCAACTTCAACTGCACCACCTCTGGATTGGTAACAATGATCATATTTAAAAATATATGTTTATATTAGTGCTGTGTGTTCAATACAAGTAGACAAGATCACAGAACAAAGGTAGGCTGTTGCCTGACCCCTTGGACAGTTCTTTTCCCCATGGCAGTGATAAATCCCTGCAAGCTGGTAAAGAAACTACACCCAGGTGTTTCCAAAAATGACATCTGAATACCTCAGTGTTTGCTTGACATATCACACAGCACTGTTATTCCAAAAATATGCTGAGCTCCTGCAGATAGGATACCAGGTTGTTTTAAAAGAGGCTTAAGCTGGATAGTCCAAACTAGAAGTAGTCAGGTTGTTAATGAGGTCACCTGAAACAATCATACTTTTTGAGTCCCTTCTTCTATCCCAGGGTTTGAACTATGTGCTCTTTATCACTGTACTATTTTCTTATTCCCTACTTTTAAATAGAAGTATGGCATTGAGGAGCTGAGATCTCAGTTTGATAGATTAAAAAAGTCTGTATGAGATAGAATAAAAAATGTCCACATGGAGTTGTGCTGTGATAACCTTTGTGTGTGCTCATTCCTTCCCATGAGTTTCTTAATAAAGAAAATACATTTAAGGAGAGGAAATCAATTAGGTTGTATTTATTTTGCTTGCCTGTTTTCTCTCTCAGGTGCAAGGTGTCCTGGGGAACCCTGCTGCCACTAGCATTGGTGGCCTCAGCTGCCTGCTTCACGTCAGGAACCCAGAGGGAGATGCACTGACGGTCTATTTGAAGAGAGGTACCAGATGTGAATCACTCACCTAAATCTGACTCTGTGCCCAAGCTGGTGGTTACTTCTGCAGAGGATCATGACTAAATGTGGGGAGCATATTTATTTAAGAAGACACAACACTTTTTAAAGCTCAACATTTACTGACAGTCCAGAAACTTCAGAAAGTCCTCCCTTCATATTTTGTTCCCTAGATATTAGGAATACAGCTTTTGTAAGCCGTTTTGATGGCTTTTGCCAGCAACTAGTCCCATAAAACCTCAAATTCCATCCAATATATTTTCGTAGTCTGTTCTGTTGTGTTACGATTTCTCTTTATTAAGCAGTTTATTTGAATATAGAAGGCATTATTAATGACCAGCTTGTACATAATTTAACAATTCACATTACTTTTGATTGTGAATTGTTCTAGTAATATACTAGTCAAGAAGTAAACTGCTCTCCATGAATCCGAAAACATTTCAGTTGAACTAATGAATGCATGAGACAAATTTCATTTATTTGTTTATTTATTTATGGCCTGAGTGTGGCTGACAGCACCACATCCATTGTGTCTAGCTTTAAGCCTCGTGCCAAACTGGAAGCAAGATAACCAAATGCAGAATGCTGCAGGATTTGAGTCAAAACTCTGCTCTCACTGTGTTCTTTGTACTTCTATCCAAACCTCTGAGTCACTATTTATTAATATTAATAAAAATAAGGATCTAAGTCTCACCTGAAAAAAAGACAAGTCCCCAAAGCTTGTTGCAATCAGTGTAATCTTGTTGACACCAGATCTGCTCTAGTTTTCTACATCCAAAATTCTATGACTCATGCCCTCCTAGTCAGCAGAAGCCTTAATTGCAGATGCAGTTATGCTGTCCACATTACGCATTTTAATTTTTAAATGAGATAAATTGCTCCATTTTTATCTGGGAGTTACTAACAGTGCTTAAAGGTGGAATATTGCCAACCTTACTTCATGCATCAGTTTAGGAGCTCTTTGCTGGCCATACATTATGACCAACTACTCCAGAATAATGGCACTAAACCATTTGATGATCTTATTTTGCTTCTGAAATTCAAAGTCTAGAAAAGGACCTTTAAAACTGAGTTTTGATCATAAAACTTTCAACCAGCTCCAGTCTGCAGGCAATTCAGAAGCATCACTTGGGCTCCTCTTGAGCTTCTTTCCCATTCTGTCTACCCAGGACAGGAATTTACCTCCTCTGGACTCAAGGCCTTTGAGAGGACTGGCTTCCAGAGCGTGCTGTCCGGCGTGTACCGCTCCATGGTGCTCCCGGCAGCCGGCACATCCCAGACTGATGCTCAGCTGCTCTGCAGACAGGAGTGCAGCCGGGACTCCTGCTGTGATGGATTCATCCTGAGCCAGCTCCCGCTGGATGGAGGTACTGCCTGACTGCACAGGAAAGACTTCTGCTGTAGGAAACTGTTGCTAAATGAGTAGAAGTCATTGTTGGACACAGTTCACCCACCTTTGCATCATACCAGTGCCAGCAGCCTGTCTCTGCATCACTGACATTCTTTTGGTGTTGTCAAGGTTTGAGTAATGCCCAAGACTTGATCTGTAGCAGTAGAGATAAAGACCTGAGGTAGCAACCTCTTGGAACAAAATGGACATTTTGAAGGGATAAACCTGACAGAGCTCCAGCAGTGTTTGGGCAATGCTCTTTGGAACATGGTGTGACTCTTGGGGCTGTCCTGTGCAGGGCCAGGAATTGGACTCAGTGATCCCTGTGGGACCCTTCCAACTCAGACTATTCACTGTGTGTGTGTGACATCTCATCCTGGTGAGATAAATCATTCTGAAAACACCTCTCTCTGTACTCAGCACAGGTTGGTGGCCAGAAGTTGGTGCTTTTCAGCTGATGCAGGAACTAAGAAGGTGCTTCCAGACAGAGTTCTTGTAGTGCAAATGAAAATCAGCTCCCTATTAAGAGCAGGAAAAAAGGATGCTAAACAGAATTATATTAGTGCATGCAAGAATGCTAAAATCTCCTAGGTCTGGGTGTCTAGCTAGGAGAGCAAGTGGGGGTGCGAAGGATGGAGCCTGGCAGAGGTGGGACTTTGGCAGAACCAGATTTTTGACAGCAAGTTTAAGCACCTTATGTCAGTGCGCATATTTTGTAGTTTAAAGTTCACATGGTATTGACTTTCCCCTTGGAAATTCATTTTCTGTAGGAAATGTGAAGTTCTAAATGACATGCCTGAAGTATTTAAGACGAGCTCTATCCACAGGCAGGAGTTAGACTTAGTGATTTTTGTAGGTCCCTTCCAATCCAGGATATTCTATGATTTTGTGAAATCCACGCATGTGGTAGTGGCTGCTATGTGAAAAGCACTTCTCCAATTTCGAGTGGAAATTGATCCTAGTTTTATGAAAATCTGTGAAAATCTATCACAAATTATCTGTGAAAATTGTCAAGAAAATATTTCCAGAAAATTTTTTTGTTTTGGCATCTCATATTTTTTTACATCAAAATATTCTAGATGATCTTGTAAAGTCCATTTCTCTATACATTTACCATCGGATTTTGGATTCTCCCTACTTGTGAACGTAGAAGGTGAATGTTGTAGAGCTCTCTGTTTAGTTGGTGTGACCTATTTGGATCAGTACTACAGTTCAGTACTACAGATCAGTACTAAATGCATTACTTGGCCTTACGCATTAAGAAAAAAGAAAAAAGAAGGAAAAAGGTAGCATATTCAATATCTCGTGTACCCAGTCCATAAAAGCAAACTAGAGAGGGCATTGTAAAACCTTAGAAATGTCTGAGCTGTGACAGCAAGCGCAAAGCAAGAGCTAAGTATTGTCTAGAAGTTAGGGGAACAGATACGAGAACATTTGGCCTTTAACACGCTGGTCGTCCAACTCACATCACAGTGCTGGGGGAGACTCAGGCCTGGGATGGCTGAAATCAGACACCAGTTCAGGAAACCATTGCCATAAAAATATATAAGTGCTTTTTTTGGTTCAGAACCTGAAATTGGATGTGTCTCTGTGGTGCTATAAAGTGCTAAGAACGTTGTTGGGTGTTATCAGGTAATACTAATATTTTATTAGATGATAGTATGTGCTTGAAATCTCTGAAAAACAGGCTACAAATGTTTAGTTTGGGTATGAGTAGCTAACCTTAGCACTCCAATTTGAACATATGGCTCTGATTTGCTTATTTGTTTTTTTTTTTTTTTTTTTGATACAGAAGGGCGTCTCTCTCACTGACACAGGTTCAGTTGGCACTTAGAGAAATTATTGGGGGTCTTGGGTGAAAAGCTCTATGTAGATGCAGAGCATTTTTGGAGTGATGGAGCTGTGTCTTTGCCTGTCCCTAGGTACCATTCTGTGCAGTTTGCTGAGCTCCCCAGACGTGCTGATCTGCAATGCCAGAGGCTGGAATCCAACACCAACCTCAGCCATGGGTGGGATGTGCAACAGTGTGAGCTATGATGAGAAGGAGAAGAGGTTTTCCTTCACCCTGGGAGGACAAGTGTTCAGTGGAAGTATGTCAATGAATTGCCTCAATTTACATTAGTTCTTTTTCATTGTTGTTTAGACTCTGCCTTATTCACCAGCTTGCTCTTGTACTCCAGTGCTTTTTTCAAGTTAATCCATGTCACAAGAGAATAAGAGTTCTCTGACTGGATGCATTGTTAGGTAGATGGACCTCTCACGGTTTGCCACGTGAACATTAATGAAAGTTGAGACTGTGTTCAGTATGTCACTTTGTAATACTTCCAGCATTTAATTGAGGCAGATCCAAGCCAATAACCAGAAGGAAAGGTAAAGTCTGGAGCAAAGATAAAAAGGGAGATGCCCAGAGCTGCTCCGTAAAAATGATGATGGGAAATTGAATAAAGTTTGGCACCCTGGACCCAGACTAGCCCCATGACACCTGGGACCTTCTTCCTCAGACTTTTCTATTGTAATTAGGGTGATGCATAGTCTAGTGATGTTTTCTATGCCATTTCTAAGCATTTAAAAAATATCTGTTTAATTTAAACAGCTATTCTAACAAAATTTTTTCTTTATTAGCTTCTCAGTCAGTGGAAGAGGCAGAAAGAAATTTCCCTACCTTTCAGGAAGTTTACCTGTGGAGAGGTAAATTATCTCACAGAATTTCTTACAAAAACTTCTGATGAACTGTAGGGAGTGGCAGCTGTCTATCCTATAATGGAAGTGTCATTGTCACTTTATTTTATTCTGTCCAAATTGAGACACAACTCAGAAGTCAATTTTGGCAGGGATGTGTAATCTGGAGTAATTCTTCTACTGTCAGTTTCATGTAATTTGGGTAAATTCTTGTGTCTGAGAACATGACTTATAACTTTTAATACCCTCAATATCATACAGACACCTGCCTTTGCCCTATCAGTGTCCAAGTACCATAATAATTTGGCACTTTATGCATAATTACATGGATTATGTTTATTAGCAGGATAACCCTGTTATTTTTTCTTTCTGCCATGTGTACATGGCAGGACCTGCACAAATGATTTGTGATACTGCTTTATAAGTGCACACAGCCTCCAGAGCACTGATAATGAATGCAGAGTGATCATAGATATGGCATTTACTTTTGTCACCCAAACAATACATTTTGGTTTAGTTTTTCCTCAGAGCTATACAGAGATGATTTTACTTGTTCTTGGTTCAACATTTGGTGGAACTACCAAAGGAGTTATCCTAAGTGGTGCGCTTTACATATTTGTTAAATTTTGGGAACTAAGGCTTGTCTTGTCTTGTGAAAGAAAGATAGAGGGAATTACTCTGCTCTTTGATCGTGTTTCATTTCAGACTCCAATATGGTCACCCGCACTAAAACCCCTGCGTGTGAGGCTGCTGCTTTGAAGACAGAAAACGATCTTGTGTTATCAGGTATTACAGCAAGAGCAGACAGTGAAGGCAGCAGAAGAGAGCAGAGGGGGGTGCAGAATTTAACCAGAAAATATCATATACTGCTATATATATGTGCATTATAGTATAGGTATTTTAAGGGCCAGAGGATTTCTCTAAAGTAGGAAGCTGATATGGGTTTTGAGAAAGATGTTCAAAATGTAGGGTCTGGCTTTATGAGTTTTACCTTCCCAGGCCAGGCTGGAAACAAAAGTGTTAAAATGTTCTATGAAACTTATTCTTTCAGACTTACTGAACTGAAGAGACACAGGAAATATTATTTGGCTGAGAAAAAATTTTGCATAAACCCAGGAATGAAATCCTTGGCCTGGGTACCTGGGCATCTTTACTGCTGCTGACAGTGTGGCTGTAAATATGATACTTAGAGAAACCCAGGATGAAACTGCAATCACAAGAGTTTCTCCCATGCATGATGACAGCGAGGGACCTGTGACCTTCTCTTAGCTCCTTTGTTATTCCAGAGTTTGCTCTTGGTTATACTCAGTCATGTATAGGTCCAAAATAATTTGTAGGAAGTTACTGGAGTTCATTTGGGTCTTCAGCACCATAATCCTAAGAGAAAGTAAGCAGTGGAGTTTGCTGAGAGCACCTTGGTTCATCTTTAATGAACTGTAATCTTTGCTGAGGAGTCTTGATGAATGTCTGAGGACATGATTTAAAATGTGCAAAATCCTAAAAGGAAGTGAATTGCTGATTTTGCTTATGGAATTTGAAAGGAAGGTAAACTAAACTAATTAAAAAACTTAAAAATGCCCATTTACCTAGCAGTCCTCCTATACAATTAGGGGTATTTTAAACTCTAGACTTAAAAAGAGAGAGAAAAAAATGCACTTAATACGGTGGGTGAAATTCTCTTGCATTTACCTGCTAAGGCATGAGTGCAACCCTCAGGGTTCTTCATTTACCTTGCTGGGGCTGATGATAGCATTAAAACCTGCAGTTATGCAAGGAATGCCGTTTTTACCTCCATCCCTAAGTCTTAGTCTTGACACCAGCTGTTTAAGAGAAACTGAAGGTTGAAGTTATGACTTGAGAGGTAACAGGAATTATAGGTTACCTTTTTTAGGAAGTCATGAATACATCTGGGAAAATGTCTGCAGAGCTATTATGACTTGATAATCATTTATAAAACACAGGGTAACATATCTTTTCTAGTTTCTGATAGAAAATTCAAAGCTACAGTGCATTTCCAGCTTGTCAGTAGGTGCTTCAGCACTTCAACAGCAATCATGAGCATGTCTTTACTTTCCCTTGTTTTCATTATTGTCTGGTTGCTTCACTGCATGTGACATTAAGTAACACAATGTCTCACAATGTTGGAATTGGGGATGAGACCTGCTCATGGCATTTGATAAATAAGAAAGTGTTTATGAAGAAATTTGTAAGAGATCAGTGGAGAGTGTCCATCTCATTTAATACTGGACCCTTATGGAAAGGGGATAAATTTGGAAACTGAACAAAATAGCTGTGATTGATTGTTTCAAGAGGGAGATATAAATAACTTCATACTTGTATAAAGGTCACAGGCAGATGACAGAAAGGAGTTTTTTAATGTGGTCTGTGGGAGCATAAATAGGGGAAATGAGCTTAAATGACTGAAATAGGTATTAAGGTTGTCAAGAAAACTTTTAACACTGAGAGATGTAAAAGCTCCTCAAGGGAATGTAAGGAAACTGCTGCATTTTGGATTAAAAAAACTAGATCGATTAAGGAATTGCAAACATCCTCTGAATCATCCTGCTTCACCGCTGGGATGTTGTGTTGCATGGCAGAGTAGAGAGAACCTTCTAATTTCTAGGAGCTGAGATTTTCGTCTAGTTTTTGGATGTTGGAAATAGTCTGGCAGTGCTATTTTGTGCAGTGCAGCTTGGCGAGGAGGCATTACTTACAGGAGAGTCACTGTGGGTGGACAATTCCGTTATTAAGAGCAGTCTGTGGTGTATTCTAGCCCTACAAAATGATTGCAGCTGTTTTACTGTGAAAGGCAGAATTTTATATATAAATAAATTTAATTCATTCCAGATCATAGTTAATTTTTTTGTGGGATTCTTTGTTTGTTTGTTTATATCTCAGATTCCACAAAGGACCTTTTCTACTTAATGGACAACAGCCAAATACGAAGTGACCAGAACAATTCTCTCCCTTACCAGCAGTATTGGGTCTTCAGGCAGAAGTACTCAGCTGAGGAAGCTCTGCTTTGGTGTCTGACACGTAAGACATCTTAGAGACTGTTATTCTGTAGGGAATAATAATTAACTGAAATCTTTTAATAGGTGTTATAATAATGATGAGTAGAAACTTTGGACTTTGAGATTTTATGTAGAAAACACCTAAAGTTTTCATGGAAATTGCCAATGGGGCCACCTGTTTCTTCCTTACAGTCTTTGCCTGCCACGGCAGAAAGGGTGCCCATAATTCACCATCAGGGTCCCCCTGTAAGGGCAAGAGAAGCCAAAGGTAAAGCTTGGGCAATGCTCTGCTGTTCTTGAAATATACCCCTCCAAACAGGGACATGGCATAGCGGTAAAAGAAGGTAAAATGCAGATATTTGGGGTTAATGATAAAGTATATTTTATTGAAGTAAATGGAGAAGGTTTTCTAGCTCTACCAGGAAGTCTGAACTAAGAGTGCTAAACAGTGCACAGACACCACTGTAAGAGGTCAGTAGAGCGATTTCTGTTCAAATTTAAGCATTGACATACATGTTTACAGGAGCCATTGCTATGGTAATTGAGAAATGGGTTTGACAGCTTTGGCTCTTTTCTGAAGGTGCTCTATTACCCTGGGGCAAACTTCAGAACAAATTGCTACAAGCAAATGTCTTGAACAGTTGAGTCTAGGAAAGTTACGTTGAATTTTGTGTGATGCTTGAATGCTTCAGAAATATTTTTTGTAAAACCTTCCTAAGACATTGTAGACATTATTATCCTTTGTATCTGTTGGAGACCATGACTGATGCAGAGTTCTTTTATGATTATACAATTTGTATGTCAGATTTACTAAAAAAGAAAGACATCATTATGAATTAAAATATTAAAGAGAGACCAATATACTGGAGTAATGCTTGTCACAGCTGGGGAATTTATCTTCCCACTTAGATGTGCTGTAACTCCTTCACTGTGATCTCCAGGTAAACCAGCTCTTCAGTGCCACTAGAGCCAGAATGTGTCCCTCTTTCTCTTGCACTTTTAATTAATTTAATTAATTAATTTGCACTATTAGTAGGATAATATTGAAATTCTCACTTTTAGTTGTTTGCTGATGGATAGCTTTAAGTGCTTTGAAAACATGAAGAGGAACAGAGAGGGAAAGGAACTCTCGTGTGTGTAACTGTTCATGACTTTGCTTCCTAGGCTGTGCCCAAGAGGAAGAGTTTTGTCGAATGGCAGATCTGCAAAATGCTACAGACAAATATTTTGTGTGTACCCTCTATCCAGAGGCACAGATTTGTGACAGCAGCATCAACCAAATACCAGGAAACTGTGCAACTGTGCTACCCAGGCAACCACAGACACTGTACCATAAAATAGGCAAGTTTTGATATTTGTCTGTTAAGTGTCTGCTCTAACCTTGGTAATGAAAGTCAGTGTTTTGGGTCTTGATTCGGAGATAAAAGTCTACAGGAATGAATGAGTCCTGGGATGTGATGGTGCAAGGGCAGGTCAGGCTGTATAGTTTTTCATTTTCAATTCAGAATGGGAAGATATTAACTATGAATTTCACTCTCTCCAACTCAGCTATTCTTAAATCAGAGAGTCCAAGTGGATCTCAAATTTGTATACCAGTTTTTAGCCCTTTTTATAATATAGGTGAAATAGCAATGTCATTGGAATGTCGCAATCTACCATTAAAATTTCTATGGTAGCTAAATAATGCAAAAAATTGAAAGCACTAAGTGCAATTTTTAAATTTTCTAAATTATTTTTTAGCAAATGCAGAGCTATAGACGTGGGTTTTAACCTTTGCTCTTTGAATACTTGGGAAGTTCAGTGTTCTTCTCATAGGGCACATGTAAGGAAGCTGGACAAACAAGCCTGTTATCACTGTACAGGAACATGTAATTTTGCTGTGACAAATGTAAAGGTCCACTGAACTGCACTATTCAATCATGTCATTTTGGGGAGCCCCAAGGGCAGAATGGGTTGAATAATGCATGAGCACACTGGAGCCTTCCAATCTGGAGCTGTACCCTAGTTTAAGGCCTTGTGGAAGAAGTAGCATCAATACAGGTCTCACAAACAAAAGGCCTGACTGGAAGTCTTGCCTTGGCGACGTACTTTGCTCAACTTTCAGAGCCTTCACTTGGGGAATTTTTATTCATATTCAGGCTTAACAATCAAATTTTGCTGTGATAACATAAAACTCTCTTTTAATCAACCAGAGCCCAGCATAGAAATATAGACTGGACCCCTACTATTTGATTACTTGACCAGTATTTGTATACAAAAAAGTTAAACTGATTTTTCCAATCTTGTTTTTCTTTTTCCTTCCAGTCACTCTTAAAAGTTCTGTGAAGAGCTTCTACACACGTGTACCATTCCAGAAAGTAACAGAAATCTCAGTGAGGAATAAGACTGACATGAGCAGAAAAGCTGTTTCAGATGGGTAGGACGTGACTGTTTGTTTGTTTTCCCTGGAATTTTAACCGTGTCTAGAATTCCAAGGCCTTGTTATGCAGATAAAGGTGATCAGAAGTATTGATCGAAGAACTGCATTATTTGGGGGTTTAATGAAGAGAAAAAAGCATATGGTTTAAAGGAGATTTATAATTCAGTTACTATATAATTATTAATTATAGACATGAAAATTGTTATTTATAATGCTACTAATTACTAGCTGGCCAGTTAAATCTCTTAGCAATGATACACCAAATCAATTTAGACTGATATTTTTAGGGCAGATATCAAAATAATAACCTAAATTATTGGATGTATTCTGGTAGATGTGCTCTGATCAAGCATAATTTCATCTACATATGGGAAATGTATGGAAGTGTGTATGAAATACCATACTGGTTCTTCAGCCTTATTGTGAAAGGCATCTCTACAGGTTCTCAGTGTCTAAAATGTCAAATGATACTAAGGGTAATGTTTTTCCTTTCCTAGGTTTTTTGAGTGTGAGCGTTGGTGTGATGCTGACCCCTGTTGCACAGGATTTGGCTTTTTTAATGACTCCCAACTGTCAGGTATTTTCCCCCTGTTTTTATTTTTAAAATAACTTCAAGTCTTTCTTCATTATAAAAATTTTACCATTCTTTTGCTCTGAAGAGCACTTTAAAAGCCCTTTCAGATCTCATGCACCTCTCTTTAGCACCTTTTCAAGTAACCATAACCATTTCTAGTTCAGCCCAATGACATGTTCCACGTTTCAGAAATTTTTAAGAAACCTTCATGAGAATGAGTCTTTAAGAGGCTGCAGCTCCAACAGCATAAAATTCAAACTGATAAAACTCCAGTTATTTCTCATTCATCAACTTCTCTTCGAAAGTGTTGCTTGACTTCTTTTAGAGTTTTTTTTCCCCTTTTATGTTGTTTCATTTTTTAAAGCCTAAAGGACTCTGAAACCTAATTATTACTGAAATTAGGTGCATGCAAGCACATAATGTCTGTGGATACTCTGGGGCAGTTTAGCCTTTTGGCTTTCTTGGTTATCTGACCTTCTCTCTTCCCAAATTTGTCTTCTGCTTGAGGAAGAAAATCTTCAGCTGGTGTTTAAAATTGGGTACCATCCAGGTCAAAGTCAATGAAATAGATTTTAATTTTTTATTCCAAGTTCAGATTTAGGCCACTGAAATGTGTAACTTTGTTTTTGGAAGAGTCGTGCTAATCAACTCTCCCTGAAGTCATTAGGATGTGCTGTTTTTATAATTCACTTTGGAATTTGAAACACTTCAGAAATGCATATTTTTAGTTCCTTTTTTTGTTGAGCAGACAAAATTTTCACTTGATCAAAAAATGAGTAGCTTAGAAAATTAATCCAGTGTAGTTTAGATAAGAATTACTGTGCAAATAAAAAATAGTTGACAGTTTTCATACCTCCTTATGATAATATGAAATATGAAGTCTTAACTAATATGTCTTGGAGTTTCTCTAAATAGTTCTTAATAAAATGACAATTTTTAAGGCACCCAGCGTGCAAAATGGGCACATTTTTAGTTTATCTGATTAATATTTAATATCTGTGACATTTCAGACATCCAGTCTTGGCACTCATATAATCAAGAGAACTTTTGATAGTGGTTTTAACATGAGCTAAAATCGTCAATGAAACTGTGTTTCAAACCCTCCGTATTTTTCAGGAACAAAATTATTTACACGAGGACTTTGAAAGAATTTTTATCTTGATGTAAGTAGGGGACATTGCAACATACACGCAGATTTTTAATTGCATTAACCTGAAAGAGCTGCTTGCTCAAAGACTCCTGATCTTTGTTCAGTGGAAATTCTCTGTGACCTTGGATTATAATGGATTATAATGCTGATAATCCACATTCCCTCACAATGAAATCATTGGGATTTTTCAAAACTAGTTTCAATAACTTGGCAGATTCTAGGTATTTCCTTCCTTTGATTTCTAAGTCAATTGAATTTCATTTAACACTCAGTGGAATCATGCTGTGTTGTCTTTCCTCACAACAATATCTAGAAAAGGAAAATTTTCCTCCTTATTTCTATAACCATCTATGTCCTTGGCAGGTGGAAAGATCATGTGCGTGACTCTGAACAGCCTTGGAATCCAGACGTGTGCTGAGGAAACAAGAAGTGCTTGGCACATTTCAAATTGCAGTTCACCAGATGCTGAAGTCAAAATACACCCATTTGGCTGGTATCAAAAGCCTGGTAAGTGATGCAGGACACATGACCTTTCTAACGGGTTTCTGCACATTGAAGTTTATTATTTAGCTTCAGTGTATGAAAATCCCAGCTTCCAGCTGTAGGACCCATTTGCAAGGACCACAAATAGACAAGGCAAACAAGTATGTGCAAAGGAAAGAAAGGTGCAATTTAATATGCAATTTAATAGAAAAGGAATAGCAATACCTCAAAGATGTATAATTTAATTTCTTAGGTTGTACGGGGGACTTGTGGCCAATGTTGGAATTCAAATATATTTTGCCTCACTGGACAGTCCTGGTCAGGAAACCATTCTTTGTTTCTCACTCCTGGGCTTATGGTTTTATCATTCATGTGGATTCATAACCTCAAACGGTTTGGGTTTGCTACAGAATTTAAAATTCACTTTTGGCTGTTTTGGTAAAGAAAGGGCCAACACCAAATTCCAAAGTAGCCCTGTATTTTTCAAGCAGTAAGAAGCCACCATGTGTTTAACCAGAAGAGCAGTTATGAGAGGTTGGGTTATTTCTGCAGGAGGAATCAAAACCATTCCTAGTCAAGATGGATTTTGTTTTCTGTGGAGAAACTAAAGGTTCATTGCTTTGTTGAAAACTTTAAATGGATTTGCCGTTTGTCACACTCCTTTTGGGCAGGTCTAGTTCTACTTTGTTAGGGTTTGATTTCCCATAACTGAAACAATAACAAAAACAATTGCCTGCCTGGCTTTCTCCCCCTTTGTGAGAGGACAGCCTGTTACTTGGTCACACAGACACAGCTCCAGAGCAGAGAGGCCCCATGGGGGCAGGTCTGGGGATGTTGACAGAATCAGGGAAAAAGTCTGAATAAGGAGTACTTCTTCCTGCTTTTACCCTCCCTTAGTTCTTGCAGAGTAAAGAAGGGCTGGTAGCAGAGAGGAGGGCACAAAGCATGGATATATATTGTCCAGGGAATGTGATAGAAATATAATCCAGTTAAAGCTGTGTACAGATATTGTGGCAATACATTATGTTTTACAGTGTTGATAAAGAAAACCTTCATTCACACTCTAAGTATCTGAAATATGAACTCAATGTTGAGCTTTTCAAGTCCTGCACTAACCCTATGCCCACAGAACCATCCATGTCCTACTCCTGTGGGACAGCCCTTCTTAAAGGGTCGAGACAGCATGGATGCATTCTGGAAGCTGGAAAGGGGTGGGCTGAGGGTCTAGCACTGAGGGGAAGGGAACAACAGCCCTGATAAAGCAATGGCAGCATCCTGATGTCAGGGGGAGTTGAGAGGCAGACAGGGATACAAGTGAAGAATAGAAGAAAGGTGGAGCGAAGAGGAGACAGCAGAGGTGTAGATACACTTCCCTTTCTTGGAATTGTTTTGCTGTTGTTGGCAAAGAACCAATAAAAAATAAAGGCTGTTTCTCACATGATGGACAGAGGGTTGATGAAGAGGAGCCTAGGGTGTATGCAAAGTAGGGAGTGTTAGCAGAGACAGTGACATTGCCTTGTGCATCAGGGGAGCTACAGATGTGTTTCCACCGTAACACACAGCAAGGCACAGATGTTTATGCAAATGGAGATATATACAGACAAAAATTTGTATCGGTTATGCTGGTGAGTTGAAGGTCTGGGAACCAGGAAAAGGAACAAAAAGGTTCTGAGGCTAAAAAGGAAAATGAGTGAATCTGAAGGAGTGATTCACTGTGGGCAGTGGGACGTTAGTGTGAAGCAGGGTCTTTGGCTTTATTCCACAGTCTTGTTTGCGGAAGGTACTGCGTGTGTCCATGTTTCATAACAGGCTAAGTTGATCTCTGAGCTGTTTGCTGCACAGCTCTGCTCATGAGCAATTTTATTTTGTATAGTCAGAGCTGCAGCTCAGTCAAAAAGGAGCAGAGAGTAGTATTTGAAAGAGTTATGGATAGCCCCAATTCTTCACTGCTGTGAACGGGAAAATCTCTGAGTTTTTAGAAACATCTATTGGTTACATGCATGAGAAATACAAAGTGGAAGAAATTAACAGAAAAACTGATCTGTCTTCAGCTTCTGTAGGGATTGTCATTTATTATGTCTTAGTGGAAAATTTATAGCTGATTTGACTAGCCAAAGTGTTTTACAAAATATGGAGGCACAGGGGAAACTTCATTTTTATTATTTGTGATTACAAAATATTTATGGGAAGTATTAGCAAATGAGAAATTTTGTGTATGGAAATGAATATGAAGTTTTGTGTTATGATGAATTCTTACTTGAACGTTAATTTGGAGAGTGTTGTGCTGAAAAAGGCCTTGTTTCTAATTTGTGTTTTTTGAGAAATTCCAGTTTGCTGGAAGCAGAGACTCTCATGTCTCTCCTAATGCAGAACCCCAAATACAAAGAGGGGCATAGAAAAAACCACAGAACTACTGAACTGAGTTGTTCATAACTGCATGTCAAAAAGTGTTTGTATGAATGTTTATAAATACAGAAATTTAGGGAAGTCTGTTTCCCTGTGCAAGTTCAAAAGGTTTAGAGAGGAAAGCAGCCCTTGCATCCTTACTCTTGTTGTGGAGAAGATGCAACATCCAGATCCCAGAAGTAATACTGGAAATATTGAGTATCAACTGCATTTTAAACCTTCAAGTATAATTGTTTTCAGATGTGTTGGTTTTTTTCTGCTTTTAGCTGACTTGAAGAGCACCATTCCTAACCTGTGTCCACCTGTTAGTTTACCTCTCAGGCCAGAAAGTGGTAAGTGTATTTATGTATTAAGCAAAAAAAAACCAAACAAAAAACCCAACCTCCCCAAAAACTGAAGTAAAAATCCCCCATCCTCTATTTTTTACATATTGCTGAAAGATCACACTATAATGAAATGTTTATGTTCCCCATGAGGTTCCTCATTTAGGTGTTTACTCATTTTCGTTAACTGTGTATAATTTAAATGAAAGAACTGTCATATCCATGATGCTGACCTAATTTCTCACACTCATTGCCACATGAGATCAGTGAGACAAAATATTTGGCAGGATTGATGAAAACATTTATTTGTAAGTGTGGATGTCATATTGCTTTCCAGATACAATGAATCTTACGGTACTCGCCTCTGTTATTTTAAAAGTGGGTGGATCCTCTTAGTAAATGAAACTTAACTGCTGTCTTTCAGGGCTCTGTGTCTATAGCCCTCTAAAAATATGTACAAATTGTCAGCAGCTACAGGCTACCCTGGTGTGGCCTTTCCAGAAATACACAGCATAGCTGTGAAATGCTGTGTAACGGAAAGGAAGAGACAGGACTGGTTATTAAAAAACTCAATTTAACCCTGCAGTTATACTGGAACGAAGAAGTCACTTCCATCTCTGCCCTTGATTTTCTATTTGATCTGAACAAATATTTAATCTGTTTGTATCTGTCTTTCCTTAAACCATATGCAACTGAGCATGCAGGAGACTTCATACTTGCAAAGATTTTCAATATTGAGTTCAGAATTTACTATGATCTGTTTTATCATCATATCTATAACCAACAGTCATGATCAAGTTTGGTCTACTTTTTAGTAGAATTTGTACTTTTTAAATGACCATTTTAATGTAATAAAAGGGAAACTCCTATCTTCGTAGGTAAGCAGAAATAATTTTTGTCTGAAACACTTTGAGGAGCTGGTGGGGTAGGCCTGGTGTGCATGTTGGGCAGCTCAATTCATTTGCAAACTGTTTTTGCCCATGGGATGTGGAAAACAATTTCATTAAAGCTTTCCTCCTCCCAGACTGAAGCCTGGTAGTAATTTTGTCACTTTCTTTTTATATTTTTCTTGCTTGCTTAAATCTAGGAAAATAGTGACCTAAGCAGCACTTAAGAGAATCAGGAAATTAGGTCTTTCTGTTGTTTGCTTTCAACTCTAAAGTCTGCCCAGAACAGTAGTCCCAGCAAGTGAGGTGCTCATCTTTAGTAACAACCCTGATCCGTCACACCCTTTTCCAGGTCATCTTTCCAAAGGCAGAGCAAGCAGGGATATCTCTGGTTTGCAGAAATCTGGTTAAGCAACCCCAGCAAGCTGAGCTTCCCACAAGGATGCAGGATTCTGGATTAGAGTGGTTGTCCTGGGGACTGATAGCAATCAGAAGTCACTGAATAACAAAAAGCACATCTAGGCTGGAAGTCAAATTAGCACCGGTTTCCTGGACACTTTGGCGCTCTGACACCAGTGGGTGGAGCAGCACATTCAAAATGCAACTGGACACCCTCTCTCCTTCTTATGTTCTGCCTCATTTCAATAGTAAAAGTTCCAGCCTGGTTATTTAGGTCAGATTGTTATCTGGGCTGTGGTGTCAGAGGTTCTAGAAAATGTTCAAAAACATTGTTTTCAAACACTCTATGATTGTATTTTATATTAATATATGCTTTAGAAGATTAATTGTTTTAGAGTTGGGCATCACAGAAAAGCTAGCATTTACTGAATTTTGTACATCGTGATAATGCTTCTATATGGGGATAAAAAATTACTGTGGCTGCTCTGTGGTAGCCAGATGGTGAGTGTGAGAAAATGTCACTATTTAAAGGGCACTGCAATAAGTAGATATGTATGTGTGTGCATGTAAGCCTATCTATACATATAAAAAATATAAATCTTTCCATCAAAAGATCAGAAAAATACTCACATTTGCATACTTTGCCAGAAAGCTCTGTGAAATTGTGAAGTTGATGTTATGTCCGATTTAGAGCCTGAGTTAACTAAGGCACTGTTAAGGCCTACATTTCACTGGCAGTTAATGCATTGACTGCCTCATTTCCTATGTAGCCAGTTTGCAATGCTCAGGGCAAAGTGCCCAGCACTTTGCTTCCTCCCATTTGCAGTCAGGATGCTGCTCCATTCAAAATCTGTGGTGTTTGCATCCCCAATGTGTTGTGAAGAAACCTAGATGAGCAGACATTTTCAGCCTGGTGGGAAGCAGATGTTTTGCCTGTTTTACTCATTGTTCTTCTCAACAGAGAGAGGCATTGTAGGACTGTAAACCAACAGAAAGATCTCAACAAGAAGCCTTTCTACAAGTACATGGATAGCAAAAGGAAGGGTAGGGAAAACATGGGTCTGCTGCTGAATGGGGCAGGAGACCTGATGACAAAGGAGCTGGAAAAAGACAAGGTGCCTTCTTCACCTCAGTCTTTCCTGGCAAGTCCAGCCTTCAGGATCTTCAGACCAGGGGGAATACTGCAGCAAGGAAGATTTAGCCTTGGAGAAGGAGGATCAGATCAGGGACCAAGCTGGACATACAAATCCAGGAATGCAGAAGGAGCTGGTTAATGTCATTCTGAGGCCACTCTCAAATGACTTTGAAGATGATGGGGGAGATATTTGTTTTCCTTCTGTTCCCTGGTCTGGGCTTCTGAAGAAGTTAATCAGCAGTAATCATCATAAAATGTCTAGACCTTTGAATCTGCAATGACAAAAATAATTTTCAAGAATGACTTCTTTTCATGCCTTGTCATAGAGCAGGCTGCAACCACCAAGGAGATGCAAAAAAAGACCCTTCTGTGTATAGGGCTAATCTTGGGAGAGACACAGTGAGAGGGGAGGGTCAAGGTTCTTCTTGTTCTTTGCCTTGTACCAGATTGTTCATCCAGCAGCCCAGTGCAGCCCTGTGATTTCTCTCAAAAGCATGAGGCTCCAGTGGGCTTTTCCCAAATTATTGCCCCTACAAACAGCACTGCTGTGTGTTTCTAACACTCACTAGATACCCCATTAGCCCGTGAAAAAGGGGAATTAAATGCTCTGTAGTGCCTGCAGGCCACCACTCTCTAGCAGGAGGGAGGTGAACCGCACAATATTTTCTACCTGAATTCTTGTTGATTTATTGTTGCTTCAGCAAGTTTTGCCTGCTTGTAAAATCCTTTCTGATATAAGGCTAAAGTCTCCAAGTCATCTCATCCTGAGGCTGTAGTGTGTTTAACTGAATGTGTGATTTTCGTCTTTAACTGGATGAAACTTCCATTTAATTCTGTACATTTATTGCATGGAGCAGGCCATGCTCCTGCTGGTCTGTTGTGATTTCCGCATAGTTTCTATGATCTGAGAAATGGTGCTTGAAAAATTGACAGCCTGATCTGACTGGGAAAGTCCAACTTGTTACATTTGGAGCATTTTTTCCCCTGAAGAAGTTCATTTGCTTGATGACACTGAGTATGGAACCATCTGTAGTGAGTTTCAGGTACGATCTGTGACCTTTATCAATGGGAGAACATCTGTTATTTTAAGACTGCCCATGCTGAAAATGCTCATATGTCATCCTGCAGTCTTGGTTTACTTAGGCTGGTGTTTAAATAACAACTCTTCTCAGCTGTGTGAACATGGTGGAATGTTTTATAAAGAGAAAACAGTCAGGTCTCATAATTAGGTTTGAGATGGAACTTCCTGAAGCCAACTGTAAGCTAGGGGAGATAAGAAAATAAGCTTTTTAATTATATATTTTGTGTTGTTATTTTCCAAATATGCAATGCTGTTATTCAAACAGCTTATGCACAAGGTTTTGAGTTAGGGTAATTTTTATGTGTTTACAAATTAGTCTGAAAGAAGCAAAACAATCCATAAGACATATTACCTGAATTTATAGAAGGAATACTTGTGCTTAAAGCAGACTGGAGAACCTGAAAATACTCCTGTGAATGAGGGAGGGGTGACCCTGATGACTTTTAACTTTGTTATGAGATTTATGAATTGCATACAGTAATTATCCAAATTTTAATGAGCATTTGCATATTCAGTTCTAATTAAGACACATCTATCTATCTTGAGTTTGGCAACTGTTAGAAGACAGTGGACATTAAAGGGTGGTCTCTGCATGGCACTGTGGATTGCAGACAAATCACGCGGGCTCCGTTCCCACTCCATGCAAATCGAATAATTAATTGAGAAACAACCGAGGGATGTGGATGTAATGATCTGTTAGGCCCTTCCTGTTCCTGCCTCCTGTGATCCCCTAATGATTTATTGTCATTCCCTTGAGGCAGGACTAAGCAGAGCAGTGGTTACAGGATATTCCAACATGGGAATGAATTTCCCATGGGGCTATGTCTGCAAGTGGGCCATTTCCATTCTCAAGAGAGATGCTGATGGCAATATAAGTGCTGATGTAGCTGACTTTGGTGATTAATAGTATCATTTATCTTGCTGTTTTCCCACCATGTTGAGTATTTGTCAGAGACATCCTTGGTGTGAAACAAAGACAGCCTTTTTTTATCCATTTTTGGGAACCGATTTACCATGCTCCCACATAGCAAAATGGATTTCTGCTGTGAAATTACTCTATCTTTGGTCTTAAGTTTGATTTTTATTGTTTGTAAGTATGAGGATTTTAGCTTTCTGAAAACAGCTTATTTTAAACCTGGATAAATATCTAGTACGTTTTTAATATCCCCATACTATATCATTTGCTATAATTGGCACCCCTAAACGAGGCAGAAAGCTTGTATTTAACAGGAACATAGTGAGATTGCTCCCTGCTAAAGGCCATAAATACACAATTGTTGTTTTTGAGACTTGTCTGAGGTGTGATTACAGTTATTATGCAGCAGTTTAAAGGAAATACTCATTTTGAATTATACAAATCTCAATGAATCAATGAAAATGAGAAGTAGTTATACTTTAAGGAGAGTATATTTTCTGCAGGTCCACTGTGAGCTGATGATTTGCTGTCTTTGAAGATTGTTGGTGTACAGGCAAGTTAGCAGTCTTTGTTGAAAAAAAACCTCTGAACACTGGGAATATAAAGCACCAAGTTCAGTCTCTAAGCGTGTTTTGGGCTTGAATCAGGGCTACTAACAAAGCTCACAGATTTCAGAATTAAGATCAGAATTTGTCTTTCAAACATGAATCAGGCATACTGAACCCAGAGGTCTGATTTGTGTACCTCCTTAACCTCATATTGACCTCCTCAACTTCACAAGTTTTCATCTAAATTTAACTTGTTATTTTACTGCACTCCTGTATCTGTTTCCTTATATCGAGTGTTAAATTTTGCAGCAAACTCAGAACTGATGCCACTGTTTTCCACTGAAGTCAGTGATGAAGCTTTTGTTGACTTTATGACAAGGATTTTATAATCTCATTGCCTGTGAAAGTGGGAGGCTGCACTCTGTGTCTCCAGGAAATCTATTCCAGTCTTGTGATCTTGTGACTGGAGAGGGAACAGAGAAAGGCCAGCGTGAGTCTTTTTGCAAATCCAGTCTTAAACCTTGCCTACCCAAACAAGAATATCTGGAGGAGAGAGACTCTCTGTATGGGACATCTATAATTTTGCAATAAGACTTACAGAGATGGCTGGATTCAGAGGGCTGTAATTATCCAATGAAAGCCTTTGCCAAAATGTGTGTTGGAAGGTCAGAGCTTAACCTAAATATAAATCAGCAATGTCTTCCAGCCCATCAGGTGCACTGTGCATTGCCAGTAGCACAGGGCCAGTCTGTAGCTCTGCCTCGTGAGAGCAGTTTCTAATGAGACAAGTTTAGATCAGCCATGGAAAGTTGCGTTTTGCTCATGGAATGAAGTGGGTGTGCATGGCTGAGGGCGTTGCTGGATCTGCTTCCAGGAGAAGGGAAGAAGCAGCTAATACCTAAAATCTCTTTAGCAGCTCGCTGATGGCTGTCAATGTCCACAGTGGTGTCATGCACGGCTCTGGGTTAAAGAGTTTTGCTCTGTTGTTAAAATAAGCATTAATGTTTCTGCATCTCTCTGCATCTGAGGTCAGCTGGGCAGAAAAAGGGACATGAAAAAAACAGAGAGTCTCAGCATTTAAATCTGATCTGAGATTATGAATGCTTCGTCCAGAACTGAGAATGAAAAAAAACCAGCCTAAACCCCAACCCAACCCAAAGAACAACACCATGTGGGAGGTGGCAAGGGTCACTTCTGTGAGATTTGGGGCAATGAATAATCAGGTTAGGTAGGAATGTATGATCTGTGGATGTTTGCATCATGAGTGGTCACTCTTCCATGCCTCGCATGGGCTGCAAAGTGCTCAGCGTGCCTCATATATATATAAAATGTATGCTCCTGATTTGACTCTATCCCACATAAAGGGATAAAGTAAATATCTTCTAATGTAGAAGTAGAAAGTTTAGCTTGTGAAATAGGTATAGGAGGCAAAATTCAAGTGTCAGAGGTGTAAATCCAAAAAGTTTATTTTGCTTTTGGGGATTAGTTTTGAATTTCCTTCCTGAGAGAGCAAGGACCCCTCTGAGTGTTTGGCCTGTGGGGAATGGAGGCATGTGAGGATGATGAGACTTGCCCAAGGTCACTCGGTGAGTCAGGGAAGCTATGGGAAGAGTCTGGGGAAATATCTTCCAAAACCACTGGTGCACCCAGACTTTTTGTGTTACAGTGGAATCCAGAGAAGGCTCTTTTTTGAAAGAGCCACAGCTGGTAATTCAAAGCTTTGTCTTAACCTAGAAATTTTGCTTGTTTCTGTAGTAGGACCTCCGCTGCTGGTGCTGTACACAGCACAGGATGGCAACACTGCTCTTAGGTAAAAACAAACTTTGAGTCATATTGATAAAATAAATCTTTTCCTGTTCATGTCTTCAGAAAAAAAACCCAAACAAACTGAAAACATAAATTGGTAAGATTCAATCTGGAAAAGAAAGACCTGGGGGATCTAGTAATGCAGGTAGAAAATCTCAGGAGAGGATGTAATGGTTAATTCTCCACCTCTTAAAATTTATGCCTATTTTTAAAGTATCTTTCTAAATAAGTGCCACAAACTGTCACCCTAGATGTAGAGGCTGAAATTTTCTAACATAGGTCATGCAATAGCCCATAGTAGATGTTTTTAAAAAAGAGAAACCATTGACAATATGAAAAACGGTCATTTCCACATGACTAAAATCACTCTTTCCTCTAAAATAATTGAATAGTCAGTCCTTAAGGGGAAGAAAAATTCCAACGCAGTCGGTCTGTTACACAAGTCAAGCAGTGACTGCAGGACCATTGCACCTGACTAATTCAGACGCCCTCTGAATGTAGTGCTGGTGATGACTTTGCCTCTCTGTGACTCAAGTAAGCTTGTGGTGTTAACATAAAACAGTGCAACGCCAAATTAACCTTAATTTCTACTTAGCTGGGGACCTTCAGCTTCCTTCTTTTAGAAGAGTTGCTCACAAGTATAACAGGAATGGTTTTGAGGTGGCTGTAAAGGACCCACAGGACCCAGTCTTGCTTTCTTGCCTCTAGTTCAAAACCTGAACTTTGTGAAGTTCTATGGAATACAGTAGATCAGTTCATCACTCCATCAGGTATTTTCTTCAGCAAGGGGCATGGCAAAGGAACCAAGCCCTAAGGCAACAGCCTTGGCAATGGTGGTAGCCATGAAAATCAGGATTTTTCAGCTTGTCCTTTGTGAGATAGCTCATGCTTGAGGTTTACACTTCCTAGTGAAGGATTTACCTTGAAAAAGCAAAGACTTTTTGCGTCATTGTAGAGCCCTGAATTGTGGCAGTTACTCTGTGTTGTCATGAATTATACAATAATTATGAAATCTAATTTAGTCACTGCTATTCCCTGCCTATTTGCTCAAGGAAGGGTGCAACCAGCCTTGTCTGTGGTGTGTTTTGGGTCTTGGGTTCTCATCAACTGGGCAAGTGTGTCAACACCAGGAGTTTCAAGTTGATTGTATGGACTCCAGATCTCAGCCTCAGGTTGAGTGCTATGGTCAAACTGTCTTTCTGTGAGAGGGGAGAAAGGAAACTTTGGCCATCTTTGCCAGTCACTGATTTCTCAGCAGACTAAAAGACACATTTAATGAAATGACCGGTCACCACTTTTGCATTTGTGTGGGTCAATGAACTCAAGGTCAAGACCTGCTCACTAGAAATAGCAAAGGAACAGCTGACTTTGCTCTGTCCTCACCCTACAATTACATGGAGAGGGTAACACCAGCCTACTGTTTAGGACTCGGTGGCCACAGCAGGGCCCTTTGCTTCTAAGACATATTGAACTGCTGAAAGGAACTAAAATAATTAAAGGCTCATTCTGTCCCAAACCTTCTTTTTTGTCTTCTGTGTGCAAAATTGAGAGTTCTCAGATATTTTTATCTGTTTGTGTATGAGAAAAGAATGTTTATGGTATTTTTTTTTTAAATATATTGTGAGACAGAAGGACAATTCTTGAGGAATACCAGAGTTAGTACATATGTGTATATGCATGCTCACACAAGTACATGCATGTAAAATGTATATATGGGAATATACATCTATATAATAGACATGATTATATTCATACATATGTACATGTTTGTGTATATATGCATATGAAATTAAATGAAACCTCAATTACGTAGAAGTTACATGACACTAAAACTGCTCATAGAATTGAAATATAATTCCATCTACCAAATCAAGTTAAAATTATCAAATTAACCTCCATTTGGTTTCCAAGAAGTTAGTGGCTGTACCTGTTCAGGAGCTTGTGTGCAAGTATTGTAACTCATGCCCTTTAATGCAATTAGGCCTGTTCAGTGACCTTTTATTTAAATCGGTTGGATTTACATTCAAATCTGGATAAAACTGCTCTGGATCTGCCTATTTCTTTACTAAATACCTTTGTAAACCAAGTAATAAGTGACCTCTGAATATGGGAATGGATGTTCAAGTCAATCAGATGCCTTTGAATATTTGATTTATTCTCAGTTGATGCAGAGTAAGATGACACTTGTTCGCTGGGGAACTCCCCAACGCTTTTAACTCTATATTGGCATCCTCTGAAGCTTTTACTGCTCCTTCAAGCCATATTTTTTTTTTTTATGGTTCATTTTACAGAGTATGTGGATGCATGGCAACCCTTAAATGTGTCATCTGTTCTCATGGATTCATCCATCTCAAACTTTGAAGTTGTGCATGTTAGTAGAGATATATCCAATGACTTCTTTACTGCCAGAGATTTCTGCCTATCTGGTAAGAAATGATCATTCACAGCTTCACAGAAAATACTGACTTGTGAGCCTGAAAAACCAAGAACAGCTTTCCCACTTCTGACATAGATTCACTGATTTTACTTGTTTTTAAGACTATCTCACTGTTTCTTAATCTGAGAGAGGCGACCTGAAGTAGTTCAGCTAAAGAAAGATATAATAGATATAAAATACCATACAGTGATTAGGTAATTTTGACACCTCTTGGGCACAGAGATCTCTTACTTCTCCAGGCATTGTACAGTATTGTAGCAAATAATTAAAGCAATAATGTCTTTTTTTTCTAAAGAACAGTTAAGGGAAGCTTATTGAGTGGTGTGAGGGAGGGTTAAATGAGAGCTGGGAGGAAGCAGGGCTTGAGCTGTAGTAACAGCAAAGGGAAGTGCTTTTATCTACAGCCTGACTAGACAGCAAAGAGTCCTTAATTTCACATGACTGGGAAATCCTTAATGCCACAGAGTGGTAGAAATAAGGGAAAGTTCCCAGTTACTCACTGGGGACTGTTCGAATTCAGATGAGATTATCAGCACTTTACTAGATGATGTTTTTCTCCTTCTAAAACCTGTGATAATAGTTGTTTTGCTGTATTATTCTGTTTTAAAACCAATATAATCTTCTGTCCTTTGGCTATTTTGGAGACTGTTCTGGGAATTTGAGGACATTTATGTCCCATTATTCTGCTTTAGAACTACATCATATCCTTGTGGCTTCACCCGTTGTAAAACCTTTCTTTTAAGAACAGTGTAACAATGTCATGCAAAATACTGTGAGAATACATTTTACCTGCTCTTTTTCTTCGTGTTTCACATCACAGCTTGTTCAAAGAACCAGTCGTGTACGGTGGTTACATTGGAAATCCAGCCATCAGCCATAAGGTGCATTTTCTACCCTGATACACAGATATGCATACATGGCCTTCAAGGGCACAACTGCTGGGTTTTACTCAAAGAACCTGCTACCTATATCTATAGGAGACAAGGTAAGAACAGGCTAAGGCTGTGGAGGAAGGACCTCAACTGTGGTGGTCTATGCACAATCCTTGTGAATGGAGGAGTGAGGAATTCCTCCCTAGACATAAAGCAATATGAATGTCTCCTAGACACTTGTCCATGGCTGTTTCAGTGGAGTTACAGCCAGGAGAATGGGAAAAATGTCCCCAAATACTGTTCCAAAAATGAGTGAAATCATACTGTCACCCTCTAATGTTGAAGCAGACATAACAGAGGAAGTCTAGTTTATGAAAGCTGTTTTGGAAAAGTGCAGAATAGTAAAACCAAACAACAACAATAATGGAAGTCCAAATCCTTCCTTTTCATCTTCAGAAGATGCTTTGATATGCTCATCCTTTTAAACTCAGACAATAACATTACGAGTGTTGAAAAGCCACTGTCAATTGAAAGTATTAAGGACAATCTCTTGAGAAAAAAAAAAAAAAAACCAGACATCCCTGCTCCCTAAACAGGGTGAAATAATATTTTAAAGAAGGGAAAATTAATTAAGAGAGAAAAAGAAGTTGTATAGACAGTGTAGATAAGTAAAAATTCTGTTGTTTGGTTACATACTTGTTTGAAACTCTAAGTTTTATTCCCCTTGATTTTTAAAGAGACTTCTTTCATTTTTTGTAATACTGATTATTTCATTTATTAGAGATAATTAGAACACAGGTAACAATAAGGGGGACGGGAAGAAAATTTTCCTTTTCTTTTCACTGACATTCTGTGAAGTCAATGAGAACCTTCTAGGTTGAAACTCAACAAGAGAAAAAGGAGTTTATCATTGCCAAATGAAACAAAATCACAAACTGAGACATAAAAGCTAGACTTCGTGTTTATTGTTCTGTACAGGTTTGGTTTTAGTCCCATGACTTAGAATTTTGTTATTGCCTATCAAATACATTGTTTTAGGAGAGAAATAGCAAGAGATATCACTTAGCTGCTTTTTAATGAACCTTTTAAGAGGAAAACTAACACAAATTTATCTATGTTTCATGTAAAGAAGTGGACATTTAACCATTTAAAACTATGGGAAATTGGTCTAATTTTCATTTCTGAAATGCTACTAACTTGAAAAAACAAATTATTTTTCCTCTGTTCGCTCTGTGACAGATTTACTCCTGCCCACTTCTGAATCGGATTCAACCCCAACCGTGTACATCCCGTCCCATGGATTTCTAATGGGTAAATCCCAGGTGATCCGCGTGGGCTCAGAATGGAGAAACATCAGCCAGTTCTTGGGGATCCCTTACGCTGCCCCTCCCCTTGGAGAGAGGCGCTTCGGTCCCCCAGAGCCCTTTGCTTGGGTGGAAACCTGGAATGCCACGGTGGCTCGGTAAGGAACCCCCGTGATCATCTGCAGGAGTGCTTGTCCATCCAAGGGTATGAAAGCTGCTGGAGTGATGACCACAATATTTGTGTCCCTTCTTGTAAAGCAACCTACAGAGTACAGATAGATACAAGTTTGAGACTTTGATTAGCGAAGAAAATAATTTCTCCATCTATATGTTAAAGCATGGAAGCACCTCAAGAGAAAAGGCATATTCCAGTACACTCCATTTCCTTGAATCTCTGCATAACTCCCCACCCACTGTCTGCTGCCAGTCCATTTTCATTCTGAATAGTATTTATACAGGTATTTATTATATTTATACAAAAACATTTTCCTCCTGCTGAGCCATAAATCTGTAGACATTTAATCCAACAGGGACACTTAAACACTGATGTAACCAGAAGCTGTGGGCCTCATATAGAAATTCTCTGCCTAGTAGTGTCTAGGAGATCAGGCTGAAGGACCCAGAAGATCAATCTCTTCTGTCCAAAACCTATTAAAAGGCAAATACCTGGGGAGTCGAAAGTGTATTTGGCCTTTGGCAATCCCGTCCTTCAGGTTGTACCTGACCTGTGGAGGTGTGAACAGCATAACCACAGTAGCCACGATCTCATGTACATTGAAGAGATCTGGCGGGACGTGGCTGTTTGTTTCCTCAGGTGTATAGAGATGTTATTTTAGCACACACAGCACCAGTTCTTGCTGTCTGAGCCACAGTGTGGTGTCTTGTAGGGCTTAGTTAGACCCACCTGCCTCTGTGGTCTCCCCTTGAAGACCTGGGGTTTCAATGAGCATCCTGGCTGAGATTTTCAAAATGATTTAGGGACCTTAGTTAATCTGTTCCTGTCTTTTGAATCCACAGTGCTTCCTATCCACAGTGCCATTATCTTCTATTATTCATTTAAGGTTAAAAAACCAATTATTTGCGTTTACACTTGAGAAATTGGGGAGACCTCACTTTATGTATAGGAACTGTTGTTTTTTTAGGATTCTATATTGATGCTGCTCAAGATTATGTATATAAGAAATTCACATTAGCACAGTGCTGTTAACGGATGGAAGAGAAATATTTATTTTTCAGTTTGGAGTTGATAAAAGACTTAAAAAGCTTAAAAACCCCAACCAAAACCAACCCAAATCAACCCAACCCAAAACCCCAGCCAGCTATTGAAGTCTCCAGCTGCTGGAAGAGCTGTGGACTTGCTTCAGCAGGTGGCAGCCTTTCTCCTGGGAGCTGGGGAAAAAAGCTATGAATGATCATGGGTGATGATCCCTGCTGCCCTGTGGAAAGCTGTATGATTAATAGTGTAAGACCTATTGTCCTGGAAGGTTTCTTGCCTGGGATTTTGTATTTTGTCTGGCTAAAATGGCTTTAACAGTTTTGGTTGGAGCTGATGTGCTTCACTATGTCAGTGTGAAAGTTACTGAGTGACATCACCATCCTGGGAATCTCTCTTATGGAAAAAAAAAGGGTAGAATTCCATTAAGCCTGGTTCTTTTGCTTGTATTTTTCTAATAATTTCTTCACATCTTTAGGACAAAATTTTAGAAGGGCATTAAAATTCTCTTGAGATATTACCATCTTTTCCAAAGCTTCTTTTGGCTTCTTCACTAATAAATTGTCAGTTTTTTCCATAACTCATTGTGTGGTATGGATATAGCTGTGAAATGGAAGGAGCTGGCTTCAAAGTAGCTTGTCACTGAACAGCAAAAATCATCCACTTGATTCAAACTTGATATGCTTGAGCAGGTGAATCTTATTCAGATGATGACCAGAAAATGATTTTCTCCACATGGTTGGCTGCTGAATTCCTATTGAAAGGGTACTTTTAACATTAATTGACACTGTTAATGGTCTTCTATGATGCTTAGAGCAATGAGTTTTTAAAAATGCATTAAAATTTTGAACTTACCAAATATTTCCACAGACCATTAGAAATTAAATTAAATAGAAAGAAATGTAGTCCACAGACCACTAGGAAATAAATCAAAATGTATGTAGCCCACAGATTATTAGAAATTTAAATATATATAACCAGCATTTCAGCAAAAGAGTGGATTTTGTAGATGTGCAGCCAATAGAAGGGGACACTATGCTTGAGACTCCCAGTCCTGCTCCCCTTGCAGTTGGTGCTAATTTTGTGCAGTTTATGTAAAGTGTGTTTTTTTTGAAAAAATATTTTCAAGTTTTAAGCTTTTTAAAATGAGGCAGGGTTTCTGAGGAAGGGTTCTAGACACACAAATACAATGCATTATGTGTGTGCATACAAACCCACACACCTGTTACTAACCTATAGGTGGGCACAGTTTTAAATGCAATCGAGATTTACAGCTTTGAAGATTTTATTAACCTAATGCATCAAAATATAAGGAAGCAGCAGCAGTGGAAGAAGAGTACAAGCCTTTTTCATTGTAACTTACTCAATCTGTGTCTCTAGGGCAGCATGTTGGCAGCCAGGAGATGGAGAGGCCCCATCACAGTTTGTCAGTGAAGACTGTCTGTATCTGCACATCTTTGTTCCTGCCACCACGGTAAGTAAGAGACGTAATTAAAGTAGATTTTTTTTTTTTTGTAGCTGAGCATTGTCTCTTTCCAAAGTACTTTTAATTGGCATGAATGGCTGTTTTTCCTGTGTTGTTCACAAAGCCTGCAAAGTTAAATTAGGCACTCTGATGTTTTTACTGGTACAAGGGTATTCCCTACAGGCTTTGTGTGAGCCATGTTGGGTAACTAGGAGGACAGCACACTAAAAAGCTAGAAATAAAGGAGAGGAAGGGAAACAAAACACGAGAAGAAGGTGGCAGCAAAGGAGGAGAAATTAAGGACAGAGATGGCAGTGTTCCTGCAAGGATACCATCTGTCCAGGAGACAATAAAGCAATACATCAACATTTACCACCAGTCAAGGAGCTGCTGATGGTTTTTTTTCACCCTCATCTTTACTGTTCCCCTATTGACATCTGTGGGAGATCTTTTGGGAAATGAGGGTGGCAAGCAATGCTAGATTTGTGGCCAGCTCACAGAGCTTAAAAATAGACATTTCAAAAATGACTGGGCCACTGGTACAATATGAGGAATTGTCATTGGAAAGTTCTTGATTTTCTCATTCTAAACAGATATAAAAGAAAGCTTCAAGTTAAAGCCAAGCTAAAATGATTGGCCGACCTCTGTGGGGCTGGGGATAAAGATGCTGAATAACGTGTGAATCCCATTGAAAAGTGGACCCAGAGACAGGAACTTTTTCTTTCCACAGTACTGGCAATTATCAGAAGGTCGTGGTAGATGTAAGAGAAATTTATGAGTCTGTCATACTGCATGTCTGGGGAGAGCTGGTTTAGCAATCTGACAGCAGCACAGAGAGTCCCTTGCAGGCTCATTTAATCATCAGAGAGACCAGCAGTCTGTCTTCTCCCTGCAGCATAAGACTCATTTTGCCTCGACTGCAGTCACCACTTATTGAAAACATCAGGTCACTGTCCCAGGCAGATTGCCATCTATGCTTTAGAACTGCTTTCAAGATAGTTTAATTGAAAGCATTGTATTTTCCACCAGACTAAATAGGCTTGTCAGTCCTGTGAACTGAATCTCTCCTGCCTTTTGTAGATGTGTAAGGTAGAAGTAGGTCCCATGAAAATCAGTTTCACATGCATAAGTCTAGTCCAGGAGAGAACTAAAACTTCGGGTTTTGCAGAAGTAGCTGGGAACAGAAGGCATTGCATTTTCCTGTCTCTTTTGTTGCGAGCTCTATTTTTTACTCACATACAGAGAGATAGTTATATATTTTCAGCCCATGGAAAGTTAAATTAGCTAGTAAATACGGATGAATAAAATCTCCCAGAGAGCAGCAAATTCAGAGGTCATTCAGGAGCATTTTGAGCCTCAAAAAGAGTACTGTGCAAGGGCTGCTGCCTGTCACCGAGAGACTCTCAAAGTGTCAAGTAGTGAAGAAGGTGAATGGCATCATTTTGCTTCCACAGCTACATATACCACAGTTAAACTGGCACTTCTGACTTTTTTCCTCCTATAATCACCACCTGTCACACTAGCAAAGCAAAGCTGTGCTTTGCCTTTCTTTAGGAAGGATTCAATTGTAAGATCAAGATTTTAAAATCTCCATTAAATAGGAATAGAAACCCTCTCTCTTCTTACTCCATTTCCTGTACATTTGCATCCTTAGTGCATCATCCCCATTGCACTCAATTCTTTACAGAGCAATTTTGTACAGTAGTAAAAGCACTGGAGGTTGCCTGTCTTGGTCGAGTTTAAATCTATCCCTGCCAAGTAGCTCATCAAGTGTTTTACAGAAGGATGAACAGCGAGGTTGGACCAGATGGCCCCAACAGTGTTCCCTTCCAAAGTTAACCATGCTGTCATTCTGTGATGGACAAGATGGTTGTGAATATTATGAAGCTTTTCAGACTTCCAGCTGACTTGCAGCTTCCTGGTGGCTGCTGAATTTCATTCCCCTGTTAGGGTTTGCACATGGAACCTAAGCCCCTGCAGTTATGAGACCATGATGGAGCTGCTGGGCTTCCCATTCCTTGATGCAGACCAGAAATGGGAATGCTGTGTCCAGACACAGACTGGCTCTGTGTACAGTCCCAGTGTTAAATCTTCTCCTGTTACAGCTGCTGTTTTGGTTTGCCATTTCCAAACTTTACTGCCCATCTTTGCCCTTCTTAAGCTTTTTATTGTGTGAAGTCACTCAGAATAATATATGCAATTTATGGGTCAGCTGGAGGTCATAGTGCTATGGAGGCTTTGGACACGTGGGAAATGCTTAGTGTGAGCCTCAGGCTTAACCATGCTGAGCTGAGGGGATGGAGCAGGCTCAAAATAATGGTTGATACCATTTTAGCTGACACAACTCGATGTGGTTGTATTTCAGAATGAATTTCCATGTGAAAACAGATGATTTAATTTTTTTCTTCAACCCATCTCTCTCTGTCTTACACGCAGTGCAGAAGTGGGAACCAGGGACAAGGCACTGCAAGTTAGGCAGTTTCAATTCAAGAGACCTTCGTGAGAAAAAACAACTGTCTCAGTGCTTGTAATTCCTTGTGTTTTCTTGGCAACATTGAAGAAGCCCCTGAACTGATTCATCAGAGAGATAAGTGAGGAGTGCACACAACTGTGTGCAAATTAAGGGCAGTTGAGGGTAGTTTATGCTAAGCTGTAATTTTGCAGGATGCTGCAGCCATCACTGCTCTGCTGCTTCTCCCATACAGCCATTTGTGGTTTTGCTGGAGACATTCTTTGCCAGAAACAGATGGAACTGCTGTGTTTAGCTAAGCTCCATCCAGAAAATAACAGCAACAGAGCCCATTGCCCTCTAGGTGCAGGGAAAACCAGCCCCAGATGTACTTTGATGCTGCTACAGGAAAGAAAAAAAAAAAAGGAAAAAAATGAAACCAAGCTCCCCCCTTATGTTCACTGAAGAATATTTCTTTGAGTGTCATCTTGGCAGACCTGTAACCTGCTGGTAAGTGCTGAGATGTCCTGGGACTGTTCTGCCTTTTTGCTGCTCATGCAGCAGCAGCCTGGCTGCAGCCCTGCTGTGTGTGCAGAGGGGGTCCACACCCAGTGCTGCTTTGGGAAAAAGCTTCTGTTTCTGTGCAAAATCAGGTGGCTCTGCCAGGAGTGGTAACATTGGTGCAGACCAGGACACCTTGCCATTCCAGGAATCCTGCTGGGCTCTTTTGTGGCAGAGTCCTTCTAAGCTTTGTGAGATGTGAGTCTCTCCTCTGCAGAGACAAGGTCCTCTCTGAATGATCTCTTTGTATATCTGGTAGGGGAAAGTTTCCATGGGGATTGAAGGAGCACAGAGTGTCATCAATATCAATGTCAAGTGACATTTTTGAGACTGGGCAATGTTTGAGTGCTGAAGACTTGAGAGCAGGAAGCAGCTGTGCATAGCTATTGACTTAGTCTTACTCAAGACGGAGCAACCCAACAGGCCTTTTCCTTCTCCTGTTTCTCACTTCTTTGAACGTTTCCTGCATGTTTGTGTAAAGCAGATGTGGTCTAGCAAAGACAAGCACACCACATGCTCAGTGGCCAAGGCAGCAGGAGCTGACCTAGAGGAGATGTTGGCTGGTGGAACAAAGTGGTACTGTTAGATCTACTTTATACTGGAGGTGGTGCCCTCTTTATTGATATATAGGTCATAGTGGACAATTTGTGGACAATTGTGGACGACACGTCTTAATTCCAGACAGATAGGCAGATATCCCCTCTTTATGGTCACTGTTAAAGAGCTATAAAAGGCTTAGATAATGTTCATGAGGAAGCTGCTTGTGTTCTCGTCACTGACCTGCCAAAGTTGGCTACAGGAATGTTGATCTGGTCGTTGTCATGGCAGGTCGAAGACATGTCAGTGTTGCTGTTCTTCCACAATGGGGGGAGTTACAATGCTGAGGAGGGAAAGACAGCTCTGGATGGATCATACCTGGCTGCCATCGGTAATGTCATTGTTGTGACAGCAAACTACCGGGTCGGTGTCTTTGGCTTCCTGAGCACTGGTAAGTCATGGATTTCCAGAGCAAACACAATTATGCATTCTGTAACACTTCTCTTTCTGATTTTTATTTTCTAAAGTTATTTTTTAACTTGAAAAATCTATATATTTCACTGATTATTTTAATTTTTCAAAAAGTATGACTGAGAAATGGTGGAAACTTGATCAGAAGAGAAAGGGGAGAGGCTGGGGGAACAGGGACAGCAGCAAACCAAACCCAAGTATCTATATCAAAGCACTGGCTAGACTTCTGCTTGCACATGAGATTCAGGATATTGAGTTTTGCAGACACATATGAAGGTAGGTTAGTCATCAAAATTCATGCTTATTCCAGTGGTCTACCATTGTGGGTATGGTTTTCAATGGCTCCAACTTCCAACCTGTTCCATCTATGAAATTTTGCTGATGGTCTCTTGTGCCCATGTTAGAGTGGGGAAGAGGCAGACACAGATAACTTCAGGTTCGTGGAAAGAAGGATGTGAAAGGATGAAAAGTATGGCACAGAAGTAGTTGGTTCATTCCTCAGCAGTTCAGCCTGACTTCTCTGAAGGACTTGCAACATTTAATCTGAATCTGTACTGCCCTGGATGTGACTGTACATGTGCATGTTCTGTTTGCAACCCTTCCCTATTTTCCAGTGTAAAGGACTTTTGCTCCCCTCTTGCCTCCTGATACCAATTGCCATTAAAAATTATACATATCTCCATTACAAAAAGGAGTTTGTCTTGTACAAAGAGGCATGTACACATGAAAACATATGTTCAATCTCCCTAAACCTTTTTGGTTGTGCCATCCGGTCTTGGGGTTGCTTTTTTTCATTTTGCCTTTTTTTAGCCTTGCCTTTTCAAGCAAGTAGGGAACACTTTTCTTTCTACCATCTTTCACTTCTGCCTGGGGCAGGGGAACTTAAGGTAGAGACTCATGGAGAGAAAATGCAACAATTGCAAGTGGAACTCTTTCAGTCGGGTGGCAATCCTTGGTCACTTCAGTGTGCATTTTGATACATTTATGACATTTAGGAAGTCATATTTGCCATGCTTGTGAGTACCTGATCTACATACTTTTCCTCAGGATTCTTTTGAGTTCACTGCTAGTGATGTTGTCTATTTTGCCTAATTTGGGATTGGAGCTGCAATTATTGGTTATTGTTGCACTTGTCTGCTTACTGTTTTGTTCAAAGCTCACTTCCAGCAAAGCCTATCTTTCATTTTGTAAATAGAGAGATGGCACTACGAGCTCCTTACTTATTTAGATAAGAAGTTGGTTATGGGTGTATCTGGGGAAAAAAACCACTGTTTTCATCAGTGCAAACCCGATGTTTATGAAAGTGGTACCATCATTTCATTTTGTCTAGAGCCAAATGCAGTGTGGATATGTGCTGTGGGAGCTTCCATTACACAGCACTGCCCACACGTTACCCACCACCCTCCTTCAACCCTGTGAAACTCACCTAGGTTTCTTCCTAAGTGGAAACTGCTGGCTGGACTGAATATGATGTAGCAGTATTTATATGATGGTCCATAATTTAGGGATCAGGGAAATTATTCAGTCTCTTTTTCACAGGGTTCTGCCTGCATGTCCCAAAATGTCAATACATGGGCTTGGTGTAAATGGTTGGCATTCCTGCAAACCTTCAGATAGAGGTGATGCTTTACAAGCAGGGACTTTTTGGGGATCTTCTCCTGCTCCTCTGTACTGTGAAACTGTGGCCAAGCAAAAGTGCAGTCTTTCCTTGCCTCCTCCTCTTTGGGAAGTCCTTGATGTGTGTTTGGGAAAATCATACAGTCCTAGACTCATAAAGTAGCTTGAGTTGAAAGAGATTCACTTGAATCATCAAAGTCCAACTCCTGGCCCTGCACAGGACACCCCAAAAATCCCACCATGTGCCTGAGAGTGTTGTCCAAACACACCTTGAGCTCTGTCAGGCTTGGTGCTGTGACAACAAATGGATGATTACTTAATTAACTACTAATTAACCATTAACATTCCAGTTTTTCACCTGGTCCTTTGGAACTTTTGCCATTGGGTTCAAAGGGGGCAGAAGTTCACCCTTAGGACCTAGAAGCAGTACTGTTAGAAGGCCCTACGGTTAGAAATAAAAGTTATGAACTAGTGAATAACATTAATTTAATTGTCCAAAGTGCTGAATCCTCTCAAGCTGAGTTGTTATAAATTGCAAAACTAGAAAGGAAGGAGCTAAATGGATTTTTAGGGAATTGAAGGGTAGTGAAAACAACAGATTTTCTTTTGTTTGGATGGAGTTTTTGTTGGTTCTACAGTTGTTCTGGTCTCCCAGTGGCAGGGCTTTTGCAAAAAGTGAAAGAGCTCTTTTTCTTCTAAGCATAAAAGATGTTTAATTTAATTTGCTATCACCCATTAATGTGGCAAAAAGTGATGCACATTCTTACTAGTGCCTTCACCTCTTGCTTTGCATTCAGAAAAATTAAGGTGAATTGCCAGTGATATGGATGGTAAGAATATAGAGAAGACAGTCATGTTCTTAGATTTTATTCTTTTAAGTTTCCATGAAGTCATATAAGCCAGAAAGATTTTCATGCTTTTATTTAGCACTATTGTTCTTCTCCTGATTAGTAATAACAGAAGGAAGCATACAAGGACTCTGATTTCTTTAGTTTCCAGTGGTCCTCAGGAATGTGATCTTTTCCTACAAAAAGGCAGTGGAAAAGATTTCTGGAAGACATGTTTATTTCATTCTAACTCCTATGAATGTCCATGCATGCATCTGTTCTCCAGTGTGGTATATTTCACAACCCAGTTGTGGTTTTTGCCAGGGAAAAAGGAACTGGTTATATTTCCCTCCTAGGTTTTTTTGTTTAGTATACTGGTATCAAGGCAGATTGTGTGGCTAAAATATTTACATGGATCTGCACATAAAAATTTCTTCACCAAAGGGATTGTAAAGGATTGGAACAGGCTGCCCAGGGCAGTGGTGGAGTCACCATCCCTGGAAATATTTCAGAACATGTAGATATGGTACCTGAGGGCGTGGTTTAGTGGTGGGCTTGGCAATGCTGGGTTAACAGTTGGACTTGATGATCTTAAGGGTCTCTTCCAACCTGAAGGATTCTATGATTTCACTTCCTTCGGAGTGGTCTCAATAGGGATGGAGCAAGCCCTTAAAATGAGATTTCCTTTTTAAAGAGTGGGTTTATTGCTGGATTGAGAACTCTGGGAACTGGTCATGGTGTGCAGAACAAGCTAAAAAAAAACCCAAAATACAACCACAAACCCAAAAAACTAAGCAGGGAAAGCTTTTCCTCCATTGCTTCATTGGTGTGGTATGGACTGATCATCTGAAACAATGGCTAGAGGTCATAGTTTTTTGGGCCATTCAGTTTTTGGCTGCCCTACTGAAAGGCTGTTCCTAACAATGGCTGTTGTAGTGTGGGCATCTCTAAGCCCTGCAAGGTTACCAGTAATCTGTTCTTCTCTATATTTATTCTGCCATGTAAACTGGTGTGTTTGATACCTCAGTAATTCATTACAGCAGTGTAAAGGATGTACACTTTAACTGCTTTTTGCCCAAGACCTGTCCAAGAAGTGACAGCTTTTTATTCCACAGTCTGTTAACTTTGATTCACTAGTTTCTGAACCTACCCTTATTTTAAACTTGTACTGTTTGATCTTGGCAAGGGAAGAAACAAATAGTTTTAGCTGTTTTTCTATTCACGGCTTTTCTGTTTTATCCTGTGGGTTTTTGGTTTTTTCCAAGTTTTAAATGTGAAGAATTTTAAAACTTTGGAAATGAATGGCTCATTGTGGATTAAAAAGAAGTAGACAGTGAATAATCATTTTCTATTCCTTTTTTTACAGACCATGGAGGAATTACTTATTTCTGCTTTTGTTGACATAAAATCAAGCTTACCTACAGGGTTGCATGATTAGATGCTTTCAGCATTAGTTTCTTATTAGTCAAAGTATCACGTTACCACTTTTTGGTGTTGGAAAGGAAGTGGTCATGCTTAGGCATGAGAAGTGCATGATTAATTATTTGTTTTTATGTTTACAAAAATATGAACATATATATCAGATTTCTATCAGATAGACATAGGACAATCTCAAAGGATATAGACAGAAATATTATAAGTTTTAAAATAATATCTGGAAGAGTGTAAAGAAATTCAAGAGGTTGTGATTTATAACGATTGGTCAGGCAGGGCAAGTGTAAAAGGGATGTAGGAAGGGAACATACAATCAAGTGTACTCCAGGCAAACAGTCAGTAATTCTTATAGGTCCCTTCCAACTTGACAACTTGGCAAACACACAGATTTTTTTGTTTGCTTTTAATTCATTTTAAGATTGAGCTACTTATGTAGAAAAGTAATCTTATGGCTAAATCTATGGATGCTTGAGCCTAGATTCAAGTCTCTGGCCATGATGTGTCCTAATGAATCTTAGAAGCTGGAGTGTTATTTTTCTATCAATGGGACAAAGAGACACCTCCAGGGCTGCCCTGTGGAGTGGTAAAAACTGAAATGGAGTCAGTGTGTAAAGTGATTACCTTGGAAGAGACGACATCAGACTTTTGAACTCTGGTATCGGTTTTGTCAAGTTTCAGCTGCAAGAGCTGTTAAAAATGTAACGTTTACTCAAAACGTCAATGTTTATAGTTTTCTTTTCAGCCGTATTTTGTTTTCTACACCAGGTTCTGCTGAGGCAAGTGGAAACGCTGGCCTTTTGGATCAGTTGGAAGCTTTGAGGTGGGTGCAGCAGAACATCGCCAGCTTTGGGGGAGATCCCGGCCGGGTTTCTCTGGGAGCCGACCGTGGCGGGGCAGATGTCACCAGCATCCACCTGCTCACCGAGACAGCGGATATGGGCCTTTTCAGGAGAGTGCTGTTGATGGTAAGTTCCATTCCTGCTTCAGCTTCACCTGCATTGTGAAAGGATGTTGTTACAGAGATAAGGATGCTGCAGAGTGTGGGTGCTGGTTTTATTTCCACCATACCTTGACAGCATTGACAGGGCTCTTATTGCTGTAGTTATTTTTCATCTCACCTGTGACTGTTATCTCCAGGAGCTGGATGCTTCACCAGGATGTACAAGACATGCACTTTGGTGTTTGATTTACTCATAGTAAGAATCCAGTTTTCGTCACTGTGGTTTTTTGTGTATTATATAAATAACCTTGTTTTGTAACCTGTAGGCACAACAGCTTAGTTTCCATTCCATAAATACAGTTGCTGGTCAGCAGCCTTTAGATTCTGAAACTGATAAGCCAAACTCCCACGTGTTAAAGTATCCAGTCTTTTTATCGGATCTTATGACAGATTTCATTTAAAAGAAAAACCAAGTTTCAGAGATTAAAAATCAGTTTACAGATGAGGTTGTTTCCTGTCAGCTTAGACCATTTTCTCAGTCACTCCAAGTGATCCATATTCTTACGGCCTTTCCTGTGTTGAATCTCAGGACTCTGAAATCACTTTTGTCAGCATCGGTACTGCCATTTATCTTCACAGTCAGATAAGCTCAGTGTGCTTTGAAATGAGGCTTAATCACCAGAGGAAGTTTATACATACATCAGAAGTGATACTTGGACAAAATGATCTCTGCTAGCAGTGTTGCCTTGGAACAGTGAGCAGTGGGATAGAATTCTTGGTTCAGGAAGCTGAGGGCCCAATTAAATAAAATCTTGCCTTGAAAATAATGATATCTTAATTCAGTACTTAATTTTTCTTCACTGTTCCCTTGCTTCAGGAAACATAACTTGCCTTTTGCATCTGCATGGCTCAATAAGTTTATTTTAATTGCATCACCCTAGTGGGGAAGACAAGGGAAGTTTTTGAAAATTGCTGTTCATTAATTGGGTTTTTTGTGTAATTTTCAGATAATTCCTCACACAGTTCCTAGATTTTTAGTCAGCTCTTGGAATAGAATTTAATTTGCTAGAAGACCCAGAGTCCTTTTCTCTCAGTTTCATCCTGCTTGAAGTCACAAGCCCTTTACTGACATGGCTGAAGATGGGACCTAGACACGGTGCAATTTAACAGCTGAGCCACTTATGGAAGGGACATGCAAGGACCTCTTTGCTTATTGTTGCTTCTGGAGAGTAGTTCCACATTATATCTTTTCTTTCATAAAAAAATGTTTAAACTCATTCTTTCTCCCACGGCAGAACAGTGAATAATGGAAAACAGTGGCAAGTGCAATGAGCAAACAGGTGCATCAATTCTTCCCACTTTTCTAGTGTTTATAACAATTTTCTTCCTGGGACTGTGCAGACCACTGTCTTGGCAAAAGCAGCATCTCCACTAAGTTCAGAGTAGTGTTAATTTCAGATTTCAGAGTAGTGTTAGTTATTTATCCTGAGAGCCTCACAGTGGTTTTAGCTTTCTTATGAAATACACTGACAAAATAAAAAGCAAGGAACAATAGCAGTAGCTTATAGCTTAAAAATATACTTGATTTTTTTTTTTTTTAAGTGGTGCCAGAGTTGGTTTTTCACTTACATCTCCTGTAAAGGGATGTGTCTTGCTTTTGTTCCAAGACACCAACATCATTCAGTACTTTTAATTTTAACTGTAAAAAAGGAGGTGCACACAGACTAAGAATAAAGAAACTGAGAATATATACACCAGATATAGCTTTCCTGAAGGAAAATCTCATTAAACAATACAGGTCTTCTGCAAAAGTCAGCTTTGTGCTCCTTGTTTCTATCTTTATTATGCATGATGAAACCATGGTGTTCCTGAGCATGCAGAGAGGTGTGGTATATGAAACTTTCTTTACTAGAAAATGCGTAACTGAAATAGCAAAATGCTTTTGAGTTTCCTGTGTCTGCCCTATAATACCTTTTGTTTGAAACAAATCTGAAAACAGATTGTACAAATCAGTGCAAAGCTATCATGGCGACTTTTTAGTATTTATTTCATCTTTCAGTGGTATAATTAGAAATAAGTGATTTCTAATCACTAAAGAATAGTGATTTGAAATCACTATAGGAATCTAAAGGTATCAGTGATTATGGCCTCATTTTAAATGGTTTAAGAGCATTAGCCTGGCATTTGACTTTTTTGATTGATTGATTTATTTACCAGTGCAGTTTTCATGTGGAAGACTGGATCAATGGTGTGGATTGCAGGAGGCTGCAGAGGGCAGCTGTATTAGGTGTCCTCCCCTGGCATTCCTGGTGAGTGTCAAGGGCAGCTCCCAGCCTTCTCCGACCCAGTGCAAGGGAAGACACCAGGTCCCTCCTGGCCACGGAAGCAGATCAGATCATAGTGGAAAGAGAAGGTTTATTGCCCTTTTGGAACTACTGCAGCCAGGTGCAGGGCTGTCTGACATGGACCCTAAATATCCCTGATCCTGGTAATTAGCTAGTCTTTAAATCTCCTTTCTTCCCTCTTTTCCCATCTCCTTTTCCCTCCGCTTTACCAGTCTCATTCCCTCTCAAACAAACCAGCTGCTTCTGGTTACTTTTTTTCCAATGATCCCAGTTTTGCTACATCTCTACCCAATTTTTTTTATTTCTGATACTGTTTCCTAGGTACTGTCATTTTTGTATAAAATCACCTGGGGCTGTCATCCCTTGCAAGCTCGTGTTTCCTGAAAGGTTCCCAATAAAGTGTTTCAGTTAAGTGTAAAAATGGCCAGACCTCTCAGAATTTCCCCGTAACCATCTGTGAAATCCAGCCATCCCTATGGCACATTTAATTAGTTTTTGTCACTTTCTCGTGTCATTACTGTGAGGGTGACAGAGTGTCTGCACAGGTCACCCAGGGAGGTTGTGGAGTCTCCATCCCTGGAGATATTCCAAAACCATCTGGACATGGTCCTGGGCAAATGGCTCGAGGTTGTCCTTCTGGAACAGGGTGGGTTGGACCAGAGGATGCCTGGGGGTCCTTTCCAACCTGAACTGGTCTGTGATTGTTGAACCTGTCAGTATCAGAACATGTCTTATCCCCTTCTCACAGAGTGCATCCAAGTGCTGCCAATTCTGTAGGCTCTGGGATTCTTTTGTCACCTTCCATCAAAGACACGTTCTGGCGCTGACATTGCAAGGCTGGGTGCTTGTACCAGTTGCACACTGGGTTTTCCATTTTCTAAAAGCAACACAAAGTAACTACTGAATATTATTTTAATGAATAAATACAAGTCATGACTTAGAAATCTGTAATGCTCCCCATATACATTTCATGGATAAAATGTGGTCACTGTAACATATTAATTATCAGTAACAGTAATTAGATTATACAAATTCCTGAGTTTCTGAGTTTCTTTTGCTTTTGGGAGTTCCATGTTTATCAGCCAAATTACATTCATCCTTTAAGTTCTGAAATATGTTTAAATAGACTGAAATATTTTGATCTCTGAACCTTTCTTGCCAGTGTAAATGACCTGATACAAGAGCTAAAGAGCACATAGATTTGTCCTAAGAGGTGTTTACAGATGAAATATATATATCTATATATGTATACTCCCCCCATTCTCTGTTTCTCCTAACCTTCATTATTCAAATCTGTGCAAAAAGGTACAAGAGGATATTGGATTGAAACCAACTCAGCTCAAGAACATAGGTTGCAGCATTTTACACCTTCAGACATGAACAATTGCTTGATTTAGAAAGCAATCACAAGGCAGGTTCAAAGGAACATGATACCTGCTTTTTTTACACTTAGAAAAAGGTACAAACCTGTAAAAAAATAAATGAAATTTCAGAAAACCCTCTAATCCTGAAGGGATTTGATGGAAAGTGTAATTACTATTTGACATAACTCTCTTCAGACAAGAAATTAGGAAAAATCTCTAACATACAGTGTTACTAGTTTGTTCTCTTAGTTTAATTATTTAAAAAGCTACTATTAATATAAATATTATACAGAAATATGTGGCTGACTTTAGAAGTCGGAGTTAAAATATCTTCCTGTACACATAAAAGGTCACACCTTTGCAAGCCAACCTTTGCAGTTAGGCACAATATTATCACATTTTACTTTTCACTTAAACCCCCCTTTGTTCTCTGTTTTATCTGCTTTACTATAAGCAGCTGAGTTACGTGTTTGAGTATGCCTGAACTCCCATCTCAGGGATAAGCAGGAACTGCTTTTCTCAGTTAATTAAACCTGCTCTTAATTTTGTGACTATTTTATGACACTGCAGGCCATTGCCCGCAGATTAATTAAATGCTACTTGTAAAGTCAGTGATTTTAATTTTTTCTCCTAAAAGATAAGTAGAGAGTCACTATAATCAGGTGTTTCTTGGATGCCAGATGTTAGATACTTTCTTGAGGTTGTTGATGTCTTTCTGACCCATTCTTGATGACAATGGATAAGTCTATATTGAGAAGAAAAAGGCTCCTTTTTTCCATGTAGATAGGTTCTGTAAAGAAGGTTTTCAGCCTTGTGGAGAATACCAGAGTAAGACTTAATTAAGTTCTTGAGCTGTAGTTTGTCCTTCCCTATGCAGTCACCTCTGTACGATGCTAGGCATTGCCTGTGCTGAAGAGTCACCTGCACCACTTGGCTTTTGACTGAGAGTCTATTTCAGTTTATCCTACTTGTGAGCCAGTTCTGGTGTGCTGGGGATCTTCCCAGCATATGCCATGGCTGAGATTGCACCCTTGAGAAGGTCTCTGGTTAACATTCAGAAGAGGAAATGCAGAAGCACTGCTGGGGTTTGGTCACCAGCTGGGCTGATTGTATTTCTCAGCTGTTGAAGTACCACAGGATGCTCTGGTTTCTCTTCTAACTCATCAGTTTGTATTTTTTTCCTGTTTGTCTTATATTTAGTCTTCATAGTATGTAGGTGGCAAGTGAAGGGCACTCTTACGTTTGCTCCCTGTGTATATGAGAGATTGAGATTTCTTCTTTCTGGCACTTGCAAAAGAAGCATTGTCATCCTCTGTTAGGGAGAGGTAGGAAGCGATGCTTTCCCTCAAGCCATAGCTGAGGCGAGAGTCATTGATTACTGCCAGGGTGCTTTTGGTATCTTCAGTCACCTCCAGCCTTTAAAAGAACAAAATTTTTTTACCATTTCAGCTACTTGGACTGAACTTCTTGGGATAATATTAACAGTTGTTAAACCTAATAACGTTATTCTTGTTTTATAAAAACATTCCTGCCTCATAAATCACCGAACATTTCTGTCACTTAGCAGTTCTCAAAAAACCAGTACAACAGTGATATCTAAATATTTTTTGAACTTTAAAAGGAAGTATCATCTATATTCTCTTCTTAATCTGTAGGAAAAATTACCTCAATACTGCACAAAATTTTCTTGCCTTTGTAAGAACATGAATGTTTTGTGAAGGAAGAGTAGTGGAGGGAAATTTACACTTCAAAAGTAAAAGGTGCTTTTGTTTCTGAGGGTGGTTGTTTCCCCAGCTTCTGAAACCTGACCTACTTTCTCTTGTGGCAGTTGTGATATTAGAAATCTCGTGAATTGGGCTGTGTGTTGAGAGAGACACAACAGGAAAGGTTTATTCTGGGATAATGTGTTCATTGCACCTGTGCTGCTTCCTGGGTGTGTGAACAAGGGGGAGCCACTTTTGCCTGCCAGGGCTCACCTGTGAGCCACTGCACATCAGTGGGGATGGGTCAGCAGTGGTGGGTGTCGCTGGGCTGTATGACCTGGCTCTTACTCCTGCCCCTTGGTGAAAGGAGTCAGGAGTCCCAAAGGGAATGAATGCATGGATAGCTGGATAGGAGAAATGATTGAATGCTAACTGTACTTTCTTTCAAAGTTAAACCTAGATTATCAGTTAGAGAGCTGGGCATTTGGTTTTCGTGGGTTAGCTTGATGTCAGAAGATTGTCCAAGATTTAAAACTGCTTTCAGGAGAAGGAAATAAATAGCTATGTCTTCTGTGTTGCAAGTACAAGTATATGCAAGGCTGGGAAATACCCCTGTTGTTTCTGGCAGCCTGTGTTGTATGTGTACCTGTGAATGTTTCTCCAGTTGAAATTTTTATTCCGCATCACCACGGGAGGAACTGGATTCATCACGGTGTTGTTGTTAGTGCACTGGGTAAGACAAGGTGTTGTGAGGACACAGCAGAGACCATCAGCGACTTCTGAACAGGGAAATGAATACACAGACAGTTAATACTTGCATGCTCAAACAGTTTTGGACTCAGCAGTAGCAGTCAAAAAATTGTGTGTTCTCAACAAGGACACAGTAACACAGGCTTAATTTTTTTCCTTTCCTCATACCTTTGATTTTTAGTTTTTTCTTGAGTATATTTTATACAGTACAAGTGAGCAACTGAGACACAGAAAGACAAGGTGACTTGCTCAAAGACTAGAAGAAAGTTTGTGACAGAGCAGAAACTTAAACTCAGTTTTTCTGAGCCCTTCGTGTGTTCTCCTTTTGCTTCCTATTGTCTCAGCCATGCAAACAGAGTGTAAAAAAGATCGGATTGGATTGTGTGTGCACTTATTCTTCTGTGAAACATGGCTGTGGAATGATTGAGGTTCACATCTTACTTTCATCAATGTTTCTGCTTTCTATCCTCTTCTTGCTTCACTAGGAATGTCAAAGATATTCTTCTGCCCAAGGAGAGAATATCATGGCTGAATGCTGGTGTTCTACATCTCTCAGCCTTATTTCAGGGTGAGGTTCTGTATCTTCTCATGGTGGGGGAAGGAGGAGAGCTAAATCTATGTCTCCTCTTACACCTATAACTCGAGCAAAAATGTTAATTGTTATAAGTTTTGGGTTCTGCCCCACCCCCAATTTTAGGCTTCGATTGTTTGCTTCTTTCTAAATGACAAAAGGTGTCAACTAGCTAACATGTAAATGCATATATGTCTCCTGTCCAAATTCTTACTCCTCTCTATATCATTGGACTCGAAATTTTCATTTGCTTGTTTTGAATGTGAATATGACTTTTCTCCTCATTTTATCAGTATACTCTTTGGCCATCACACTTTTACCTATGAAATACTCAGGTATGCTAACTTCACACATTTAAAATTACAGAGTACCCATTGCTTGTTAAAGCACAGAACCTCTTGTTCTCTTGTAACTTCTAGGCAATTAGTTTTTTGCAACTTCCTTCCTCATTTTAAAATGTTCTCATTATGATGCATGGTAACTGCAGCCGCTTAATTGTGTCATTTGTCAAGTTATCTCTCTGACACAGGTTAAATTGCCACAAATCTGGAAAACTGTCATTGAAAAAGGTGTCATCCACTGGACTGATATTAGTAACAGTGACAGCTGAATCTGCAATTGAGCTAACAGCTTGAGCCCCTTGATATAAGTTGTGCTGATAAATTCCAGCCATATGCTTCTGCTAAAGTGGTAGGGAAGAAGCTTATAACATTTCGGAAAATTTTCTGCTGCAGGTAAAATCGTATGTTGTAGTGGTTCTTAAGAGAAATGTGCATAGACAACCTGGTGTTGCATGCCCTGGTGCTATCTGCCTGTCTATATGGCAAATGAATGGCAAATACGTTCATGTTGGCAAACGGAGTCAGCCAGGAGTTGAACTCTGTCTCTGGAACCCAGAACTCTGGGTACATGGAGTCTGTACAGCTGAACATTTTTGTATGCTCACACTTTGACTTTAGGTGTGCTCTGAAGGGGCTGGGGATCCCTGACCTGTGCTGACCTCCAAACTGCATTTGGAAGTTCTCTAGGGAAGTGCGAGACCCTGGTGTTTGGCTCAAATAGTGCTATTGACATGGCCATACAATATCCTATACCGATACAGGCAGAGCCTATCTGGCTTTATTTAGCTGAGTTATTGTACTGATTTCAGTTATTCTGTTAAGGGCAGCATATTTTTATTTAGGATGAAAAATAAAGGAAAATATATAAACCAAAACTTTTTCCATTGCTTGTTCTGTGGCGGTATTTGCAAATCTTGGACATAGGCAATACTTCTTGTTCTGGACCTTTGATGGATAGTTTTACAGTTGCCAGTGGAAAATATGTTTGTTCTGCACTTGTTTTTACCTGAGTAGTGATTGACAAGGTCTTCAAGGCACTGGAAAGTTTGCCGTGGAGAGATGTAATACCAGTTATTCGGAAGGCGGAAGATCCTGTAATGTTTCACTTGCCTATGCCTCACTGACAAGGAATATAACCCTGGACAGAGAGAAGAACTAGTTAGACCAAAGTAGGGCTGCAATTCTGGTTGGGTATCTGTAGCAGAATAGAGTATCTGTAAGATGTGGTGCCATTACCCAAAACATCTCAGAAAGAGCTGAAAAACCTGAGTGGCCATCCTAATTCATACTTATATATAAGTATAATAAAGGGTATAACATGGCCTGAGATTTTGGTTGAATTTAAATTTCTGGTGTGCTCTTCCTTTATTTTTTGCTGGTATGGGATCTTTTGAAATGGAGTAAAGGAAATAGGCCTTTACAGAAGTTGTTTGGCTTCCATTGAATAGGGAGACTCACAGGCTGGTATTCTGATTTAGTCAGCTTCAAGTAATGTAGTAGCTGAGATCTGATAATGCAATCATGGCAGGAGATGGCCACGTGGATTTTTCTGTTTCTTTGTTTAGAACTGTTTTGCAGCATTTATTGGAAAGGACTGAATGCTAATCCTAAATTTCTTTGAATTTAGTATAGATATGAAGAAATTAATTAGCCTGTGGTATGCAAGAGGTCAGAACAGATTATGTTTTATTCCCTTTGATCTGTGGTATTGTGATATTAGGATGTGTTCTGGTGCTTCAGAAAAGGAAGACAGCACGTTGAACATGGGAAATTTGTTCAGACTGGAGAAGAGGAGACTGAGGGGAGACCTTATTGCTATCTTCAGCTTCCTCACAAGGGGCAGCAGAGGGGCAGATACTGATCTCTTGTCTCTGGTGACCAGTGGCAGGACCCAAGGAAATGGCCTGAGGCTGTGTCAGGTTAGGTTTAGATTGGATATCAGGAAAAGGTTGTTCACCCAGAGGGTGGTTGGGCACTGGAACAGGCTCCCCAGGGAAATGGTCACAGCACCAAGATTGACAGAGCTCAATGAGCATTTGGACAATGCTCTCAGGCACATGGTGGGATTCTTGGAGTGGTCCTGTGCAGGGCCAGGAATTGGACTCAAGGATCCTGATGGGTCCCTTCCAACTCAGGATATTCTAAGACTCTGTTTCTATGCCCCCATTGAAGAAAATAAAAATATGAAGTTGGTACAGTATAATTCCCATGTAACAAAAGAAAGAAAACAAAACTGAAGGCCTGTCATTTTTTAAAAGTAAATTAAAGACCCCCCCCCCCCCGCTTATATAGGAAAAACTCTTACCAGCCACCCCCACTACTAGGTGTGCGTTTTACAGCTTCTTGAATCAATCTTTTGTGGACCAAGGCAAAGCTGTGACTTTTCCTTCTTTGAAAAGTCCCACTGCCTCATGAGGTTTGCATGCAACCAAAGTAAATAATAATGTTTAAACAACTGTGTCTTGTTTGTGCTGATGCCCATGGAAGTTTCCATGGCCATCAATAACCCTGTTTCCAGTAGGTGACTGGTAAAGGCTGGCACACTGCACTGGGTGCCTTCACCTTCCCATTATATACATTTTCCGATTTTGGACTGATCCATATGAAGCAGGACAGGGAGTGAATTAAAGAGCTGTAAAACTGTTAATGCCTGAGATCAAGAGGGAAAAAAATCTGTATTTTCTCACCTTTCCTGGTTTCACTCTCTCTGATCATGAAGGATCCGACCTTGGTGTTGGGTAGCTGTAGAAGTTCCTCTGCTTTTTCTCTTCCTAGCCCTTCAAATAACCAGCTGTGAAGCAGGAAAAAACAAATTCTGAAATTTGGACACCAGTGAAACAGAAAGCAGCATGTGGCTGTGAAAATGCTGCATTAGCCAGGAAAAGTGACTGCAAAAATAACACTGGCTTTATATAGTTATTCTCTTAACTGTGTTCAGGCATATTTCCCCAGTTTATGGAGAAAATTTTACTGGTTTTGAGTTCCATTAACCTTTGTGAGGTTAAGAGAAGAGTCATAAGGTTTGGACTTATTAGGGAAAACAAAATTTTTTGAGCTGCTTTGATCTGAATTGCTGGGGATTGATTCATGTGGTATATTGAATACATCTGTGGCATTAGTTAAATCTCTTTTTCATTTAAACCAATTTTGTTAACCCCAAATTGTATCATAAATAAACCCCAAATAAGTCACAATTATTTTGCTTTTCCTAGGGAACAGTCTAACCATTTAAGTTAATAGGCTTTGTGGATAAGGAAAAGTGGAATTAGTCCTACAAATTTTCACCATAGCTTGGTTCACTGCTGTGTTTTGCCACAGCCAGTGTCTGACTGTGCACCTGGGCTTGCTCAGCTGGTCTAGAATTACTGGCATTTTATTTTAAAGTTGTTCTCGTATCTTTGTCCCAGTCTGCTGTCATTGAAGCATCAGACAGTAGCTTCCATTACCCCACATCTGTGCCCTGCCTTTGGGAAAGCATCTCTGTTCCAGGAGGATGAAAAAGCATGTTAAAATTTAAGCACTTGCATAGTTCATAGTGACATTCACAGTTCATATCCTTAAAATTAAACAGGTATTAAAACATTTTCCAGAAAAATTTTAAGTGTGTGCTTTAATGTTTGTTGTTTTTTTTTTTTTTTTCTGAGTGGTGTCTATGGCAACAAGAAATGTCTGAAATTTCCTTAGTTCTTCCAGTGAGAAAGTTTACATTCTTGAATGATTTATTAGTGTTTCTATTTGTTCTTTTTGGCCTGTTTTTCATGAGCAAACCTAGCTTAAATTTTACTCTATGTAAATATTAAAAATCCATTCTAAATAGGCTCTCTTCATCAATATCTTAAAGTTAGAGATCAGTCCATGCAACAAAAGTACATTAAATATCTTAAATGCCATTTGAGGTGGCTTTGGCTCTTTCCAGCATTTAAAAGGAGGATTTTCCTTTTCACTTAGTCTAAATTTATATGTGGATTTGATGTTCTCCGTTTTCAAAAGAGCTATTTTAGACTGTCAATAAATAAAATTTCTGTCTGACCAGTCCCTATTGGCATTGTTTGGATTATGACTGAATAATCAGAGGAGAATATGTAAAAATGTGGTGTTGAAAGGCTGTGGGAAATGCATTTACTTACCCGTGATAAACCTTTGCTACATATTTTCCTGGAATATAGTTTTCCCGACCCGTTGTAAGGGAATGGACTCTCCACCAGCCTCCTTCACTGTATGAAAACAAGAGAAGGGATATTTTTCAGATGTATTTTCAGAGTTTGTCATCGTTTTGGAAATTAGTGAAGACATTCAGTTTAGCCTGCAACCTTCTGTGTGTGCTGAAACGATGCATTCAGAAAGGAACACAGTTTGGTTTCATTTAGAATAGTTCCATTTCTAAGCCTGCTTGAGAATTCAATTTGGACACAGAAATAAGCTACATTTGTTCCATTTAAATTACGTAAGTAATAAAATATTTTTCTATAGTTGAAAGAGGAAGGGTAAATACTCAGTGGTTAAACCATGCTGTGCTCTGCCTTCCCACAGCTAGACTTGTACTGGTGTCCAAGATATTCGGTTTGCAGCTGAGTGTGTTGTGTCTGGACAGCCCTGTAACACCAGGGTAGCGGTTCCTGGGAAATGGAGCCTGTCTGCTTGGGAACAGGCTTTCAGTCCAACAGAACCTTGTTCGTGGTTTGCTCTTTTCCTTGTCTTCCATGAGTTGCAGACCACACTCTGATAAAAAAAGACCTCGTAGCTGAAGCTGCAGGCATATGTATTTTCCCCAATATATCTTAAGTTATTACTGTGATTCTGAATGCTGGCTTTGGCTCTTGAATCCCTTCAGAAATACAAGGTACCAAGAATTTTCACAGGGATGCGTAGAGTTTTAGTCATAGTGCAAGGATGCTGATGACTGATGGCTTCTTTCCACGTTCACTTTAAGAGTTTGAATCCAAATAATAGTGTCTTGTATTTGAATGCTGTTTTTGTGGATGCTCATATAAATGCTCCCAAAACAATATCCAGACTATGGACCAGAGTCTCAGTGTGTGTCAAAACAGCTGAGTTGAAATCACTTAAGTTAGATGTCATGAGTTACAGCTGCTGGGGCCATGGTCAAGAATGTCTATGCTGAGGGAAAAAGGGAAATATCAACTTGTCGGAGCTGGAAAATTCAGGATACCTCAAAAGTTTTGGGTTTGGTTTTCCAGCTCAAATGAATTTATCTATAAAAACTTTTGGTTATTTTGGTCTTTTTTCCCCCCAGAACTCTCCAAGACAGAACCAAGAATTGCAATAAGAAAAAAGCTGGAGAGACTCGTCATCTCTCTCTCCAAACTTTAATATTACTAACGCTGAAAAATCCCTGTGTTGATTAAAAATCCCAAAGCAGCACATGTCTTCTGGGGCAGGAACTACAGAAATTATATAGATTGGGGCGAATATTGGAGGACATTTGGTTTGACTACTGCTGACCAGATGCAGTTGTTCATCTGGTAATGAAACGTGCCTGACCAGTGTGGGGAGTGAGAAGCTGTGCCAGTGGTGCTTATCTAATTCTGCCAACCCAGAGCAGTCACAAATATCTGTGAGGAGTTGCATTTCCTGTGGAGTTTCCATATGTCCTGTTCGTGGCAGGGCTGGTGGGGCTGATTACCACTACACATCATTGCTTTTGGTAGAAGGCTGAAAAGCTGCTGTTGTAGGAGCAGTAGGTGCTGCCTGCTTATGCTGACTCCTCTGTGGTGACTCTTCATCACTTGTGCTCTGGTCATGCCATGCTACTCTTATTTTTTACTGCATTTTACTTCTTTAAAAGATTTGGGAAAAAGAATTACAGCTTATGAGCAGGAAGAGGCTGCAGGCAAACAATTCTTACTGACATCAGCATGTGCCCCAGTAGGGGAGAACAGGTCCTTCATTAGGACACTGTGGTTTGCATAGAGCTTTGGACTGTCTTGTCTTCTGTGAAGAAGCTCATGATTCAAAACAGGAAGAGGAAAGTTCCAATCAAGGCTTGTTTTTGCTCTTATTTATCCATCAGGAGAAGTCCTTGATCACTGCACAACAAAAATGTCAAAAACTTCTGCTGCAAAAGCCTGTTCTTCTGGAAGTTGTTCCTGCAGTAGATTATACTTTGCAGCACATGTATGCACATGATGTGCCACGCATATAATTCCCATTGATACAGGCATAGGCAGTCATGTGGTGGTGTGAGGGCCTGTAGCTGATGAAAGCTGAAAGTGAGGCTTTAAGCTGGAATTTCCAAGCTTAAGCAGTTGTTGTACCATGTTGTGTATGTTCTGCAAACTGCAGCAAGGTTTATACTGCTAGAAGCTACCAGAGGAGAATTCCCCTGATTTAGAGGAGCTCTCCATCAGCAGAAAATTTATCTGGTGGTATTGTCTGAGCCTTGGGACCTTTAGGTTCAGAGAGTCAGGGAAAGCACTGTGTTAGCAGAACACAAGTGCAGCCGTTCTGGGTCAGAACAAAGGTCCACATAGGCCTGTGTCTTCTGACTGACAAAGGTCACTGCAGGTCATGATGGACTGGAGATGAGCCTGAGAATTCATCAGTCGTCTATGATGCTTCTCTTGAGTACCTCTCTCCTCCAGCCATTTGACTCTCTGGTTGAGAATTTTTTTTAATGGGTTTAGAAGTCCTCAGAGGATTTCTCTGCTATTGGTGTGTCTGGTCTCGTTGAATACATCTGCTCCACCAGCTGCAAAAATGGAGTCTTTCATTTCATTTTGAGGAGTGCAAAAGTGGCTGTGGGGCCAAGTAACTTCCAAGAGGTCACTGTGTGCTGATACAAGTTGTGTGTAGAAGAATATCAGGGCTGCTGGCTTCCATTTTTCAGGAAGTGCACTCATTCCTGTGTCTGGCAATATTTACACTATACTTAAGGTCAGTCTGAGCTAGTGCTCTTAAGCCTACTTCCTTCTGGGGTTCTTAAACTTTTTGAGTGGAACTGGCTGAGAAATCACTGACTTCTTTTTTTTCCTCACTAAGAAAATGCAGAATCGATTAAAAAATAGAAAAAGAAGAAAAAAAACCCCACTTTTTATTTTATTTTTGCTAGATTTGCTTAAATCAGGATGAAATTCTAAGACTTAATCATAATGGAGTTGTTAGATTAAGAAGGGTGAGAGAGAAAATGACAGATACACTTGACATAAAGAAATTCAGAATGATTTTCTTTTTCTTTGTGGTTCAAACTATTTTGGCTCATACTCTGTTTTCCACTAACGTTTGGGGAATACTTTCTCATAATCATTTTTCAAAGTAGAAAAATGCTTTTCTGAAATTCTTTTCTGAATCCTATTTTGGAATAGAGTCTGAATCCAGCTTGAGAAATGTAAGAGAAATCTAAGGATCAAAGAACAATCTGTAATCCCAAATCCTTAAACTACATGGAAATTTACACAATGGCTAAGCATCCTTCCTTGAAAATTCTGAATTCGGTTCATTTTAAGGAACTGCGTGTAGTTGGGACCAGGTACATAAAACAGACCTTTGCTTCAATTGTAATAAAACCTAATTTAAAGATAAATTGATCAACTTACTCTGATAGCACACGTAGTTTTTCCCCTACATGAAATATAGGTTGGCTTATGTCTGCTGAAGGATAGTCATAGAGAACAGCAAGGAAGTCACTCTCCTGACCTGTGAAAGAAGAAAGAAAATGTCACTTAAAGCAAAGGTAGAGTTCTGAAACAGAAATGGATTTTTCAATAAGTATGATAAAAAAATCTCTGAAATGTCAATTAACATAAAGAGCTAAAGATGAACCTATAGATTTATACGAGGAATGTGAAGATACTAGAAATGAGAAAAAGTCATGTGGTTAATTGTAAGCAACTATATTTAGACCGCTTTTTCTAGTAATTACCATATTTAAAGGACATATTCAGTTTGAAAGTGAAAAAATTAGTATTTATGGTATAAGGAAGTACCCAGTTTGATTAATGCCACTGCCTCTAATTGCTTCCAGATACAGTTTTGTTGCATTATATTTAAGAAAAGGAAGATGCATGTTGAATTGTTCCATCGTTTAACACCACTGATACTTTTCAAAGGTATGAAATTAGTTTATATCAAATTCAATGAGAGTATGGCCATTATTGCCCATTTCTATCACTTTTTAAGGATGCTTGATGATCAACCTCTGCACTTTGTTCTCACCCTTGCATGGAAACTGTACTAGAGCTTCAGTGAAAGAAAAGAGGCGCATGGGTGTTTGAGATTAAAGCATTGTACAACAGCAATTTGCAGAGCTGAGGTCAGCAAAGAGATGAGACCTTTTAAATTAGCTGGGATGACTCTGGGTCTTGCACCCTGTGTAGGACATGCTGAGTCTCCCAGGTTTCTGAAGGATGGAGCACTTTACACTAAGTGTGGGACTATCAAACGTGAAATGCTCCTCATCCTGCAGTAATCACGCGTGGGTGAACTCTGCCCTCCTTCAGGTGCAAACTCAAGGACAAAATCCCCGTTTATTGCGCTGTGTGAATTCCCTAAATACCCCCACAGAACAGGATATAACATCATGTAAACAGGAAAGATGTTCACCACGGTGTCTCCCTATCACCTGGAGCAGTGCACAGACTTTGCCTATTATGGTAACAGGTAAACAGTACCCTATAAGGTCACAAACTACAATCACCACTTCTCACAGGTCCAGCTTTGTCCACAAGCCACAAACCTCTCTCCGCCCATCCCCGGTGACCTGGACACAGTCCCAGGGTCACCTCCGGGCCCAGGAAAGAGGCTATTTCTCTGGCCTTCTGGGCTTATCTCTCTGTCACCACATAGTGTAACCCAACATCATCCTACTGGAATCTGTGGTGCCCAGTAAATGCTGACACCTGGGAGATTCAGAAATGTGTCAGGCTGGGTGTTTTGAGCTCTTTGGCAGAAGTTCTGGCAAGAGGGATTTTGCCAAATACTGCCTGTTTTTCTCCTGGAAGCAGTTCCCTCTGCACATCTCAGTACCCTCCACCAGCTCACAGGGAGACAAAGCTTCCCTGTGCCTCCACCAAGATCAGCACCCTGATCCTTAGGAACACCATCTAGCAGTACATTTGCAGAGGTGGTTTGATCTCCATACTTCCCACTCTGTGCAGCCCAACATGTGCAAAAATGGGTGTGAATTCAGGGAAGGAGAGAAAAAAATTAGACAGAGATAGACATACTGTATCTTGTTTGTTTTTTCTCATTTGATATAGATTCCTTGCCAGCTTCTCTTTAAGACTTTTTAGGGAAACCTAGATGCAACATCCTGAATGAATGCTGAAACTGGCTCTGTGTTTTCAGCCTGTGTGCCTCAGGGCCTTAGAAAAAAACTCGCAGACATAACGATAAAAGGCTGAAGGAAACATGAAGAAAAAAACCACAACAGGTTATGCAGAGAAGTTGTGGATGCCCCATCCTTGGAAGTGTTCAAGGCCAGGCTGGATCGGGCCTGAGCAACTTGATCTAGTGGATGGCATCCCTGCCCATGGCAGTGGGATTGGAATTAGATGATCTTTAAGATCCCTTCCAACTGAAACCATTCTATGATTATTTTGAGAGTGTGTTTAGTATTAGTATTGACATGGTTTTCTTAGTTGATCAGTGCCACTGAATTAAACAGGACTAGTGCAGCACAGCCAACCACTGTGATTTGTCTAATACAACTTATTATACACTTAGTTCAACTCTACTGAAGACGTTCTGTGCTAAGCCTTTGAATGCTTCCTTGTTCCACACAGAAATCTAGTGGCACCTTCCTATATATGAAACTACTTAGTACCTGAGGCTAATATGACCTAAACATTGACACTGAGTCTTTTTTGACAAAAAAAATCTTTACCCAGGACTACTGCAAGAAATAGAGGCCAGAAGGTGCATTTTAAAATTAGCATAATGAGGATAAAGTGCCATCACTTAATTTCTCATTGCAGATTGTAATACAACATGTAATACTTCATGGAATATAACTTTTTTTAGCTTAAGGACATTGTCTTTAGCAACGCTTTTTTTTTTTTTAATTTATGCTGTTTGTTTATAAATATTCTGCTTCCATAGTGAAAGAGTGGAAAACAAGTGCTTTTCTGCTCTCCTTCCTTGTGTACTGGTTATTTGCATTTCGTGACGCACTGTGGGGTACATGACTTTTTCTCTACTCTAGCAAGACCTGTTACTTTGCTTACACTTTCATATTTATATTAATTTTTGTTTCAATTTTACATGTCAATTTGTAGTTCTGAAAAGGAAGGAATTTATCAGAGTATTATCTTCCACATCCATGCAAATGTTATCTCTTAAACTGCATACAGTTATATAAAAGTGTGAGGAAAGGAGAGAACCCCCTCCTTTTCACTTCATTTTGATTGGTATTTAAGTCAAACCGCACTGGGTTTTTTTGGTTGAGCAAAATACTCCACCACACTCTACAACATTTCACAGAACCTGTACAAGCTCCTTACAAACACAAAAGCCTGGAAACAGGAACTAAACAAATTACACTCTTTCTCCACACCTAAATTTCACAGTGATCGAATAGATTTGGTCTGATGAGCTCCCCACACTTTCAAGACATAGAAGGAAAAAGATTTGCCTGAGTCTAACACAAGCTCTCCTCCACAGTGCAAGTGTAGGCCACATCTGAAATGGAACAACTCAAAAGTTAGAGTGGAAAGATCGAAGCACAATCCTTTCCACTGAATCAGGTGTTAATTCTGGGTGGTTTTTTAGGAGTAAGAAATGAATGTGAAATACATGCTAATTTTAGATGTCTTCACACCTGCATGTCTTGCAAAGTGTGAGAATGAATATTGTATCCTTCAAATTATTCATTGGGAAGGGACTGTGAACCATCATTAGAGAGTAGGAAGAGCATAGGCAGAGCATCCAGATCCAGCTCATCACCCTCAAAAATCTGCTGTGCTGTGCACTGATGTGGTCCATGTCCAGAGTGAGAATGAGCTGTTTGGAGTTCAGCTCTGTGCATCATCCAGCTTTACTAGCCAGCAGAAATATTATGATTTATGGCATGGTGTTCTCCAGACGGGGTGAAGGAGGCGCTTGTGTGCATCTGGGATACTCTGTGCAGCACCACAAGGTGTGGCTGCAGAGTCACACTCTGGTACCCAAGTTAGCTCTAAACCAGCCAGCTTGGGAACTGAGAGTTATGCAGGTGCAGCCCAAAAGGATTAACCCTTGCTTCAGGGTCCCAAAGGAGGCCAGAGAGGGTCTCACAACCCTTGAAGACTCCTTGCTGCCCTGGTTACTCTGCCATCAGTCCCTGGGTTGTGCCAGGAATGCCTGTACCATGTGCTGGCAGATGAGGTGCAGTCATCCTTGGGGGTCCAAATGCCTCCTTGGGAAATGCAGCTTATACACTTCTCCCTTTCTCAGGACCGGGACTGGCACACTGGTGGTGAGAAAAGCACAAGCTTTTGCTTTCAGTGCAGCCTTCAGACAGCACAAGGGGCTCACAGGGGACTGATGAACATGTTCACACTGCAGATCAAGTCTGCAGGTTCCAGTTATCTGTTTTCTTCCCCCTTTCTGTTGGACAGTCTTTGCTTTCATTCTTTCCCTTCCGTTTCAGTCCTTCCTTTTATTCAGTCTTACTGAAATGAGCCGGTGTCAAACCTACTTCTCCTAGTAACTATTTCAACTATTGAAAGTCCATGGATTGGAATCTCCACCTCAGTTAAATCAAGTCTTTTCCTGGCCTGGTGGAAATCTTCTGTGTTTTGTGATGTAATTTGGAGTTTGATCTGCTCAGGAAAGCAAACAGATACAAACTCACTGGGTTAACCTCAACACACACTTCAGTACTGGGTTCATTTTCAGAAATCTTTTTTCATTGGATTTGAAAGACAGTACTGATGTTTGAATTCACAACTTTCATTAGCAACATTTAAGCTATTATGAAAGATGCTGATCTGATCCAGACTAAGACATGGATGGATTCAAAGAGCTATGTAGGCTGATCAATCTTAGAATCATAGATTAGCTTGAGTTGGAAGGGATGTTTACAGGCCATCTAGTCCAACCCTCTGAAATGAGCAGGGACATCGTTAACCAGATCATGTTACTCAGAGCCCCATCCAACCTGATCTTGAAAGCTTCTACAGATGGGACATCTGTCACCAATCTGTGTAACCTATTCTAGTGTTGCACCATCCTCACTGTAAAAATTTCTTCCTTATATCTAGTCTAAATCTACCCCAACTTAGTTTAAAACCATTATCCTTTGTTGTATCACAACAAACCCTGCTATAAAGTCTATCCCCATCTTTCTTATAAGCCCCCTTTAAGTACTGAGGATTACAATAAGGTCTTCCTAGAGCCTGCTCTTCTCCAGGCTGAATAACCCCAACTCTCCCAACTTTTCCTCATAGGAGAGGTGTTCCATCACTCTGATCATTTTTGTGGCAAAACCCCTGCCTTTGGATGAGTAAACATAGGCATCTGGTGCAATTTCAGCTGTGAGAGTATCTGAGATTTCCCTATGCCCTTGGCAGGTGCCACTACAGCTTCAGGAGACTCCTTGTCTCCCCAGGTGGTAGCAGGACATCAGGCAAGATTAACACCACACCTTTCTAGATGTGCTAGACATGTAGGAGAGAGCAAGTAGATTGAGTCTTGAATTCCTGAATGGATATTTTCCCCTTGTATTCACTGTGTTGTCAATGTTTACTGAGTTATCTTTTAGGGGTATGCTCTATTTCCATCACAGAAAGGGTTGAAGTAGTTTTTAGCCCTGCTAAATCCTGACTTTTAGCATGTGCAGGACCAGTACAAACTTAGTCACAGCCATGGCATGCTCATCAATGAGGTCCTGCTCTGAGTGAGTGCATATCTCTGTTTTGGTGTTTATTTGTGGTATTTGTGTCAGCAGCTGTTTGGAATATCTGCATAAGGCACTCTTCTTCACGAAAAAAATTGTAGTAATATGCTGAGTCTCTGCTATGTCAGGACCTAGGGCTTCAAGGCTGCCCATCTCAGCTGGTACCTGACCATACTAAAAGCAGGGCTGAGTTTCCTTGCAGCAAAAATTAAACCAGACTGATTCCTTATCCTTATAATAATGAACAGCCCAATTGGAAAATCTTTCACGGAAAACCTCCAAAATTTTGGTTAATGCCTTCGCCTATTTAAAAAAAAGGCAACTAAAAATACCTCACCCCAAACCCAAAGGAAAAAAGCCAAAATTGTTTTCTCTTCTTCACCTTTGGGGAGTGATTTATTGCAGCTCTTGTGCCAGCTGCCTGTATTAGTGCACCATGAGGGCTGAGGCTGCACTGACTCTCCACCCACTCACTCCCAGTTTGTAGCAGCAGATCACCAAATCCCTCTTTCTGTATCCCTCTGATGCATGACCTCTAGAGAGGTGGCAGGGAGGGATTTGCAACCTGATTTATTCACATGTGGATCCAGAGGGCAGATGTGCTATATTCTGCTTTGGCAGCTTGCCCTGTGAAACTTGTATTCCTCTATAGCCTTTATGGATAAACCTGGTGACAGGTTGGCTGTGTGCTACTTTTAATGCAATTATCTGACAGTGGATGGAAATGAGGTTCAGTGCAAGCATAGCATCATTAAAATTTTTAACCTTAAATGAAGGAACCCCAAATTTCAAGAATAAATTTGTATAAAATATCACATGCAATTATGTCAAAACACAGCATTCCTGGTTTCTGAAGTAGCGTTTCAGTGCTTTCTGATTTGAAAGGAACATCTTTCAAGGAGCACCAGCAAATAATATGTTTAACATTTGGGGTTTTTAATTAAAGTGCTTCTTGGAAAATGAGCTAGAACATAGCTAAATATAAGCACTGTCTGGTGGATGCCCTCCTTCTCCCACAGCAGCCACGCACTTGCCTGCTCTTGTCAGGCGGGTGAAGCCAGACACATGGCTGAGTCTATCATATATCGTGAACATCTTTTTCTCTCTAAAGGAATGAAATGGGTGCTTACCCGTTTGGCTCGGCATGTTTGTTTCCTCAGATGCTCTCGGAATTTTCACAGCATTTCCCATTGTGCTCGCTAATTCCGTCAAAGTTCTTCGGAACTAAATCAAAGCAGACATTGAAATTTAACATCACAATAACACCTGCTGTGCCAACAGATGAGAAATGACCTCGTTTGGGCGTCTCCAATTTCGCACAGTTTTGCTTTTGAAAACTCTTGTGTCAAATTCATGCGAGAGTTTTACATACTCGCTAAACTCTCACCACTTTGGTGCTTTTATCAGGGGAATAGCAGAAAACCACAGCTAGGGAAGTTGCTCAGAAGAACATGATGTAGTAAAAGTTTCCATTACCAGTACAGTAGGAAGTAACAGCAGAGCTTTGCCCATATGGGCATCTCATACACAAAATGTTTTTCAGCATTTGGGGTTCTGAGGCTACAAAGGATCTAATTAGACTGATGTCCCTGGTTTTCAGCGCTGTGTGTAAATTATGCTGGTTTACTACTGAACACAAAGAACATAGCTTGGCTGGGCTTTTTTCTGATGCAGTTGTGCCCTCAGCAAATGCAGCCAATTTTTTTTTTTTTTAAGTAACACCTTGCCTAAAAAAATGTTTGCTCTCAAAACAGTCCTCCTGCATAAAGCCAGCAGTGAAAATTCTTCAGATACTTATCTTCAAAAGTTTTGGTGGTTGTACAAGAAACAGTATCAGACAATTGTGGAATTAAATTCTGTGAGAGGAACAGTTCCTTCTCATAGTTATGCTGCAGCCATCCTAATTCTCCCTGACAGAGGACAGAGAGAAAAACGTTTTGAATGTGGAAGATGTCTCATGCTACAGTATATTTTCAGAAGCAGAGGACAATAAGCTATATCTATTTAAAACTTGTATATTAAAGCAAAATGACACCACCAGCTGATGGGCGATTATTTCTTAAAATACAATTCTGTCCATTGCCCTGTGAAAATGTTAACAGGAGCTCTAGCAGCATTGTGTGAGTATTCTGCGTCTTGTGGCCTTTTCTAGCTTAAATATTTCAAAGATGATTACTGACTTTGATGTGCTGCTCTTCACTTAACACTGGCTAGAGCCTGATGGGGTCAGCTGGAGAAGTGTCCAACCTGAGAAGTAGAACCGCTAACATCAGCAAGACTTTATTGCTAATTGTCTTTTAGAATAAGATTGACAGAATTTCAGTATGTTGATTAATACCATACATTTTTAACGTCTTACAGACAGTTTAGGAAGACATCCTACAGAATAAAATGCCATTCAAAGGAAAGAAAATTCGTCCCTTATCAAATGCAAGAAGCTCAGTGCTAGAACAGATGGTAGTGCACAGTTTGACTCCACCTCATCTGCTTTCCAAGCTTCTTAGTGCTTGTTCCCAAAGGCTCTTTGCTAGAATTCTCTATTTCTCGGGCCAAATGGCACATTACCCCTTCTCTTTATGCACTCAGAACTAGCTTGTGGCACATCTGGAGGGTGCAGCTGTGCCACTGTCTTTCTGACGAGCATCTGAAACCTACTTTCACAAGAACAAAAACATGTTTCATTGTCTGATAGAAGAACCTTAGTAGCTGAATAAAACAGCACCCTCAAATTTAGATAAACTACTTGGGTATTCATGTTTTTAAAAAAGGTCTCTTGATAGAAAACAAAAATATCTTTCTCCATGTAAATTCACCTAAATTTCTAAAACTGAAACCAGAATTCGCTCAGTCAGGCACTGTCTGCTTGCAAAATCATAATTTCCTGATCTAATTATGAGTGTTTTTCTGAAAGACTTAATTTTAATTTATTGAATATTTTTCTTACTTTTATCCCATCAAGGATAAGAGGTAAACCCATAGAAGTAGTGCAGCCAGTACTTTGGCTACAGATATTATAGGTGTTCCTGGCTCATCTTCAAATTAGCCAGAAAAATTTCCTGGACACAGCAATAGAGAACTCAACAGGGCTGGAAAAAGTCAGCCAGGAGAGTGAGATAAATACCTGGGCTGATAACCTCTGCTGAGCTCTGTGCTGTGGTAGATGCATTTTTGTAGTAATTTAAAAGGGAAGCTCAAATCTTGCTCAATGTATAGAATCTAAGCTGCAGTTACCAAAAATGTTGTGGGAGTCTAGATGGCAAGAATGACAGCATAAACATCTTATGTTGATCTATAATTTTGACACATGCAATTGCTATTTAGATGAGAATTGCTTGAATTTTGTGCTCGAAAAGTCTGGGGGAAAAAAAAGAGTCCTACCTCTAAGTACCACTTCATGCTGGGTTTTGTTATTTGAAGGCCGGGGAGAATGTCATCCTACAAGTGCCAGGGTTGTGACCAAGGGCCTTTTTCCTACTCCTAATTTCAGGTGTGCCTGAGTTGCTTTGGAAAGCAATACGTAGTACTTATGCGCGGTGGAAAGACTTCCGAAAATTTTTTTAGGCTTTCAATCTTTCTAAAAGCACAGCACATTTCACCAAGACACCTTCATTTTTCTAGATGGTATTTAAGGATCTAAACTCTAAACATTGCTTTAAAAATACCTGAAGTGTTTCTTCAGGGTTGCTTATACATTGTTTGCAATTAAACCACTGTCTAGTCCGGACGGATTAAATACTGGACAACAGGCAAGTTCCTACTTCGTATTTTTGCAGAGCACAGCCTGGTTCACTTCTGCCATACCAGGCATCGTTGTTCTCGAAGGACCTCTGAAGTCATCAGGACAGAGTGTGCAGCTCTGTGCTGCTGCCTTAGACATGGAAGAATCTGACTTGTGGAAAATGCAAACGTTGTAAAGTTCTTTCAGTAAGAGTGAAGAGCAGTGACATCTTGGGCTTTGCCGTCACTAACGTGGCACTTTGCTGAGTCTCATTACATTTTCCGTGCTCTTTTACTGTCACTACCGTTGGTAGCATAAAGTCCTGAAAGGGACAGAGAGTTCAAGATGTTTTTCAAACTCATGGCAGAAGTGCCCAATAAATATAAAAAAATGGAAAGCTCTGACCCTTGCTGTTAATTCACTTAACCAAAGAGATTAAAAGGAAAATGAGGCATCAGACTAGGTTTTACTGCTAAGGCCACTTGTCATTATGCCCATGGGCAGAGTGAAGATTCCAACAGTCTAGTCAAAGGCAGTGGAGTGAATGTTCTGAGGTATGACTCAACCATCAGATGTCTGAAAATGGAGTGAAAATGGAAGGAACTGGAAGTTTTGTTTGAAATAGGGCAGGCAAAAGATAGTTTCTGCTTGCGTTCTGACAATGGCATATCACTGTTTGTAGACTAAGAGTGTACAAACTGGAGTCTTATTTGTAAAACAATGTTGTTTTCTAAAACAACTCTCTCTCAAGTGAGTGATAGAACTTGATGGCTGAAGTATCTTGTGCTTGTGTTGATTTATTGTCAGCACAATACAAATCCATTCCATCTCTGGGTGATAAATTCTTGTGTGGTTTTCTGAAATTTTGAGACACTCTGCAAAACTGGACTTACCGGAATCTTTAAAGATCTTGTAAACCAATTTTTTTCATTGAAATCAATAGAAGAACAGTAACAGTTTTACAGGTGATAATCTTCTGAAATAGCAGATTTGCTCCAGGCACTGCGTCTCACTTGACCTTATTGAATCATAGAATAATTGGGTTGGAAAGGACCTTTAAAAGCCACCTAGTCCAACCCTCCCTCCATGGACAGGGACATTTGCAATTAGATCAGGTTGCTCAGAGCCCCGTCCAACCTGGCTTTGAATGTTTCCAAGGATGGGGCATCTAACACCTCACTGGGCAACCTGTGTTTCACCCTCCTCATTGTAAAAAATTTGTTCCTTATATCTAAACTTGATGTCAGAGTTTGGTTTACAAGTAGAAGTTCCATCCTTCCATCACAGAAGCAGATAATTATGCCAACTCCAAAGAAAATAATTCACTGAGGGTGATATGGGAAGAATTAAGGAGAAATGATAGACTCTAACCTCACTGTGTCTTATCTACCCCAAGCTCTGCATGGAGTGCAGCTGCTGTTCAGCTCAGAGGAACTGCTGGCCTGCTGGGAACCAAAATCTACCTGCAGCTCTTCTGCTCACCAGCCACCTCCTCAGTGAAAATTTGATTTTAACTATTAAGATCATATTTGCAGTCTTCCAAACATTGGTCCTTCCTCCTTTCCCTTTTCCACTTGTGCACATGGTGTCCAAGGAAACGCGTCCGCTGCAGCCATGGCTGCTTGCACACAGCTATTAGGGCTTAGGGATCTTTGCTGCCGAAGGGAAGGTGAGGAAACATCTACAGTCTCAGTCTAGCTTTGTGTCCTATTTATCAGAACTCTCAGCAGATATGAATTCTTCACCTGTCAAGACTGGAATCCCACTGACCTGCATGGTATGACCCCAAAACCTGTGGTACAATTTTCCCCTTTTGTTCCTGTGTGCAGCACATGTAGCAATAACTTCCTCTTGCAGAATTTGTTCTCTGAGAAAATGTGCTTCTGCAGCACTTAAATAGCATGGAACATAAGAAAGCCTGCCACTTGGTGAGAACTTTTTCAAAGTTATATTTAATATGATTGTTAATTAGTAAATAGAAAGAAATGAAAATAATAAGAGGAATAAAAAGGCAAGATAAGCACATGAGTAAAGCCCTCCTACAAGGAATACCGTAGACTAGTAAAATTAGAGCATTTATCATTCCTGAGATACTACACCCTATTTTATTTTTGTTTCCTGATATTCACATCTATACTGCCAAGGTTTTATGATTTAATTCTCAATAAGGTTCACAGGTAATGTCTGAATCTCATTTAGCTTGAATATGAAAGCACCGGCATCCTGTTATTTTTCATGTGGGGAAAGAAAAACCAAAACGACTTAGATTTCAGAAGCCGTATATATATATTTTTTTTTGTGAATATCCCTTAATTTATCATTAGTCAAAATGAACATCCTTTCAGCTTTGAGGCTCTTATACTTTTGCACTTAGAAAGAATAACATAATACTCTCATCAAAGTAATTCATAGACACATGCAAACATGAAACAACACAGAAATACCACACTATGCACACTTCTAACACTTTGAATAGAAAGCCCACTAATCTGTGCACTCATATTTTGGTTATAGTGAAATGCACTTTGCCTCAGCATAAGGTCCTATCTTACTCTGAGGTTTCAGTAGAAATACTCTGTGTCCTGTCTATCTTTAGTACCACTCCTTATGAAAAGGATCAAGGCAGGCTCTTCTATTTCTGCCTTTGGTGGTACTTGAAATCCACGGTCTGAATACTGTCATTGTTAATGAAATAGAACACCCTTGTATATAAATAAAATTGAAACATTTGGTCTCGTACACAGATAATCTAAAATATATCACAGCAGTGATTACCTTTAAATGCTAGGCAAGGCATTCCAGGTTGCAGTATTTCTGAAAAAAGCCGTAGTCATAGTACTGCTCTCAAGCTGCCAGCAAGGTTCAGCTGATCAAGTCGAGGAGCAGCCGGTCGAATGAGTGTGTTGTGAAGTTCACGCTGTCATGTAGAGCAGCATTTGCCAAACAGGCCACATACTTCCTCTCTGAGAAATAAGGAAGGCTCAAAGTGTTTGCAACAGATGAGGTTCCTGTTGCAAGTCAATACTGAAGGCACTTTTTATCTATGGGCTGAGAAAAGCAGGGAGGTTTTCAATGTATTGCATCAGGGCTGGTTTTAGCAGATATAAAAAATGAGGAAAATAACCCAGTTTATATTACTTACACAGAAAGGGTTTATTTTTTTTTCTTCTTCTTCTGAATTTATTTATCCAGTAATGCTCATTCTCCAACTGTTCTGTTTTATGCAGTTTTGCTATTTTTTTTCTGACAGACAGGAAGAAGCACAAAGCATTGTTTTCACTCTCATTGAGTCTGAATAGGAATGCAGCCTTTGCATTATGCTTCACTCTGTACCCCAAAATACCTCTGTCTGCAAATAATTAAAGCTTAAGATCAGCAATGAAGAAATATGGATTGAAAGCCTGTCTATGAAGCCCATTTTCACATTAGTTGCAAAAAGTGCAGAAGCCTCAGGACCTTCCTCATCTCAGTGTCTGAGATGGAGGAACCAAGATACTGACCTGTTAAGTAACTTGAGTAAAGGCACTGAAGAATATTGTGCTGTGGATATGAATGTAGAAGTCAAAGGGTTTTATTAAGGTTTACCCTTTGCTTTTATAATCAAGATGTGATCTGAAAAATTCATATCTCTAACGCTGTATAGGAAAATATAAAAAAAGCCCTGACAAACACAAAGAAAACAAAATAACCCACCAGAAAACCCAACAAGCCCAAGCAGATTTCCTACCTCACACTAGAGTAGCTCCAAGTAGGTGCTTATGTGGGAGCTGTTGTGTAACTGTTATTGAAACCAGGAACCACTGATTAAATCCCCAAAGCTGTGCCAAAATTGGTAATTTGCTAATTTCAGGAGAATATTCTTTCTCTTTGATAGGCTGTGCTAGCAGTCCTCAGTTCGAAAGGACAGGAAAGCTCTAGGGAGTTTGATAAGCTAATCAGTCCATAGCAGAGCTCCATGGTTGCCCTGGCTAGTTATATTTTGATTGTTTAGGACCTTCTTGCTTTCTTCAAATCACAAAGATGTGACATGCATGTCCTTTAATGGCATTCACCAAACTGATGAACAGTGTCTCTGGAATTACTAAAATATCATGGGTTAGGGGATGTCTGTATGTGAGAATAGGCAGAGGCAGAGACTTTTCCTGATCCTTCTCACCACCCTCTGCCTTAGGCTGCCTCTGACGGTCTTTGTGCCTTTACAAGAAGTAAGGTTACATCCTAAGATGCATGTGGGAATGGGGCAGGTCTCAGACTGAGCAGGAAAGATTGGTCACGCTAAAGGACAGGTGCTTGCTTGATCGAACATGATCCACTGGAAACACAGCAAATCTCAGACATAGTTTGTACTATGCTTGTAGAGGAACAGATGAGTTTGCAGAGGAGGGAGGTAAATTGAATTCTCCATTTCTGTGTCATTTCTGCCTGTTGCTGGTGGCTGTCTGCTCTTGTGTAATGATGAGAGCTGGTTTACCCTTTCAGTGCATTTAGCTAATACCATATTTAAAATAGGATAATTGATAAGGTAGTGTTTACATCTAAATGGAAGAAAGTGCTTATATTAATTAAGTGGGGCTTTGTATGTCATCTTAGAAGTATTCATATCCTGTTATTCAAGTCACTAACCTGACACAGGCACTCTGTGAGTCACTTGTGAGAGGAACGTTGCCCCTGCAGGGCTGCCTCTGATGTCAGCAAAGACAGGTTTGCAAAGGCTGCTATAAAAAAAAGAAATCTTCCTTCTTCAAAGTATTATTTTTGATATAAGAGAGAAAACCCTTGCCTTCTCACCATTCTTATATGGAAATTGCAGTCTAGTAGACAATTATGGAGGGAAAAACCATTTGTATCTCAATCTCCCTTTCCATTGCTGGACTGATCTGCCAATTCCCTGTTACACTCCCTGTGCTGGTGTTTGACAGGTGTCTGCCAAATGTCTTCTTAGCTGTGACAGAGACTCCCTGAGCTGGTCCCAAAGTTTTCTACCTCTCCAGTCTCCTGAAGCCAGACTTCATGAGAGCCTGGAAAATGGCATTAATATCATCACATAGAGCCCTGCAACCTTGATGTCTTGTAAGCACTTGTCACTATGCAGAATCAGATGTCTAAGGAAAAACAGTGCAGGATACTGGAAAACAACCTTGCAAGAAAGAAGCAAATAGGGTCCAAATTAAGAACAATTTCTGAAAATATTTCAAATCCAGTCTGTTAAAGAATAATCTCCAAAGGTCGTTGGAAAAGTGAGTCAGTGGTCGCTTAGTTGCAGCTTGCTTATTTTTGCAGGGAGAAAAAACAGGATTTAAACAGTGTCTTTAATCTGGCATTAACTGAAACTTAAGACACCCTCAAACAGAAATAAGGACCTGTTGTCTGTTTATGAAGTGATTGTCTTTAAGCACAAACTGCCAAGGAGAAGGCTGCGGTATACGTTTCTCCATGTCTCTGAGCCCAGCTTAAATGCTTCATGCAAGATCAGGCTTTAGTCAAACATAAGCCATGCTTTGTGATAGGAAGCACTTGAGCTCAGCAGTCAGGAAATGGAAGAGCCCTGGCTATCCCAGAGGTCAAACCAGATGGTCTGACAGATACTTCTGGCTGGGAACTGTGTGCATCTGAGCCTGGAGAGTGCCTATTTTTAACAAATAAAATATTGCTGTACAGCTGGCTCTTTTGGGAAAGTAGAATTCTCAGGACTGTTTGCATTAGATGTCTTTTGATCTCATTTTTGGGTGGTGTTACTGTAATTGCTGTTTGCATTGCCTCTAGCATGGTTCAGGGCAGACGGAAAGCCTGCTTTGGTTGCAGCCTTCAGAGAAACTGCATTTACTTGCAGGGAGTGCGTGTGTTGAGGAGACAATGTGGCTCAAGCAAGATTTTCATTTTCAAGTTGGTTTGGAAGAAAGCAAGCGGTCATGATGTGAGGAGAGGAAGCTGGGTTTGGGTTTGCAGAGTGTGGGTGATAAAATCTAGTTCCAGTGAAGTTTCTAATCATTAGATGTGTTCTGAATAAGTTTTGAAAAATTTTGCGGAAGCGAGCTTCCAAACTAAATGAGGAATCAGAAGACATTCAACACTGCAGCTTATATGGCAATTGTCTTTTCCAGATATGTTATGAGACAGAGGTACAGAGTACAGTGATAGTACTGTGGTGGGTTGCCTCTGGATGGACACCAGGTGCTCACTAAACCTGCTCTGTCACTGCCCTCCTCAGCTGGCAGGGGAGAGAAAATATAATGAATTTCTTGTGGGTCAGGATAAGTACAGGGAGAGATCACCCACTGGTTACCATCACAGACAAAACAGGGAAGTTAGTTTAATTTCATTTAATTTGTTTAATTTATTACCAATTAAACAGAGCAGGATAATGAGAAGTAAAGCATGATTATGACCCTCTGGAATTTTCCACTCTTACTCTTCCTCACAACACTGCAATTATTTCATTTAGACTCCCTCATGACCAAAACTTGGCCACACAAACCAAGCACAGGTCCGTAAATTCTTTTTTATCATCTCATTAGAATAGCAGAAAGAGCTTGTGGAGGAAGAATTGGGATGGTCAGGGTAACACCAATGAAAAGCTGTTGAGCTATGATGTCCCAAAAGAGAAGTCTGCAAGAGGGACCAGCCCCAGCTCAGCTGTTCACAGGCTGATATCAAAGTGAGAATTCACCTTCACATAATATTAATTCATCAGCTTCTCACCACTGTCAGCTGCAACATTTCCTAGTATCTGAATTTCTACGGTGTAGGTGAACCTCTAATATTGAAACGAGAAATTAAGAAATGCTGATAATGCTCCTGGTCCCTGAACTATATAGTACTGAAGTCTTTGCCTCCCATTTTCAATGCCATCACTTGATGCAGTAGGTGCTATTGCTCAACGCTGTAAACTTCCTCCTATTCCTATGAATTCTGGAGAGCAGTGTAACAATGCTGTTGTGGATTGTGTAACACAGCTGCAGCTGCTTCTTCTTACCAGTTCAGTACTGAACACTTTTGACTGGACCTTTGTCAAAAATGTCATCAGAACTTTCTCTGTTGACAGTGGGTCCATCTGTGAGGACAGCTAAAACAAGAAGTATGTGTGGCTTCAGTTCCCTGTAAATCCCTTCTAAATGATGCTGCAATAGGAAATTCCCAATAATGACAAGGTGGCTAGTGACTACAATTTTATTGTGTGTGCCATCTTTTTAGAGGTTCACTTTCAAAAAACAACTCTGCAGGAATATCTGAAGATTTCACTTGTTAGTTTTAAAAGTGAATTTTTTAGCTCTTGTGTTCATAGGTACAGGAGAATTCCTGAAGAATTAAAAAACAGAGGACTAACAAAAAGAACACAGTGTTTGTTATTCTTGAGGTGATCTCATGATTTTTGGTTTTCTGATTCATGATTCTGTCATGTTGATCGTAATACGGGTGTCATGTACCGGAAATAAACAGGCCCTCCACTATTTCTGCTTCTGCCTAAATAGTCCTATTTTTTAAAACGCACAAATCCTCTATTACTGGTTGCTGGGACTAATCACACGAATAAATTATAGTTTTATAGGAAAAGAAGGAAATGCTGAGTGTAGCTCTGTTATTCTCCATGTCCTGAGCCAGTCTCTAATGTGGATTCAGTGTTTAGGGAAGATTTCTGTTTAATGTGAAAAATGCAGGCTCAAGAAAGAAAGAAAATTAGGTCTGGGCAATGCCAGCTTCTGTTCTCACTTATTTGTCCCTGAAGGGTTTTTTGGCAATGATGAAGAAACAATGACCCTGAATTTTGATGGGAATTTGAAAAGCAGAGAACTGGTACAGTTTTGCTTGCATAACTCCTTCCCTAACAGGAGCCATGTTTCTAAAGCCTGGAACATATTTTGGATGCACCTGGGAAGGAAACATAATGGTATTGTTTTCAAATACTGCTTGAATGATGCCTTGTGTTTCTCTATCTCCTGCCTCCAGTCCTAGTAAAAATTAAACATGATTAAAAGTATTGATACTACATGTCTTTCAAACTCCAAAGATTTGGTCTCTTTCAAACCCTAAATGCCAGACTTGCTTCCTTTTGGTGTTACCAAAAAAAGCAAACTGAGGAAGTGGCCATTAACATGGAAAATGGAAGAAAAAGTACAGAATAAAGAGCACAAAAACCCGTTGTAACCACTCACAGAAAGAAGAGAAAATATTCACAATCAGAGTAAGGCTCTGTCGAGCTCTACTCCCCTCAGAAATGTATTTGCAGAAGTTTGGGGTTTTTCTTTTACTCATTGAGGTTCGACCATATCTACTGCTAACCCATACACATCCCGTGCTGTGACATGAAGATTTGCCTGCCCAGGCTTTTAGTTCTGCCCCCGCAGTAGAGAACTTGTGGGACACTTCTATCCAGAACCTTTTGTAGTCTCTGTTTTACTCAGTACATGACCTTAGGGCAATCTTTCAGGCATAGATATATGAGACAGGGAAACTGCACAGCTTTTAAAATCTCCAGGAGATGTGTTCAAAATCAAGCACACACCAGGATGTTTTGCTTGGTCCCAGTGAATTTTTGGATTCCATATATCATCTGATTTCAGTACTCTTTCCCTACAAAACTTAGCCTTTTATTAGGGCAACTTCAGAATTTCCACAGAAACTGACCCTTTCAAAATTTCTGAAATTTTTTGAGTTGTGGGTACTGAAGCCCTTTAATTTTTTATGATTTTGTTTTGCTTTGTTTTAAATGAATGCCATTTGGAGGTACTGGACACTTGATAAAGCATGCTGATCACGTTCAGATCTGATGTAGAAGAATATGTTTGCCAGATTAGTGAGGAAATATTATGCAATCCTGGTTTTAAATTTTCTACTATATTGAGGGGGCTCATAATTCCTTACTCCAAATGAAATGCAAGGAAACTACTCTTCTGAGGGAAGCTGACATCATGTGTTATCCCTTTTCTAGTCTCTCTCATCATAGCTCTGACGAACATGCTCTTCCAAAGGCCAGGTTAAAATACATGGTTCTCACTCTGTGTGCTGGGAACACACACATAGACAAGATACTCTCATCAAAGATATTTTTCTTTCTCTCTCATGACCAGCTGAGTCAGTGCACCTAGTCAGCAGCTGGCAAATATCGTGTCTTACAAACACAAAATAGGCCACTGCAAATCCCATGAGAGGATAAAGCCCATTGCTCACTTGAGTTCTCATCTAAACTGAGTGCAGAAGTGAGGAATAAGACCAAGAGGTGTTTATTTCTTCTTCTTTGGTTCTTCCACCCTCTTAAAACTCAAGATGGCTCTTCTAGTGGCCCAGATTAAAAAAAAATAGGCTTTTTATTTGCTTATCTGCAACCATCTGCATCTCAATCATTAAGCTAATAACAACTCTTGTTTTCCAGATCCATTAAAAAATAAGAGAAACCTTTCAGGAAGGTAGTAGCACTGGAAATTCTACATGCAGTGAACTAAAAAGACTGCCTCTACACCCAAACAATAACCTCTTTCTCATTATTTTTGGAAACCAATTTCTCCAGTTGTGAGCAATGATATCCTATTAGTATCAATGGCTCTGCTTGTTTGAAATATAAAAAATGTCCTGGGTGCTGGCCAGCGCTGCACAGGGTTCTGCGGGCTCAGAGGTTTGAGACAATTTCAATTTAAGGATTTGCTGTTTGTTTTCTGTTTCTTTTTAACTTGCTTTTGCAGACTTGTAGTTATGCTTTGAGCAAATTTAGTAAGAAGTCAGTTAATCAGTTCAATAAATCAGGGTCTTTCATGTCATGCATCTAGGGTGTGGGGTTTTTTAGAGGACAGAAGCTAATCTTAGCGATATTTTAGTAAACTGATGCAGATGTTTGGAAATTAGTCATTTGAACCATGTCAGAGCTATTCCAGCCTTTCTGTTCTAGGTCAGATCTTATCAGATTGAAGCTAGTTTATCTGCATTTTCAACAGGTAGTTTTCATGTTTACTCAAAAATGTTGTGCCATCCTTTCATGTTAAGAACATTTTCTATGTTGGCACAGCTGTAGGAAAAATATGAAGAGTCTGGGGTAGAGACTGGACTGTAGCCTGTGCTCTGGTTTTGATCTTCATACTCTGGTTAATCTTCTGCAGTTTTCTTTAGCCTTTCGTTCCTCCTTCCTCAGTTCATAGCACATCCAAACCCTCACTGCTCCTTGTGCTAGCTGTCTTTGGTTTCTAGCCGAAATTATCTTACACACAGTGGGAATACTTAGTGCTCCTTTTTCTCTGTACCAGCATTGTCCCAAGGTAGAAATTGCTCTTCTTTATCAACATCATGCCTGCTCTCAGTCCTTGTTAATCAGAGCTGTGATAAAACTCTACTTAGTCTCCCCTTGTAAGATGGGCTCTCCTTTCCCTCATGTGCCTCACAGCACCTTCTTTATATCTGCTTCTGTCTCAATGTTTCTTCTTCCAGCAAAGTTTTCAGAAGATTTGTGATTTGGGTAGAGACATAATATAGACACTTCTCAGAGCTTTTCCAAAAGAACCATGGCAGAGCTGGAAACAGCTGAACTGACCCTTCACACCTTTGATTTGATCTTTAGAACTTGCTTATTTTGATTTAAAAGCCAGTGTTTAACCTTCTGCAGCTGGACAGATTTTGCTTCTCATCTTTTTTGCCTGCACCAGGTGTTCTGACAACCTGTGTTGATTGATATTGTGGGTTTTTTCTCTAGGGAGGCTCAGCTTTTTCTCCAGCATCCATAATTACTACAAGGAGAGCACAGACCCAAGCAGCAGCCCTCGCTGAAGATGTGGGGTGCCCTTCATCCACCAGTGAGGAAATTGTAGCCTGTCTTCGCCAGTTGCCTGCTCGTGTCCTCAATGATGCACAGACTAAGGTACAACATAGCAAAACATTTGCCATTGGCAAGAAATCAAAAAGTTTCCATTCACACAAAGCTGTGAGAAAGCTTAAAAAAATAGTTTAACCTGAATCCTTGTGAAAGAGGAACTGGACTATTTTTGGTGGAGGGAAGTTGTTGTCCATGACATCCAGCTCTGAGCTATGAATACTCACAGTTTGATTCTCCTTTAGACTAAATTCCTTCTACACTGCTTTAATCATGTCTTCTAAAATAAATCTAAATATAGTTTTTTGCCTTCTTTCAGTTCCCTCTTGTCTGCCCCTGAGTGTTACTGTAGAGAGAGTCAAATGTCTGTAGCCTTAATAACAGAATTTATGCAGAAAATGAAGCAGGGTGGGATGTCAGTGTTCTGTATTTGAAGTGGGAGGCTTGTGAAAGCTGCAGTATAAATAATTCTAGAAATGGATCCTTTATCCACAAATTAAAACACCCACCGGCAATAAATTTTCTGATGAGGACCAGCATAGAGTCAAACCCTAGTTTAAAATAACATTTTTATGACTATAAGACCATTATTTCTCTTGACCTCTTCAGCTCATTTCACCTACTGAGACTGTCAGAAAAATCATTGTTTCCTGCCAATGATGAGTTTGCATTTATAGTACTTGGTAACTTGTCCACTTGAAGGCTATCAGATCAGTTGAACTAAGCATAAATAAAGTAGTATTTAAAGGGTAATTTATATTAACTACACAATTCTTGCTTTTTTTTTGCCAACATAGCTGCTAGCTATAAGTGGCCCATTCCAGTACTGGGGTCCAGTGATGGATGGAATTTACCTCCGGGAATCTTTGGCTAAAGCCCTGCAGCGCCCTCAGCTTCGGAAAGTAGATCTGCTCATTGGAAGTGCTCAGCAAGATGGGCTCATCAGCAGAGCCAAGGCAATTAAGGTGGGAAGACACTCTCTGTTAATGAACTGATGGTATCACTGTGATTACAGTGATGACAGTAATCATATGCAGCCTGGAGAGAAGCGTTTTGATTTCTACAAGTTGTGAATTATGTTCCATGGAAATATGCAAATCCGTTGTCCTTCTCCAGCGAGTCATGGTCGGGATGACTAATGGCATAATAATATTTGTTGATTAACATGTCTGTGGCAGATATGAAAAGGTAAGAGATCAAAAGTGATTTAGCATTTATGTTTTACTGTCTTTAAAATTCTATTTATATTTCAGTCTCAGTAGTATCTCACAAAGAAGAAAGCAACTTGATAATGAATTTCTTCACTGCTCAGCAGGATTAAGTCAGCATTTTGGGTTTTTTTTAGCAAGCTTTTCCTCTGTTGCCTCCTGGAAGTACATTTTCTTATAAAGATGATTCTGAATATGGACTAGCTGTAACAAAGAACAGCATTGGCCTGATATGTGGTCTAAGGTTTCCGGACATAGGTTGGTGAAACCAAAAAGAATTGTGTCTATGTTGTACTGTCTGTTGCTATCTTGCAATACTCTGTGGATTTCATCTCTTTGTGAAAGGTCAGTCCCAGCTTCTCTTTGCTGGTAGTCAATAGCACATAGATCAATTTAATTCAGAATTAATGGTTCACCTAAATTAAGTTCATATTACTTGTTTACTCTCTATCAGAAGTTTCCTGCTCTTATTTAATGTATTCTTCTCTTTTGGAATCAACTGCAAGAGAAAGTCATACGAGAAATGCACAGAAGATATAGTGTGATGCTGGAGGCCTGCAGATAATGATCCAGACCCTGTGAGAGGGAAATAAACCTCAGTGACCTCATTACAAGTCCTGTGATGAAGACTAGGAAGTGAAATTCTTTCCCTTACCACTGTTTCTGCATATGACAGTTGTCTGCAAAATTGAGATGAAATTCCATGATTTATTAAAAATTTTACAACAAATCATGGTGTTGATGAAAGCCACAAGTGCTAAATCTCAGCACTATCACATTGAAATGAAAAGAAAAAACACATAACTGAGAGCTCAGCAGAAAAATGTTGCCTGTCCAAAAATAAAATCTGAAATACCTTTTTTATTTAAAGGCTTGCAGAAAATAAGGTTGGAATGGAACTCAGTAAGTTGGTGCAACTCAACCATAAGAAAGGGTCATATCTACTGATGATTTTTTAAATGCACATTTTCCTCTTTTTCTATTTTCCTGTGGCTTCAGGTTTTTTAGGACTTTGGGGAAAATGAATGCTTTGACCACTCTGTATTCCTGTCTGGGTTGTTTTCTTAAAGACCTGCTGCAAGGTTAAAGTTTCCTGATTTCTCTCTTGTTGTCACAGTTAGGGCATTAATTGCTGGGAAACTGTAATGCTCCTTCCACCACTGAGCTATTTAAGAAAATACATTCCCCAGGCCCTCAGCAGCATTGCTATGGGCTAGCCATGACCATGTGTGGTTGCAGTCAGTCAGATGATGAAGTCCCGAATAAGCCACAGATGTATTTAGCTGCAGTGACAGAAACTTGTGCAGATGGTGTTTGTTACCTGGAAGTCTGTGCCCCATTTACTCTGTCATAAGTATCATAAGAGATCTTTAACCTGTGCTAAATATCCTCTCCCCACAACAGACCTCAGAGCGGGATTTGAGACAACCCATACCGTATCCCACTCATCTACATTATGAATTTTAAGGGTTCCTTTGAAGTAAATCTGACTTGTACCTCTCTAGGAATACCGAAATCTGGTTTTACTGACACGCTAAGGAGTGTGGGAAGGCTTAGGTGGTGGACAGATCACTGAACTGAACTTGGGGAACCAAGGTATAATTACTAGTTTGCCTTTGACTACAACCAAAGTATTTAATTTGTTCCAAAAAGAGGGAACCAAACCTCCCTGGGGTGAAAATCTTCCTCTGGTTGTGTTCCTGCTCTGCAGAGAGAAGATCCATGCATGTATTTCAGTAGACAAACACAGCTAAAAGGTGCTCTGACAAGTGTATGGAACTGGTGAAGTCCTCAATTTCCATCTTCTTTAGTATGACTGATTTCAGTGTAGACAGTGCAAAGAGTGAGGGGTAAAAACATTTAACCCCTGCTGACTTGCTCCACCGGTTCCTGGGAATAACTGTGCTGGCCAGTTCAGACAAGGACTTGCTTTATTAATCCAGATTTCTCTTAATACTGATCCTGTAAATGATAAGGAGACACTTTCAGCTATTTGGATGTAAGTAAGATTGAGACGTGATGCAAATCTTATCACCTTAGATTGGAGTTGCATTCAAGTTTTATAAACTCTTTGCACTCTTCACATAGACGTGAGAGTGAAACCTCCAGACCAGAAGGTGGAAAATCCAGCTGGCACCATGTTGTTCTGTGGCATCTTACTGGCTTTTGGTTGTGCTGGTTGTCTCTGTACTCCCACTGCAACACTGCGCTTGTGCCTATTAAGGTCTTTGCTATTAAAAATGAAACAGAAAGACAGAAGGCACCACTTATGTGCTAAAAAAAACATTTGTCCTCGATTTGCTTACAATTAAAGGCCGAGGTCTCTCAGTGATGTTTGCAGCAGAAAGTATCCCCATGAAATGTCTATTTTATGGCGTTCACTGAAATGCTTATTTATGTGAACTGAGACAGATTCATCACTTCCTGGAGCACTTCATACTCATCCCCAGTGCAGCCATCAGATGGTTAAAACTAAGTGAGAAACCAAGCAGAGTTTATTATGGGAATGGCAAGTGGTACCATAATGCATTATTATGTGTCATATGGAGTGGGTAAGCCTGAACCCATTCACTGCAATTCCCATGGCAGACCTTCAGGAAATATTAGCTTTGAGCAGTCATAGATTAAGGCATCTAAGCAGAAACCTCTAAAAATGTTGGTTTCAATTCCCAACTGGAAAAAATTTTATCCCTGTCCTATATGTGATGCTCAGGTGGGAGGACTAATGGCATTAAATTTATGGATTCACTCATGCTGCTCTACATCTGTGTTTATCTGTATGTGCATGTAGGTCAGTATAGCCCAGGCTGTATCCTCCATATGTTAAATGCCTACTACGTAATCTGCACATTGCAAGGATTTAGTTGAAAGACTGAGGTTGTACTTCATGTGTTTTCTTTCTTTTTCTTTCCCTCCTTAGTACAATCTAGTGGGATGCAGAACCCAAATCCAGCACATAGAGGAGTGGTTAGATAGAAGCCTAGTTTATTTACCTCATGTAAATAAACGGATCATGTAAATGGATCTGTGCAGGACAGAACTTCCATCCTGCGCTATATTACAGTCAGCTAATTTATTTATGGAAAAAGTTATTCAGCAATATACAACAGGTGGCAGATATGTGTATATTTATTGTAATGACCAGGGGAGAAGTGTTCTTATAAATGCCATCAGGGAGGAGATGGGCTGAAATCAACTCTTTACTTCATATTGAAACCTGTTGGAATTCCTGGAAGACTCTGCTGGGTGGCTGGCAGATCTTTCACCATATTTTGTGACAGTGTTTGTCAAAAGACATTTAAGGCCTGAGATCTATACATACACTGTTAGTTAGTTAGTGTTACCACTGTTTCAGTTTGTCAGAAAAGTACGTCTTGCCCCTTGGAAGATGTAAATATTTGGTCTACCTACTGCTACAATTTATTTTTAAGTAAAACACTGGGCCAGATTTACTCATATGCTCCATAAGCTGTCCTGCAGCAACAAGAACAGTAAGCATTATTTAACTCAATGTTTAGGCAATGTTTATGATATTTTGAATCATCTGAAGAGTAGAAAGGGGTGTGCCTGCTGCCTTTATTTTCTTACATACTTTCTTAGAAAACCCCACTATAATTCTGAGGCCACTATAATTCTAATGCCTCTTTAAAGGGTAGCAAAATGTAAATTATTTTACATAATGTGCAGCTGTTTCTATTCATCTGGTAACAGCTGTTGTATCTACTGTGATTTGAAAACGATTCCTTGGACATATATTTTCTAATGGGAACGTATGTTGGACATGGAAAATTGGTTGAACTGAATCAGTTTCTGAGAAGTTAAAATATTTTGTCTTTTTAATGTTTAATGAATTTTATTTTGAACATATTGCTTTGGTTTTGGCTATCATGTTTAAGTCAGATGTTTAAATTATACTGTAGCCAAAGCAACACTTGAGAAATGGATTCAGGTTGTGCTATTTTAGTGCTTTTTGAGGGATGAAAATTCTCACCATCTCTTACAAATGCTAGTTCTGTTTATCATCCATCTCTGCCTACTGACCCCTCTTTCATCTGACTCAACATGTCTTGGGTGCCCCACAATATTATAAATTATTGCTGAGAAAACTCGGAAAATCGCAGAGTTTTTGGGGCATTCTGAAGACCACAGAAACCAGTACATAGGCACAGTGAATCACAGAATCATGGAACAGAATCATAGAATACGCTGAGTTGGAAGGGACCCTTCAAGATCATGAAGTCCAACTCGTGTCCCTGCACAGGACATCCCAGGAGTCCCACCATGTGCCTGAGAGCATTGTCCAAAACCTTCTTGAAATCTGTCAGGTTTGGTGCTGACCACTTCCCTGGGGAGCCTGTTCCAGTGCCCAAACACCCTCTGTGTGAAAAACCTTTTGCTGACATTTAACATAAACCTTCCCTGACACAACTTCAGGTCATTCCCTTGGGTCCTGTCATGTGCCATGAGAGTGAAGAGACCACTGACTGCCCCTCCACTTCCCCTCACAGGGAAGCTGTAACTGCAGTGAGGTCTCCCCTCAGTCTCCTCTTCTCCAGGCGGAACAGACCAAGTGACCTTAGCTGCTCCTCCTACGGCTTCCCCTCCAGACTCTTCACCATCCTTGTGATCCTTCTTTGAATGCTCTCTAAAAGCTTAACGGCTTCTTTATATTGTGGTGCCCAAAACTGCACAAAGTTCTTGAGGTGAGGCTGTTCCAGCGCAGAGCAGAGCGAGACAATCCCCTCCCTTTCCTGGCTGGCGATGCTGTGCTGATTTAGTGTCATCAGCAAACTTTGAGTTCTGTGTCCAGGTCATTAATGAAGATGCTGAAAAGAACTGGGCCAAGGATGGAGCCCTGTGGAACCCCACTAGTGACCAATCACCAACCCGATGTCACCCCATTCCATATACCGCTTGGTGCCCCACTCATGAGTCAGTTGCTCACCAATCATGTATCACAGTTATTCAGGTGAAAGCTGCACATTTTTTTTCAGAAGGTTTTTTTTCAGAAGGATTGTGTGAGAGACAGTGTCAAAATCTTTATTGAAATCCAAAAAGACTACATCTACTGGCTTTCCCAGATCAACTAGGTGGGTTACCTTGCCATAAAGCAAAATCAGGTTTGATAAACAGGACTTTCCCCTCGTGAAACTGTGCTGGCTGAGACCAATGGCTGCACTGTCTTTCAGGTGGTTTTCAACACTTCTCAGAATAATCTTCTCCATAACTTTACTGGGCACTGAAGTGAGACTGACAGGTCTGTAGTCTCTGGGGTCCTTCTTCTTGCCCTTCTTGAAATTCTGGACAATGTTCACCAGCTTCCAATCATCTGGGACCTCTCTGGATTCCCAAGACTGCTCAAAAATCATGAGAGGCTTTGGAATGACATCAGCTAGCTAGCTGATGAGGATTTTGATGAGGATTCTCAGCTGAATCCCATCAGGCCCCATAGATTTTTAGGGATCCAGCTGGAGCAGCAGATCTCACACAATTTCAGAGTCAACTGGGAGTTGATCTTTCTCACAGTCATGGTCTTCCAGCTCAGGGCACTGAGACCCCCTTGGTCCATCAGCCATGTTGAAACAGAGGCAAAGAATGTATTAAACATCTCTGCCTTGTCCACGTCCCTGTTTGTGAGGTGACCATCTTTGTTCTGTAAAGGGTCGATGTTATTTCTACACTGCCTTTTGCCATTAATATGTTCGAAAAAAACTCTTTTTATTGCCCCTCACATTTCTGGCAGTTTCACCTCCACTTGAGCTTTGGCTGAATGAATTCTCTCTCTACAATGGCAAGCAGCATTTCTGTATTCTTCCCATGTCACCTGACCTTGCTTCCACTGGGCATACACCTTCCTTTTTTTTCCTTATTTCCAAGAGAGGATCCCTGTCCAGCCAAGCCAGCCTCCTGCCCCTTCTCCTTGACTTCTGACATTAAATACCTAAGGCCGACCCCACTGAGTCAGATCAAAGGACTGTTCAGCACAAAATGTTGTTTTCAGCAGTGGTTAAAATAGACTGTTTGTAAGAATGGGGTAAGAAAATCTGATACTTCTGGTAAATGCTTGCCAAACATCTATCACTTTGCAGCTCAGGGACTTCCTATCTTGAATTGATATTCCTGTGTTTAAAAACGATCAAATTATTTGTTGGGGTTTTTTGGTTTGGTTTGTTTTTTTTTTTTTTTTTTTTTTTTTTTTTTTTTTTAAATTCAAAAACTTATTCACGAAACTTCATCTTCACCAATTTTTGGCATCCACAAAACCAGGTGGCAGGGAGTCCCTCAGCTTAACCATGTGTTGTTGTATGATGATCCATCTCCTTTTCTGTGATTTTCAACCATAACTTTGATTTGATACTTGACCATCAATGAGACAGTGATGGATCAGTTCCTAGGTTACATAATCAATACCATAAGGTTTTTTTACTTTATTTCTCTCTAAGTATCCATGACAGGTGTAGAATAAGCTAGCAAATCATTTTTAAAGAGCCAACAAAATGAAAGTATTGCATGAAAGTTGCTTGTATGGGTTGATTTATACACAAGAGATTGGGCTTTGCACAGCCACAGAAAAGCATCTTTTCTTACCCACAACTGCTAACCCCAGTCTCTAAACGAGAGATTCTTAGCTAGACAAGGCAATGCTTCTGCTGGTTAGTAGGAACCTGAACTGATGTGTTCTGAAGCTGTGATGGAAAAATTGCCTTTGAATTCAGTGAACTTGCAGTCAGGTCTTCAGTAATCATTTCTATTTCCTGCAGAATAATATACGTGTCCTTGCTGGTTTTAAGCTGAATGATTCTGCAGGCAAGAGTGCTGTGCAGTTCCATATGTGGCATTTTTGCACATGAAGTAACGTGTCAGGAGTGAGCTCCCCATCTTTTTCGAAGTACAGCTGTGTTGCTAAAGCTGTCACCCCATGGCTCTCTCATTGCATGGGCCAAAATCTAGCAAAAGAAGAATCTATTACAAATGCAAGGAAAATTGCCAAGATCTTCTTGGACTTTGGGATACTTGGTAGAGTTTTGAAATCCCTTAAAGTCACTTAATCAAAAGGCACAGAGCATTAGTACTCTAAGGACAAACCTCATCCTCAGCACATGGGAACTTACTTTCCATCTTTCATTTCTGTGAATCTCCTGAAAAGTTATTATTCCATCTGTACTTTCTGTATAGGGTTGTGGAAAGGCCTTCTAGCAGCATGATGAAAACCAGCTGTGGGCCATCAAAGTAATATATTAAGTAAAGCATCTACAGTAACTAAACTGGGCAGACACTGGCATAGTTTGCATCAGACTGACTGCCCAAAATAATAGAGGTGGTTTGTTAGATCTTTTTCTCTGGAATTCTTATCCAAGTTTCAACCAATATGCACCTGTATAGTGCCCTCTTTAGAAAGGACTTGATGCACAGGAAAGTTCAGGGTTGATATTTCTTTTCGTTTTTAAAATAGTGAAAAGTTTGAATTGATAACATAAAAAACTTCCTCAAAGAAAGATGTGTTGAAAAATTCCAGCAGTCTTTAGCTTTGGTAAAAAAATGTTTGGATACACAGTTTGGCATAGAAGGTGGTCCCTGTGACATGGGCACTTTGCTCTGGGGAACATGCCTTTATGTTAGGAAAGGTTTCAGACCACAGGTCTCAGGAAAAGGGCATTTCACTCTTTTGGTTTCTCTGAAAGGCCCTAAGGGTTATGAAGTTTGAAGATCATGGCTGTTCCCTGCATTAGAATTTGCAGGAATGGAATTTCTCTTCCAGGTCTAAGGCAGATGTTATTCCAGAAGGGACCTAAGTTCTACAGAACTTAGAGCAGCCGTGTTTCTTTGTAGGTGTTCCCAGAAGAGGCAGAGTGACATAGCCGCGAAATGGCCTATACAAGATGCTTGCTTTCTGCAATTTTCAAAGGAAAAGATCAGTATCTCCCTCTCTCCCCTCTAGTTTTCCTTCAGGGAGACGATCAGAAAGACAGAGTTGGACACACATGCAGTGGAGGACTTCCCCTGGGAACTACTTCTGTGAGAGCCATCAGGATTTCTCTTCTGTTAGAGATCCATTGGCACAGCTTGGTACCTATGATTTGGACCTACTAGATTAGGATTTCTGTCCTATAGTATGTCCAGAGAAAGCCAATATTTCTGGTTGGTGACTGTTTTGGGAAAACAAAAGTAGGAGTGTCCCCTACAATCCCCTTGGAATCAGAGATTACAGCAGAGAGGACTTGTTCCAGCAGAGGGAGATCTGAGCCTACATTGTTCCACTAAAAAATTTATCTTTTGGTTTTGTTTCTGAATTCCATGTATGCACTTTTTTCTCAGAAATTTGAAGAAAGTCAAGGAAGAGCCAACAGCAAAACAGCCTTTTATCAGGCTCTGCAAAATTCTCTAGGAGGAGAAGAGTCCAACTCGTTCATTGAAGATGCAGCTACGTGGTATTACTCCCTTGAACACTCAACTGATGATTATTCATCCTTTTCCAGGGCATTGGAAAATGCCACCCGGTAAGAAAGTCATCCTAGTACAACTGTATGTTTGAGGCTGAGCAAAGTTTGTTTTGCTTATCTCAAATGTGCATTTATGTCCTGAAAAACTTGAAAAATTGTTAGGCAAATGAACAGAACAGGGGGAATATGATTTCATGTTCTGTGAGGTTTCCAATGTCATTGGTAAACAGAAATTGAACTGATTTTTATGCCTTGTGAAAAGTTTGACATGTCTTTCTAGAACTGTATATTGAGTTCAGACTACTAATGCTTCTTTTTGCGTTTTCATGTTGTAGATGTCTGGGTTGCTTGCACACTGTGCTTCAACTGTTCATTGAGTTGTCTCATCCCTGTGACAGTAGAATTAATAGATTCCTTTTATTGCCTTTTATTCCCAGTCCCCTAGTTATACAGTCAGATACTTTTCCTTGATGCTCAAGTTTGAAAACTTTGATATCAGCAATTATATATATATTATTTTTTTAAATGAAACCTGCAAAATACATTTCTTCACAATGCCAGGCAAAACTTGAAGCCATTTCCTCTTGCTTGTTACTTGGGAGAAGAAACTAATCCTCACCTCACTACAACCTCCTTTCAGGCTGTTATAGAGAGCAGTAAAGCTCCCCGTGAGATTTTTTTTCTCCCAGCTAAACACCTCCAGCTCTTTCAGCTGCTCCTCATCAGACTTGTGCTCCACTCCATTGCCATGCTCTGGACATGCTCCAGCACCTCATGCATGTCAGCACACAAATGAGCAACTTGCCTCCAGTAAATACACTCCTATCTTTTGCATTGAAACATTGCATGGACCTTTGAGAGGTGGAAGTTGAGCTGTGGGCCATGTTCACACTACCTCGTGTATGTGCATAGCTTTGACACCTAAATGACATCAGGGTCCAGCAGTTCTGGATGAGTCAGTTTGCAGAGTCCATTGTCCATTGAACTAGGACTCCACAGCAGTCATGATGCCTTTGGTCAGCCACAAAGCCTGGTGGATGTCTTTAGCTTGGGTCACACACTGGTTTAGTCTGTGGAGAAGACTGGAGTTTGCTGTCTTCCCCATGGGCAGCCAGTTTGCTTCAGCCAGTTACAGATCTTAAACTGGGGGAGTGGTCCAGTTTTTCTGAAAGGAGACAAACTGAGGAGAAATTTCCTGCCTTCTCATTTTCTGCCTCTGAGCAAATTCAGGGACTGAATGTTTAAGTGGAACAGATTTTCCAGAAATGAATCAAAAAAACTCTTTCCCTATTCCCATCTCTGCTTCATGAGCAGATACATTATGAAAACTCTTTACTTTTCTAATGTGATGTGGTTTATAAACTGGTGGCTTGAATTCTAATGGGCCTGTCTGAGATGTTTCACCTCTGTTCTGAATTGAGACATCATAGCTACAGGCTCCTGGTATCTGCACTCTCAGTGTTTTCTGTCCCACTGTGAGCCTCTCCACAACACCTTAGAGACAGGATTTTCCTTTTATTCCTCCGTCAGAGCTGCAGAGCACTGATCTAGGGGAGCCTCAGGGAGAAGGAGATGAACAGAAGCCAAGATTCTCTTGGAAACAGCTGATCCAGAAAGTGGACAGTGGTTTCTGGGTGGTCCAGGTGTGCTGGTGCACTGAGGTCATGGAGTAAACAAGCCAGAGGGTTGTGGGCTGAGCTTTGTGCCATTTATCAACTCACACAACTTGCCACATTTGTCCTCCCTCGTAGCCTGTCCCAGGGATGGGCCTCCCATCACCATGACATCTGGGGCCACTGCCTGCAGTACACATGGAAGCACTGTGGTTCATGGGCATCAAAGCCAGAACTTGTCTTCAGTCTCCTTCCATCACCACTGTTACCCATGGGGGGTAATTCTTCAGATCAGTGAGGTTTTAAGCCATAATAAACTACTGTAGGTCTTACATTTTAACCATTCTTCCCATCCAGAGATCCCTCTATAAGGAGCTGTTACAAAACAGGGCTGTCACATTTGATCACTGACTTTCAGCCCAGGGCTCAGTGTGGTGCAAACATTGGCTTTTGCAAAGCTGCAAGGGCTGGCACACCACTCATTTCCAGCAGGAATGGGATCTACCAACAGCTCCTCAGGCTCAGCAGCCTCCTGGGCGTAGGGATTACCTGTTCCTTTATGATATGAGGCAAAATGCCTTGGCTAAGGAAAGAAGTGAATGGCTTATTCTTGAGCAGGCAGAAAGCTAAGTAGTGAGAACAGGGCATCTGATGATAGTACTTTGATTTAAACCCTTTGGAAATTACTCCAGCTACAGCAGAAAGTGAGGGGAAACAGTAGGTACAGAATGAGAGTCACCTCTATCAGCACCACATACATGGTGGAGAAAACAGGGAATTGGTTCTGAGTTTTTTAATGTTTGGTTGGTTGGTTTGGTTTTGGGGTTTTTTTCTGCTTAGTTTTGTTCTTTTTAACAAAAAACTTACAACCAGCATAGATGTGTAAGCCAAGAAAATTTTTATGTCTGGAATTAACTGCTAAAGTTTTAACAGGATTACAAAGTGTGATAAAGCAACATAAGTGGTTGTTATAAACTACATGCATTGTGCATATTTTGTGGTTTTAAAATAATTCTGCTTTTAAATGTGTTTTAGGTGCAATTATCTGGTATTTTTTCCCAAGTGTAAATTAGTTTAATTTTCCTTTTTTTTTTTTTAACTCTGGTATTCCATGCCTGTAAGAGACAGACGTTTCATTTTTGTGGTTACTATGTTTTTAGGGCTTTTTTCTACTTCTTCAGAATAGCTGACTTTTTTTTCCCTCGTAGCACCAACTGAGAATCAGTTTTAAGTGGTGCAATGTATCTCAAAGCATTTCTTGAGAGCTATTGCTCTCCTCAGACTCCCTAGTTTTCAAAGACCATCTGGTCCTCTAAAGCTGCATGCTGGTAGGCATGTGAAGAGCAGTAATTTTTGTTTCATATGGGTGTTGTCAACCATAACTGTCAAAGAGCCCTGTGGTCAGTCAGCCCAAAGTTTGTGGTCTTACAGATGAGCTTAAAATAAACTCTGCTGAACCAAGATAGCTACCCAAACAGTGCCTTGCATAACTATACCAGTTAAAAATAGCAACGTGTTTTTATGCTTCTCTGATGCTGTTTGTTCTTGCCCCAGTCTTTTTTTTTTCAACCTACCAAGTCTGAAGGAGAAGCTGCTGTTTCAGATTCACTAAACTGGGAATTGAAACCTCCCACTTCCTCAGCAGATATGTTTGTGTGCACTCGTGTAGGTAAAGGTGCATAAACGCCCAAAGCATTTGCTGAGTCCTCAGGCACAAGAAGAATGGGGAGTGGTGCTATGTGTATATGTAATATTGCCTTGAGGAGTCGAGGTATATAGCAGTAAGGTCTCCTGTCTGCTACCTGCCCCTCTTGAACTGCTTGTGCTTCTTCCAGCTACTGCTTGCCCCACCTTCCAGCCCCCCTTCTTGGGGCAGAGGAAGGCAGGAAGGTTTGAATACATTTGCTTCACTTGTACCTTTTAGACCTGGTGTTAAATTGATCATTTAACTATCTCATTGTGCTCTTATTGGTTAATCTTTCTCTCCCAGACATGTTGCACTAGGAATTCCATATTGATGAGCCCTGCAGGTTATCTTCAAAAGTGGTCACTTACCTCTTCCAGCTCTGGAAACTCTATCCAAGAAATCACACAGACATAAATTCAGAAATTACATTACTAATCCTTAACACAGGAAATATATAAGACCTTTTATTAGATGTCATTGCAACCTAGTGGTGCCAGAAATAACTTTAAATTATTATAAGCATGAGCCCTACACTAAAGTAAGATTGGGGTTTTTTGCCAGGATATTTCTTATGTGTCAGATCTGGTTTATTTACTGTCATTGTTCAACACTCCATAAAACATCACTTTTAGTGAATTCTTAGCAGTACTGGTCTCATAGAGGGTGAACGTGGTTTCCTTCAGATGATTTGAAGGCAGAGATATGAGCTGTTTTGGAAAATGTAAAGAAAACTATCGAGATAGAGAGAGGTCTGTTGGGGGTTCTTCCCTTTTTTCCTTTACGCAACTGTGTCTGTTTTCTTCTCCTCCTTTTTTGTCAGTGACCAGTTTATCACATGTCCCATCATAAACATGGCAAGTCACTGGGCTGCTGCCTCTCGAGGAAATGTCTTCATGTACCACATACCTGAGAGCTCCTCACAGAGCAGGTAAGGAGATGGATTTTATTATACTTCTTGGATTTAGAGTTTGTAAAACCAGAGCTGACTGCTTGGGCATGCTATGGAGTAAATTAATAGATTTAGGTATCTCACATAAATAGTTCAGATGAGCAAAGGAGGGATTGGTCTCTAATAAATTCTTTGACTACACAGGAATGCTTTTTCTGAACTGAGGCACTTCCCATTAGATGTCTAAATTGAGTTTCCCCTTTCCAACTTACCTACCTTGACCAGTTCCAAAGTTAGCCTTTCAGATTCCTACTCTGCCTCTGATAAATCTCCCACAAAGAACTAGAATATGGTCCAAGTCATTGGGAGTCCACAGCTCTCAAGATAAATGGGATATAATTTTCAAATAACTCAATATTAATATAACAATAATTTTTTGAGGTCAGTGCAATTGTACCCTAGTTGTACTGACTGGCCTTCAGTGTGTATGAGCTCTGGAATTTACTCCTTCCTGCTCCAGCACTGTGACTGGTGATCTGCCGACAGACTGTCTCGTGGGAAGAAAAATATTTTTGCTCGCAAGCATTTGTGGACTCAGGCTCTGTGTCATCCTTCGTTTTAGAAGCTTACTTGAAAAATTGTCAGCAGGACAATTATATTTTAGGCAGAAAGGCCTAAATGGCTGTGGGAGATGCCATGTCTTATTGGGCACAGAATAATCTGGTCAGCAGAGGCCTTTAAGGTGACCTTCCCTGGCTTTATTTTAGACCCAGCCCCTCACAGAAGTCAGGAAGAGGAACTGATGTTTGCAGGCAGTGGTCAGCACTTTGGGGTGCCTTGTGACTCACCAGAGTGGCTCCTGCTCTCAAAGGCTCAGTCGCCCCTCCTGTCCCCTGGATCCACACCCCAGGGCAGCAAAGCAGACAGGGATGCTTGGACTTATACTGTTTCCTTATGAGGAAGCTATGCTTGTTCCCTGCTCCCTGTACAGCCCTTCATCTCTCTCCAGGAAGGATTTTTGAGACCTTTTCCTTTTTCTCTGGCTTCCTCCAAAAGGGCTCAGGAGAGGGACGATGGGTTCCTACTGGCACCGTTTGATCCTGTGAAGTTCCTTGTAAACTGCGTGGGTTTTTTCCCTTCCTGATAGCACAGTGAAAAAGCATTTGAAAGAAGCCAGCCCAGATCTAGGTTACAGATGAAGGCCATTATGCTGCGGTAACACAGGCTTGCTTTCTTTTTAACTGAGGAGTTAATCCTCAGGGAGCCGTTATTTCTCTGGCAGCTCCAGCGGGACTGTTCGCAGTGCTCCTTTTGGCTACTGATAGGCCCAGATAAGTGATTTTTACAAGGCTCCAAACAGGGCTGAGCTATGGTATGCCAAAAATCCGGCCGCACAAAAAGAAAAGATGTGTTCTCAAATGAGCTAGCTAGTTTTCTCTTGCTTTGGAGAATGATAGTGACCCAGTCATCTACGATTAGATCTTATTTGTAAGTAGATTAAATAGTACTTATACAGCTTAGACTTACTGGCTTTGAGGCAGTGATTTTGAATTGATAAGCATTTTCTCTTCTATCAAGCCCTATTTAAGATTTCTCTTTTGGTCATGTTATTTAGCTCTCCTCACACTCTCCCGCGCAGCAATAGTTTACATAGCATGTAGCTACACATTTTAATCGTATTTATGTTGACATTGGTGCTCAAAGCTAACTACTTTATCTTTAGTGCTAAAGTTATTAGTTTGCTTTTTCATAACCCTCTTTAAAAGAACAAAGCCAGAATGCTGTCTGAAACTTGCAGGAATGTGAGGCAGAGGCTAAATTGCCTTAAGTTAAGCCACTTGCAAGGAGAAATGACCCAACCTGGTATGCTGCATGACATTCTTACTCCTTTTGTCTTTATTTATCCTTAAGTGCCATTAAAATAAATGCTGTTTGGGTTGCAAAGCAAGCACTTGAACAGAAGTTGCATAATTCAGCTTGTCTGTGTATGGGAGGATCTCATGTGACACTACAAGGTGGCTATTTATGAAGTGATACCCTTGTTTTCCCAAGGGACTCCACACTAGGTCCTCTGCTGAATACGCTGCGAGTGTTTTGTTTAAATATTGTTATTCATTCATTCATTCATTCATTCATTCCTAAATGAATCTTCCTTTATTCTTCATCCCAGTTTTGCCATGACACCCTCCCTAGAGCATTCCCCCCTCCATGCAGTGTAGGTGCATTGCAGGCTTCCCAGCAGCCTCACTCATGCCAGTGCTGTGATGCTGTTGAGAGAAGGAGCTTTGTGTGGGAGAGTGGCTTCAACTTCTAAAAACTAGGAAACCGTCAGGAATCTGGAACCAACAAAACACAGTGCTTGGGAATATTATTGGTGATTTGTCTTACCAGACTAAAATCAATGATATCCATGAAACAGCCTTCAAATAGAATATATAAACTACTCTTGGGAAAAGATCTAGCAACCATGTCCCCACCTTCCAAGGGACTTCCATAATCACTGGAATTGAGTCCTGACAGTTTTCAAGTTCTTCTTTGAGAACTGTGACTCCTAGGAGGAGTAGCAGAGGTATATTCTCTCCCAAATAACCTACAGCTTAGGCTGGAAGGCAGGATGTGTGTGTTTGAACTTGCTCAGCAGAAGTGAGAATTGAACCCTGCACGCATTCTATTAAATGCCTGAATAGAAGAACCCTGTTACAGCCATTTCTTTTTGTTAAAGAATGCAATAGCCAAAGTATGATTTCCACACGGTAGTCATGTACAGGATATCTGTTAAGTGCACACACTGGATCAGAATAGATATTTGATAGAATAATGATTTCTCAACCAGTTTGCTGAGATATAAACCTTCACTTGTAAAAATGGGAATAGGGTAACATAAAAGATAAAATAATGAGGGTTTTTTACTTTACTAAATTGTTCCCAAGAAGTCAGAGTACACAGGAGATGGACCCTTCCCTCTCTGTGTTTGCAATCTGTATCATAAAAGATGATTATAATATAATTATGTATAATCTATAATAATAGCTAATGGCTACCTCACATGAGTATTGGAAAGAGTACATAAAAATAATGTTCAGATAACTACAATAGAAGACTATTTACTCTTGGACAAAATATTCTATCTGGGGAAATAGCCATTCTCTAATTAAGATAAGGCATGATATGACAATTCTTCAATTTCTACTTTGTCACCTCTCTCCTACTTCATGTGCCTCCCAAAATGCGTAACAGAAAAGAGAGTTAAAATGCAGGGATGAAAAAGTAGTGGTATTTCCTCTTGTTTCACAAGGAGCAGTCACTTAATAACTAACAGCAAGATAAACAAGATGGAGGGAGAAGTCAGCCAGTAAAGACAAACTCAACCACAATGATGCAAAGTGGACAAAAAATTATTAAACAGGGAGGAATTTTTACCAGTAAAAGTCATTAGACAAAGTTTGTCTGTCAACTGAATGTTTCTACGATGTACACACACACACACACACACATTCAAGCATGCATAGATACGGGGATAGGGTTAAAAAGCCTGCTCTAAGTTGATGTCTGTGACATGTGGAAAATCATATAAAACCATGAACTGACAGCTTTTGTATAGATAAATGGATCTTGCAGAGAGCAAAATATCTCCTTCCACGTGGTAGCATTCTCCTGAACTTGGCATTACACCATGTCTGCTTTAGTCTTCAGTTCCCATTTGAATAAGGAGCCAACTCCCACATTAATAATCTGTGGTAAAAATATATACATGACCCAGCTGCTGTTTTCTCACTCTCTCTTTGAGAACACTTAGGTCTTGGAGTAAACATTTATTCTAAACAATGCAGGAGGAATGTGACTGCTCAGCACTGCCTAGGATTAGTGGGAAGGGCTGGAGGTTAGCTTTAGTTATGGTAAAGAAATGTGTGATAGGAGAAGTATGTTTTGACAGGGATATTATTAATTGTACAAAGATTTGCCTTGTTAACCCTTCAAGAGGTTTCTGGAGGATTTTTGCACCTTATATGAAGAAGCATTGCTTTCCATGCCAGCACCGTTTCCAAGCCACACTGTGGTGCCAAATGTTCTGTCTTAAAGATGGTGGTTAAAAATCAGGGCTCTGCCCACTGAGAGGGCCTGATCATCAACTGCAGCAAGATGGAAAAGCATTATAGTTGTCACTGAAACAGTCTAAACTGAGACTTAATGAGGCTTTATCTTCTAATCATTAACATGACCATAATAATTGTCATAAAAACTTTGCTATCCACTTGATGCTCTCCTCCTGTCTGTAGCTGTTAATCAATGAGTACCAACACCCCACAGGTTGGGGGACACAGTCTAAACTGGGTGCTGCGCAGGCAGACAGTTGCCTCTGGGCTTCAAAGAAAATGATCTAAACACAGAGGGCAAATAAATTACCAGCGGGATGGTGACAAGCACAAGATGCATGTTGTTCCATAGCTGAGCAAGCACCACAATTGCCTTAAGTAGCTATGTCCACTTGCTGCAACAACAGCTTGTCATTGTGCTCTGTAAAGCTCTACTCCCAGTCATCTCCTAAAAGTTGTTGATTTAGAAGTGCCTCTCATTCCTCTGGCCTTATCCATTGCATTGTGCTAGCTGCAGCTATGAAAACACTGTCCCACTGATACAGCCACATCATGCCATGCTCAACTCTTTGCAAAGTTTCTCTGTTTCTAAAGGCTTGGGGTCTGGACAATTTGTTTTTTCTTCCCATGAAGTAGTTTAGAGGCCTTTGTAATTCAGTAGATTTTCCAGATCTTGTAAATTACCCATAAATATGCAAAGGCAAAGTACCAAGCTCAGAAAAAGCAGAAAACAGCTTTAAATGAACTGAAATTCAGCTGAAAGACTCAGGAAAGTACAAAACAATTTTGGAGCTGCATGTGCTGCACTAGGCAGTTCCTATCAAATGTAATCTACAAGATAAGCACAAAGTCGATGCATGTTGAGCACCATGTTTTCCTTGGTGCTCTGGGGTCTTTAGATGTACACATCACCTTATTCTGGAAATTCATCCATTCATTCAGGTTAGGAGTAGCCATACTGAGGAAATGCATGAATTTCTGTCTCCCAAAAGTCCAATCAAGTGTCAGCATGCCTATTACTAGATCTTATATACAGTAATTCCCTGACAGATTTGTGTAATCTATGCTCTTTAGCATCTTCTGACAAGTTGATAAAAGTGCTTTCTTTCTTCCTGCCTCAAGATCTATGATTTTTTTTCAATTAATGTGGGCTTTCAGGCTCTTAAATTTACTATCTGCTACTTCAATTTTATTTTCTTTAATTGGCACAGCTATCATGCAAAGTGGAACATTGTGTGTACTGGGAGTAATTCAAGTGGAAAAGACACAGCAAACTCCAGAATACTTTTGCAAGTCACATGTATCTATAGAGCTTTTTCGGTACAAAGGTGGATAAACTTGGCAGTTTAATCCTGTTAGGAGTTAAGCTTTTTCCATATGTCCTGATTTTCTTGAAAAGAAGAAAGCAAAATTCTCATCTGTTTTTCACATCCTTTCCCCCATTTGTTTGGCAGCAGTTCATAATGAGAGGAGACCAAGGAGCCAAATGCATCCCTAGAACTGCAGAGGTCACACCAGGCCTCACATTGGCTCATTGAATTTCTATAAATATACAGCTATCCTTTGATTATTTTTTTCTCCCTGCGATCGCATACCATTTCCTTTCATAAAATCTGTGGATGTATATAATTTTTTAAATTATTTTTGCTTGGCATCAAAATGAACATTTCAGTTCAGGCAAAGTGCAGGGTTGGTAGGCTGCTTGTTTCCTATGACATGGATGAGACGATGCCTGTTCACAGCTCAGGATACTGGATCTGCAAATATACTCTGGAAAAATATGCTGGTATTAATGTCAAGATAATGCAAATGAGTGCAAATAAGACCATTTAATATTTCCAATAATTCTTGCAAAAAATAATTTTAAATCCATTTACTGAAAATAAACACAGAATGGGGCCAGAAGAGCATGCAGGCAGTGGCACATTTTATGTAAATCATATCCTCTTCTCCTGGGACCAGGTTGTTATAAAATCCTATTTCAACTCAAATCAGCAGGAGATTCAACAGCCTACGAGTCTGGGTTTCACCTGTGCTGTTCTCAGCATGTAAATAACCTATTCTCACCAAAGCCAAATGACACTGAAGAGGTGGGTTTTTTTTACTTTCCCAGTGATAGGCCTGTCCTTGCCAGTGGGATACTGAACTTGAATATGAGGCTGGAAACTCCAAGCCATGATCCCTTCTCCAGCATAAAATCTTTCACTGAATTTTTAAAATGAGCAGTTATTCTCATAAAAGTTTACATTAAAGGATAAATGATTTTCTTAGCTCACCAATCTGTCACAGATTGCCAACATCTGCTTGGTTTGGTGACTGCCATGAGTTTGAGTACAAAATTTCTTCTCCATTTCTCAGATGATCACTGGTAATTCTGGCTGAACTCTAGCTAGTTATATTTCTCTTGCTATTTTAAAATTTAAATGATTGAATAGCAGTGGGAAGTTTGGTGTTTTGGTATCGTATTGGATATCATTAGAATTTTGAGCTCATTTATGTTGGCTTCTATCTGCGTGTGGAGATTTAAAAAAGAACCAAAAACTACACTAAGGCAACTAAGAATAGAAGCTGTGACTCAAAATGCTTTGAGATTAATTGAAATTAGTTGGAAATGAGAGTAAGGACCATTTTTAAATGAAAGGAAGAAAAGAGAAATATTAGGCTGGAGTAAGTCATTAATCATCAAAATGAGTTTCCAGTGTGAAATAATCAGCCAGACCTAGAACAAGGACAAGGTTCAAAATGAGATCTATGTCCTAATTTACTATGGATCACACTGGGGGGTCCCTGAAGCCCCAGCTCTGAGTTGTGCATTCAGTCCTAACATAGGATAGCATGGTAGTCTGCCAGATCATATTCTTCTGTTCTGACTGCCCTGCTTATGGATTGTCAGTAAAAACAATTCCATTTTGCAAACAAAATTTTTGAGGATTTCTGAGTTGGGGTGGTGGTGGTGAGGCAGTTTGTTTTGGGGATTTTTGGCTGTTTTTGTTTGTTAGTTGTTGATTTGGCTTGTTTTTTGTTTTGTTTTGGTTTTTTTTTCTGTTCCAAAAGTTTGTGATTAAGGTGTTAACTTCAGCTCTTGGACATGGGGGCTTGCATCTATGCTCTGTTTGATTTGGAACCAGAATTTAAACCACATCAACCACAACTGGGATGATTTTTGTTCTAAATTCTGATCTACTCATCTTTTACTCTTCCCTGTTGAAACTGTTCTTTGTATGTGTGGACGTAAGTAGCCACAGCTCTGTAGAGAGGGCAGTGAAGTATCTGATGGCTAAGTAATTGCTTTCTGTCTTTCCCACTTGGAAATTTAAATGGAAACTCCATCTTAGGTTTAAGGAAAATTTTCTCAGAACCTATACCTTCCCAATTAAATGGCTTGGCACTGGATAATGAAAATTCCCAGCAAATGATATTTCAGGGTCTGCTGTTAAATTGTTGGTTATGAATGTCACAAAGTTTCTGATTTTACCATCTGTTTTTCTGTAAACTGAACTCCAGTAGCACCTTCTTCTGAGGTAAAGGAAGAATTCCCCATGGAGGGCTCATTTTAGTGTGAACAAAGTTGTAGAATCTGGCTTCTAACTTCTCCATGGCTCAATTTACTGGTCCGCCAAATAAGAAGAGCTGTGAAATCTGTTTTTAAAAATATTGACGTCTTAAAAAGCAAAGCTATGCAGAGAAGATCTGAAGCGACACCTTTGCACAAAGTACTATTCCTGTGAAGTCACCAAAGCCAAGATTTCATCCTTACACATATTTGCATTTACTGCTGTTATTAAAATAACAGGTCTGTTCCTTGAAAGGAGACTTCTGTAGAGGAAGTTAGTTCCTATTATTTTGGTTTCCTTAAAACCCCTTTTGCCCTTGTCTCTGCAGTCATCCCTCTTGTCAAAGTGTCCTCTGAAGTCCAACAGTTGTGGGGCCTTCATATCTTCATTTAGAGCTGCTGCTGTTGAGCACATGCATGGTGTCCTGGGAGTGCAGTTTGGAGCAGCTCAGGAAATAAAAACCTCCCTTCAGAGCTGGCAGTGTACAACAGCAAATCTATAAATACTTATTTGTCTCTCCTTTCTTTCTCTCACTCCACTTTTTTTCCAATGAAAACAATGTCACTACCTGGTGCTACCTTGAGTATGCTCAGAGCTCCTACAAGACTACAAAATCCTTGTTTGGGTATTTCTGGCCATTTTGCACTTCCCTCTGGTCCCTTCTGACCCAAACCATGATATGATTCCGTGATTCTATGATTCTATGATCAGTTTGAGGAAGGAGACAGAAATATTCTCCTGATGTTTTCCATCCAGCTGCCATCTAGATGTTTCCCAGTTTTCTTTCCTGGTATTCTGTACATTTATGTATGTGCCTCTTTCTCCTCTTAAGCTTAGGGTTTTTTTCTCATCCTCATGTTTTCTTTCTCATCAACCAGAAATACTGAAAGCAGCCTGTGAAGGGTAGGGTTTTGTAGGGTTTTGTACCACTTTATGTCTCTTTATCAAACCAAGTACAGTCATACAAATAATTTTGAATCAAATAAATTATTTATGAGGTTGCTAAATTTTTATTTTGAGTTTTGACCTTAACAGTTTTCACCTCTAGAAATATGATGGCTGAGAACAAAGTCTCGTTTGGGGGGAAATCCTCAATCCCAGCTCACTTGTTTTAGCTTCACAGCTAAGTTAACCTCTGCTATGCCCTCCCTAAATGAGTACATTTGTCTCTTCATTGCACCTCAACTAATTTCATGTCCTCTAATCTAATCAAAAGTGACTCTTCTTTGCCAAGAAAATTGCCTCTTTAAGTATATAGTACCTTTGCTGCAATACTGACACTAGAAATTGCTGTTATATACTGGGCCAAGCAAATTATTTTTAAGGCAAAATTATTAAACTATGATCTTGCTTAATCCTTCTATAAACATTTGGGGAAGAAAAATATGCTTTAATCTTGTTTCAGTTCTGCATTTTTTGGTGAATAATCTGTGAATAATTCACTTTCCAGATGCAAAGTATTACTGAGGTATTATGATAAGACTAAGGAAAACACAACCAAAGGTATTTCATTTAGAGGGCTGTGTGTTTGCTTTTCAAAATAGAAGCTTTGGTGCCACCACTCGTAAAATATAAAGCAGTCATCTTGCTTTCAGACCACCTGCCCACAATGGTTTGAACTACTCTCCTTGTTCCACTGGAGGCAGTATCAGGGTCATACCAGTACTGCTGCATTTCATGTCCAAAGATAAAATCGTTTCAGTTGTGCTACCTTTTGACAAATGCCACTGCAGATGAAATCTTGTTGAGTGGATCTGGGATTTGTTTATTCTTGCCTCACAGACATCTGTTCCTTCTCCCAGGTCCCCTGATGCTGTCTGTCTTCATGCAGCATTAAACCAAGTCAATAAGACCTTTGTCTAAATGTGGAAAATGGAAAACACAGTTGGACCAGGCCAGAAATATCTCCCCCTGAGCTGTGGTTCAAAGCTATGTGTAGAACATAGTTTAGTTATAATTTTATTAGTAGAAGTTGGCCACTTTTTTTGCAGGACTTGACGATGTTGAGGTGTGTAACCTTTGCTATTAGGTCCTGCAAGTGTTGGGGTCTTACCTAGCCAGTTTTGTCTCTGATTGTTGAAATATTCCTTATAATATGTGTTAAGTATTATGTGGAACTATATAGCAGTTGTTCTTTCTTAAATCTGATCTAGGTGATTATCTCAAGCTGTTTTGACTTGTCTCCATATAAAAATTGGGGAGAACAGAGTGTATGAACCAAAACCACCCAGCCAGCAGAGAAATTAGATTAAAACTATGTCTAAGAGAAATCTTCATAAACATCTCCTATTACATCTTATCCAGAATCCTGGCCACAATGAAGTCAATGGAAAAACTCCAGTTGCTGGAGAAAGGCTAAGACCAGAATTTTATTCCAAGTCTGTGAAATAAGCCGTAATTAACCTTCCGTTGTGGCTGCCAGAATCCATGTCACCACTTGCTTCCCCTTTCTGAATTTAATTGTAGTGAAAATCTGTCCAAAACTTAAGAGGCATTTAAGGAATAGCCAAGTGACTTTCTCCCTCTATCACTCTCTCTTATACACCCAGTTAATTTAGAAAATGTGCCCTAATGCCTTCCACAGTTTCCTTTTGTAAGAAATGTTAAAGACCCCGCATTAACATAATTGCAAATTCTCCTTGTTATTGCTTGCTCGTCTTTTATGTTTTGTATTGAAAAACTCCCACAGCTCACCACACTCTAATTAATGGTCATTAATTATTTACAACTTTGCTTTATTCTCTGAATTAATTTATTTCCCTTTCTTCCACAAATAAATAAATGATGGTTTTAATTATCTTTCTATAAATATTTGGCTTAGCTCAGGTCAGGAGCTCCTGCTGGATATTCAGTATACATTTGGTCTGCCATTCTACCCGAAGTATGAAGTACAATTTACTGAGGAAGAAAAGGGCCTTTCCTTGCAAATTATGCAGTATATCTCCAATTTCATAAACTCTGGGTAAGTGTGGGATATTTAAGAATTGCTGTGACTGGGGAGATGGTGAGAAATAGAGGAAGTGTAGTCATTCCAGACCCTGCCCTCACTCAATCATTCTCCATTTCCTCTACAACTTGTAAGCCTACAGTGGGATTTAGTCCACATGGTTGGAAAGTCATGGCCAAGTTATCAAGCAGAGCAGACACCAAAGATTTATAGTACATGCAGGCTTCAAAGGCCTTGCTGTTGTTTCCAGAGCTTAGTTCTAGGAGCCCAATTCTGAAACCTCTTGGCTAAGAGTTCTCCTTTTCCCAGAAGAAAGGGGAAAGCACAGGAAGACACAGTGCACCGTTTACCAACTACTCTGTGAACATCCTTCTGTGCTGCTATGCTGTGGCCATGTTTGAGAATGAGGAGTATCTCTGGAAACCTAGTGTGGGAATGGTGGGAACAGTGACTTAATGTGCTTTTTACAGTATCTTGGGTTGGATTGGGATCGAGGGCTGTTGAGGGTGTTCATAAACCTGTGTCTGCACAGGTTCTATGTACCTGTTTCTTAGGAAGTGAACCAGACTAAAAAGTTACTGTCAGATGAGGCACCATGAGTGATTCACCAATCTGGGCTGAATTTGAACCCCCTTCGTCAGAGGGACTGGCTACACATTTCCCTGACCCAGCCAATCTTCTTATCATTTTACTGTTCATGTCATTCTTTTCTAATGATAATTTCACCCACTCCCTTAGAAATCCAAACTACCTCCACAGTTTCTCAAGAAGAATGTTGGGGGGGATGCCTGCCTGGCCTATGTATCTGTCAAGTGATGATGGCGATAACTACAAGGAATTCACCGTATCTTTGCCGACTCTTAAAGGACTGAAAAAAGCAGACTGTTCCTTTTGGTCTGATTATATCAGGAGGCTGAAAGCATCCACAGGTGAGAAGAGTGTTTTCTGATATTACATAAACCCTTAATTCTCTGCTTAATGTTTTTGTCTGACTGTAGTGCTGTTACATCGCTGTGGAAAAAAAACATTTCACAAATTATACATCTTACTGCGTCCGGGGTATATAGTTAAGAATGTAACACGAAACAAATTTACTTTATAGCAGATAATGTATACTAAAGTTTAATTGTCCTGGAGTTTAACTAGCTAGAGAAATCTTCCTGTTATGATGACAGAAGATATGACAAAGCCATATCTTCTAATAGTTTGCTCTCTATTTACAGTCATAATATAGACTTTGAGTAAACTGGAAGGCTGCATATAGAGGCCTCTTTTGTCTACTGGAAGCACCTTACATGGGAATGTTGAGATTTCTATTGCTGAGGAGGAGCACAAATCATTTCCATCCACTGTAAAGTTGCAGCTGAGGCTTTAGTTATATCTCATTATGGTTCCTGCATGCTTTGACTTCTCACTAGATTAGTTTCTTCGACTTTTTTTATAGTTGTGGTTATTATGCCACTTGCATGTCTCCTTCTATATTTGCCATAAATTTCAGTGCAGCTATCAGAGCCCTTCAATTTTTTTCTTGCTGCTTAGGACAGTAAAACCAACTCTGCTGAGATTTCAATCTGCTGCCTGTCCTGAATTTAAGCTAGTAAATAAACTCCCCTTCATATCTGTATATCTTGTAAATAAATATGGAGAGCCTCAAGCAAAGCAAACAAAACCATCCCTTTTTGGCAGGCAGAGATGTTTTGAATTGTTCTTGGAGGCCTGCAAATTTGCATGTGTTTTTTATGTCCTAAGGATTCATCTTCACAGTGAACAGAGTTCAGGCTCTCTCTGCTTTGGGGGCTGTCGACTTTCTGAGAACAAAATGTACTTTCCAAGACACCAAGCTACTCAGGCTATCTATGCCTGACACAAGACTTCAAATGATCTGAGGCAGGTATTTGAGTGACACAAAACTAAAATATCTCAGAACCATCAAGCTGGTCGTTCCAATGCAAAGACAGAGCAGCTACTCTCTTTTTCAATAGACATCCTCAATCTTTACTCATGGTCTTTCCTCCAAAGTGAAGTCAAGTTTTTGTTGTCAGCCTTTTCTCGGTTTCCTGGTATCCCTCAATGTCTTCCAGGTTCAGAGGGGATACTTTGATCTCACCAACGGCTTTGTGCTGATTGAGATATTGCTAATTTTCAAAGCTTTATTCTGATATTTAAATAGTCCTGGCAATAACTTCTAGATCTTTTCAGACCTCACCTCACAGCGCTGTGGTTATGTAATGCCAGACTGAGCTGAAGTCACAGCTCTGGGAGAATGACTGCTGACCAAGCACCACGGACAGAGATTATTCCCAGCACCTATGGAAATTTCCCCAAACGGTGGGAAAAATATCCACCAGGGCATATTGTTTTTGACACAGACAAGATTTCAAATGATCCAAACTGGCATAAGAACAAAGCTTCATGTATGGGTTAGTGAAATGATCTGTCTAGCTCAATATCCTGACCTTGTCAGTGGCCAAAGCCAAATACTTGAATCTTAAACATAAAAATAGAGGGAGAGAGAGAAAAACACACTTAAAGAGTTCACAAAGTTGACTAAAATTTTTGAAAACAAGCCATAAAGTGTGAAATTTATGGAGTATGGATTGTCAAGAAAAGGTTTAAAAAGTACATGTCAAAAGTACATGTTTATCTTCAAGCAGAACTGAGTACACCCATCTGGCTCTTTAAGCCAGTATTTGCTTGGCCTCAGCACCGTGGTAATGCAGTTGCGTGGCTGACTTCTGCTAAACTCCATCTCACAGCAATGTTGGCTTGACACTTTGCTTTGATAGTCATTTTTAATCTGTTCTCACCCTGGAATACTAAAGTTTCTCATATAATTTAAATGGATATCACATCAAACCCCTTTCTGCTCCAGACCGCTTAGCCTGGGATGGTAACAGAGACACTGTGGGTCTCTTGATAACAATCTGAGAGCAGTTCCTTATGAAAAAAGATTCATAATGTTCATCAGTTCACTTAGAAAGACTGCATAAAACTCAGATGGTGATGGCTGAACACCCTCAATTTCTTTTCGAGAGGATGTTGTGCTGAAATTCATGCCAAAGCAGTGTCAGTCCATCAGTACAAGTTCGTGACTTGCATTGCTCCCAAAAATTGGATTCTCCAGGAACTGAGTCCCTATGCATCATGTTGCTGCCTCGTTGATGTGTCTCCTTGCACCCGAGGTAGTTTCCTGTACCTCCCTTCAGAACTGAAGCACTGAACTTCTGTTGTTCCCTGACTGCTCCAGCCTCTGTTCCTGGAGAGCTCTCAGGATGTCCTGTGGGACCTTGGCATATGCTGAACACCAGATTTGAGAGAACAATGCTGCAAACCATTTTTGGATGTTGTACCTTGTACTCTTTTCTGAGGGGCATCTGTCAGCTGTCAGCTACTCTGAGATCCAATCTATCACTTTTCTGCCTTTCAGTAATTATAAATGTTCATGATAGTGTACTTGGATTGTTATTGTGGATTGCAGTTTGTGGCCTCACGGCAAGAAGATGGAGTTTACAAGTGTGCCAGCAAGAAGCATGGGTAACGAAACATTCCAGTTTTCACATCTAAGCACAAAGATGTACAGGATCTAGTCTGATGGAATGTCAACCAGCTGTGATGAATCCTGTTTTATCCATCCTGTTTTTTCCTTTTCCTTGAAATCCATATTTTTCCAGCTTCATAGACCATCTGGGATCTATAAGCAAAATAACCTCCAACATATTTCAATAAAATGGAGAAGAACTGGACAAACCAGTGATCATAAAATATAACTGGAACTGGCATTTCAAAAATTTTTCTTGAGCCTTTGTATACTTCTGTGGGAAATGTCTTGACTTAGAAATGTCAAATTAGGGATGGCTAAAGGCTCAAAGCTCAATATCTCAGTCCAGCAGAAAACTGAGATATTCCTTGCTGTGGTTTAAGCTAAACTCATAAATTTCAGTTTCTGGAATAAAACCTCTCAAATTTAGAATCTTAGATGTCTTTTAGGTTATTCACTGCTGGATCTAGAAGCTGTGATTTATACATTCATCTTAACTGTTACCTGTAATTTTCTTTCTATTTAGTAAAAATATTGTCCAAGTTGGTGTTTCCTTTTGAGGTCAGGCCATGATACTTAATGACAGAATGTATAATTTGTTCCTGGCACATAATTGGAATGTGTGTTGTTGCATTTGAAGATAATTTAACAAAATTCATGTCATAAATGCTATGATTCATCATAATATTTGCTGGCAATACCTTTACGAACTATGGAGGGAAGTTTGAATCTGCTTCATAACAGATGAACTAAAAATCTCTTGAAGTTTTGTTTGAGACCAGTTTGTAAAGTTGACAGCTTGGGAAGGAGTTTACTTGGGGAATTATGAAAGTGATGGTGCTTGAAAACGTTTAGATTTACTAAATGAAGCTCCCTTGGTTGCATTTCAAAGACATGCTTTATATTTTGAATTATGACAGTTTCCATGGGAAACATCAAAATGAGAAACAAGAAGAGTGGCAATTGTGGAACAAAGAGCTGTGGATAGCTTTTTCCAGGAAATGTGTTAATAACTTGAAATTCAGTTAAAAACAGGAGCTCTAGAATGTTTATATATATTCAGACAGATGTCTGAATGCTAACATTCCCCTTACACAGTGTAAGATGGACTGTGCCTAACAGTGAGTCCCTTTATAAAGGGCCTCCCACTGCATCCCAAAGAGGTGGAGTTGGATCCAGCCTACATCTCTTACTCCTCTAGCTGGTATCTAAAAAGAACAGGTCCTCCTTAAGTGCCTCTGTAAGCACTCTTGCAGCTGGGGAGAAAGAGATACCTTTAGTGTCTCACTGCAATCTTGTCTGCCTAACTCATGTGCCTAAATTTCGACTTTTAGGCATATTTTACATGCCCAAATTAGCCAGATTGGGCTGTATATGTAGAAAATTCAACAGGTAGCAAAGCTGGAGCCTTCTCCATGAGCTCTGGATGCCATCTGTAGCCAAACAAGAGTCCAAACAAAGTAAGAGTGTTCACAATTCAGGCTTGAATCAAAACTGAATCAGGAATGTTGTGGTTAGCATTCATCTTTTATCCTTTCTATTCACACCTTCTTTTTGGAAATCTCAAGTAGAAAACAGATTCCTTTAGTATGAGGGACATCTGTGCAGCAATGAGCACACTCTGGCTATGAGACATTAAATAAACACCCTCAGTACACTTTCTTGACACAGTTTTGTGGTGTTGAGGCAACTGCATCACTGAAATATGGTTGAAGACTGAAATCATAGAAGGTAAAAGATAACAAAGAAAAGATATGTTGGGGGTGGGTTCTTGGGGCTTTTTGTATTACAGACAGACAAAAAATTAATGTTCCCCACACTTCCTACCTGGTAAGGAAGTATCAGGAGGTGATACAAAAATAAAGTCTTGCATGAGTAGAGAAAAAACTGTTATGTATTCCAGTGGCAGTTATTTAAAGCACAATACTTAATTACCATGAAGTGATCTGTCATTACTCTAAAGCACTTTGTAAACGGACTGCAAACTGAGAAAAATAGCTTCCTGAACATTTATAGCTGCATAAAATGTTTTTAGGTGTCATTGACAAAGTGTGTACCTTGTAGCTTGCTGCCTCAAAGATATGACATCTATTTTAATCTTAATTGTGTTTTCTTTTCAGGAAGTGCAAGTGGTGGAGAGCCATCTGCAGAAAACAGCCCTGGTGAAGCTCCCAGTGAAGTTACCTCCCTGGACAGCCAGCCCCTGGGGGCTGAGGTGGCTTACAGCAGATAGGGAATCTCAGGGGTGTGGGGTGGGTTTGTCACACAATTGTGCATCCACACAACCATCTCACACCAAATGCACAACACTTCCTTTACTCTCAACGAGTAAAGTAGACCTTCCAATAAAGTAGTTTTCAAGAAAATTAGTGACTATGGCCCAAAATAAGCACTACAGCTATTGTTTTAAATCAAAAGAGACTGTACTTTGAAAAAATAAAGTATCAATAAAAACTGCAAAACCAAAACAGATACACTTGGTCTTTATTTCTTGCAACTACACAAATGCCAGCATATTGTGGCACCACCAGCCAGAAAAGGACATACATTAAAACACTTAGAAGTCCCTCACTGATGAGGCTCAGATTTGTTAGATGTCGTCTCTTTGTCTTTTTTATTACTCATCACAAGCTGCTGGTAGGAGAGGGAGCCTGGTTTGGCATTCCAGAGAAAACTAAAGAACTCTAAAATGGGAAGGAAGAACAATTTAGAAAGGGAATCATGAGTATGCATCGAGTTGTTCACATGAAGGCAGGCACATGCTATACTCAGCTCATGATCCCCTGTGAAATTATGTCCAGGACCATTTGGGTAAGGCAGAGCACACAGCAGAGATAATAAAGAATATGTTAATTACACCTTAGATAACAATGTCCTTGGAACATTTATCTTTTTTTAAGAAGAAGGTGAGATACACAATAGTTTTGGAAGCGTAAGGAAAATCATAGGATACCTCTAACGGCTCTGAAGGTATTTTGCATCATGTTGTTAATTTATTGCTGGGATCATTTGGCAACAGATAAGCTTCAGTTGACGGTATATCATACATGTGTCCATGAAACCTCACAAAAAGTAAAATTGAGGTTGCCCAGTAGGACACAAATTTCTTGTGCAGTGCTGAAATTATTTAGTAAAACATCTTGTAAGGTTTTCTTTGCTGCTTGAGTCCTCTGCCAGTACATGAGCAGCTACTGCTGTCTGCCCTGTATCCAGGTTTCCAAAGGTTCTACCAAGACAGAAAAAAAAAAGCCTGTGTAACACTCCTAGTTCTTATACTTACGTCCTGTTCAATAAACAGGAAAAAGATTGGAAGAATCAAGAAACTTGTCAACTGGCTAAATATAAAAGAGTAAAGATGGAGAACTCAAACTGTGTTTTCCATCATTAAACCTAAACTAGACAACTGGTAAAGCAAAAAAAACCAAACCAAAACAAAAACATTTAAGAACTTTTTTAAAAGCCCAGATCTTAAACATGTATCTCAACAGAGGATGCTTTCTTTGCAGTAACTATAGATAGAGAAGCTCTGATTCCTTGGGCAGGACTGGGTTTATTTTTGGCCTATTTGAGAGCTAATTGTTGGTGACAGCAACTCCAGTATTATTCTGCTGCCCATGGAACTGGTAAACAGAGGACAGATTTAAAAAGATTCAGTATTGACTCATGTTGATGAAAGCCAAATATATAATCTTTTCCCACTCACTATTCAGCTCCACCTTGAGCCCAGACATGTCTCAGGAATTTGAGAAAAGGTTTTAATTTTTAGCTAGGAATGCAGCAACTTAGCCTTGTAGCCTCCTAATTACAGTCTTGGCCATCTGGTAGGATTGGTAGATAGGCAGGTCTGACTGGGCTTTTCGGTCGCCCCGCCTGCGATATCCAGTTCGACTGTCAGTTTGGTAAAAGAGACTCTTTAAGTACAAAATTTTTGTAAAATATCTTTATTTCATAAGTGGCTGACTGCCCCATCCCCACCCTGTTAAAGTGGATGCAGCTCTTCGCAACTGTTCTGTCTCTCTACAAGTTTCCTAGAAACCTCTTTTCTATAGCCCACTGTTGGTTTTCTCCTTTAAAGAAGCATGGAAATGCCCTTCCCTCTTCTTCCCTTCTGCTAGTCCTGCTCACTCTCCATACCTCTTTAAACTTGCTTCTGTCAAGGTACATTTTGATGCAGACAAATGCAGTCTCATGATGCATTGTCTTCCTCTAATTCCACATTTCCTCATCTTCCCACATCTTCCAGCTCGTATCCTTAAGCTCAATCATCTTTGAATTCTGAGATAACTTTTGCAGCAGCACAAGTGATTGAGTCTTTTTGGTTGTGAATTTCATCGCCTTCCTGACTTTACTCCTCTTTCTTATGGGTAACCACACTGTTAGAAATATCCTGGTCAAATCCAACAGGAGGTTTAATTAGAAAAGCATTTGTGTGGACTGACTGAGAGAGGTCAGGAAACTTTAGCCTTAGCGATACTGAGAGGCCAAGTCTGCTCCCACATATAATTCCTAGTAAGAAAAATACATTCCCAGACTATTTAGGTCATTGCTCTTTAAACTGAAATACCAAAAGACTGCAGTGATCTGGTACTGAAGTGATGCACAGAAGCACGATGACTGGAGCCATGCTTTCCTCCTTCCTACTGGAAATGGCTATAATTTTTTAAAAGTGAAGCATTCTTTGAGACTTCCCATGAGCACACACACAGACAAGTTAATGCCACTGAAGTTATTTAATCTGAACTTTTTGAAAGATGAGCCATCAGAACATTTCTGTATATGTTGCTTTTAATACTTGAATATCTAACCTACAGCATTTTGTGTGATTCTTTTGCACAGGAGATATTAGGCAACACAGAAAAAATGTGGAGTATTAGAAGAGTTGGAAAGAAAACAACAGACTAAATGGCAATGCTGGAACCTTAATTGTTTTTATAAGTACTTGACACATAGAGCTGGAACCTCACAGTTGTCATCCTGCTATTAGCCACATCATATAATTCCCTTGGCTAAAATTAAGGACTCAGTCTTTCACCATAGCAGTATCATAGCCAATGTTATGTATTAAATAAAAGCTCACATTCTCTCCAGCTTGCTCCAGCTATACTCTGTAGCAGTGGCTTATATAGTAGTAATTAGATGTTTATGGACCATTGCTCCTCCCTATGCGAAGCTAAAAAAAATAAACCTGATCACAGGGCCAAAGATCCTCCACATGGTTCTCATTTGGTCTTTTAAGCACAGACACTGGCCTGGCTGGGATTTTATTTAAGTTTCAGGTGTAAGAGAATTTAGTTAATCAGAAGTGTGATAGTCAGGGCTTCAACTCTTTCTATTTTTTCTGTTTTTATGTGAGGTTGATCTGGCCCAAAGCTGAGGGGTCACTACTTCCTGCCCCTGCAGATGTGAATCCTCTAGCATGACCTTTGGTCATGATGATGTTTGCTCCTTCTCCTAGTTTTCCAGCTGCCCAGGAAAGACCCTTGGATTCCACCACTGGCTAAAACTCAGTGAGCTTCAGCTGAGAGCTCATGTGCCCTCAAGGACAATTAAGACAGTTTTGCATCAGGATTCCTGACAAATCTACTCGCTCTTTGAGAGGCTGGTGTATGACTGGGTGTGGAGAATGCTGTGTTCCACAGCACAGATTTTGAATCATTACAAAAGCTTTTGTTTTCTTGTTTTAAGGAGACCTCCTTTACCTTCCTCTTGTTATTCCTCATATATTCTGCTATCATGGCGTGAGAGGCAATGCCTCAGGAGTTTATTCTTCCTGCTTCTTACACAATCACTCTACAGAGAGTCCGGTGAGCACAAGTCAATATAACTGATAGTATCTTATAGGCCTCTGATCGAAGTCAGATGGGACTGGATATTTTTAAACATTACAGCTGTTTTTCAAAGCTGACTAAGGAACTCTGTAAGTCAGATCCCGCTAACCTGTAGGGAATTCGGATGCCCGGTTCCCTTTATGGCTTTGAAAACCCCACCCAACATCTGCGCAATGGTCAGTGCTCATTTAGGAGCCTTTTCCCTTTCATGATGAGTGGATGGCCACAGACAAAAGCACCATTGCAATTGGCAGCAGTTCATTGACTCACAAAGGGAGAATTTAGCTTGTTGTTTAGCTTCCCTGGTTCAGATTGAGATCTTTAGCAAGACAGACCAAAAAAAGCTTCCTATTTTTTTATTTCATGTGAATAAGACAGCGGCCAGTTTTCAGGGGCAGCCAGCATTTTCATGACCACTATTAGCATACAGGTACTGTCTCACACACAGAAGTAATGCACACCTCCAAAGGGACCCACATATCCCTGTTTTAAATTCAGGAAAGGATTCAGAGGAGTCACAATCAGTTTACAGCAGTATTTTATACGTACCACTGAAAGCATTGATCTGCTCTGCATGTGTCAGTTTAAGTGAAATGAGAGCCTAAGTTCAAGAGCAAAGACATTTGATGTTCTACATTATGCAATCACAATTGCTCAAATATGTCAATTTTAAATATTAGAAGTATGACTTTTCAGTGAAAAGTCTTTTGTTTAAAAGATTTTGGCTGGATACCTTAAAAACAGGATAGCTAGGTAAGGCAAGGATTTATTCTGGCTCTGAAGAGTTTACTTAGTACTTGTATCCTAAAACACAGAGAACATAAGTCTGACTTGATAGCTGCTCTTTGGAGTGGCAATTCAAAAGTTAATGGCTGGATGCTGACTACCTGGGAGATTCAACTCCGAAGTAAAAGCCCATGTTCAGGTGAAAGATCACTCAAACAATTAACAACTGACTGCTTGGTTTGTCGTAGGAAGAGGTCAAAGCAGCATCATTTAAATTCAGCATCTCAGATCAGCCTAAAGTGCAAAAAAATATCCAGATGGGTGTTTCTCATTCAAAATGCTACCTTGTAGCAGAGTAAGGTGTAGGGCAGTTCCACAAGTCAGATCCTGTTTCATGGGTTGTAGGTCAGCCTGGGGTGGTGATCAACAGCACTTTGTTCAGAAGTAGTAGAGGTGTTTCCAGCAATGCTTGCTGCAGGGAAAGGACAGACCTCAACCTGTCTCTTCCTTTCATCCAGAAAGGAGGCAGACACTTCCCACCATGTGCTGAAGAGAGCCCTATGTCATGTCCCCACCTGGTCCATATTCACAAAGCTATTTACACACCTAACCTAGCACCTTGGGAGCTAAGCCTAACACCTGCTGCCCTATCCTTCATTCCTGTCAATAACTCCTACAAGATCTGGGTGTGGAATAAGACTTTCAAGACCAGCCAGAGTTGTGCCTGACAGCCTGGTTTCTGTGACTCCAAAGCTCTGTTTTTTCACAGTTTTTGTTGCAGCCTCCTGGGCTGTCAGAACTTGTGGCTGCAAGATGGAAGTTGAATCCCTTGGACATGATGATGATGCAAGGGCTGCATGCCCACCTATGGGAATCCTCAAGGACAAGCACTCTCAGGAGACAGGCTCCCATGGAGCCAGTTAAAGGATCATCCTGAAAAACTGTTTCTGGCCCAGCCAACACAGTCAAATACCCTGTCACAAGCCTGACTGCTTTCAAAGACAGCAGCTGGCTGGCAGGAGAGGAAGCAAACTCTGACAGATGTGTTTGGTTCAGATCACTTACATGGCAGTTTGCTCCTTTCGTGCCTGGTAATAAACACCTGAACAAGGGCTGAAGCTCTTGCATTTGGCAGTGATCATTCTCTCAAAAGCCATGGGCCTGCCTTTCAGCTGAATTCAAAAATGTCATCAGAGCCAGAGGCTGCAAGCTGCACTGATTCACACCAGTGGCACTCAAGAGTGGTGACTGTGTTTATGAGGGAATGGATCATTCCTTTGCCAAGATGCCACAAGTGCTCCAAAAGAAGCACTCTCTCTGAGAAGCCATTTTTCATCAACCCCCCCAGCACAACCTTCCACCCTGGAGTCCAGCTTCAGATTTACACCCTTTTTTATCACCTTTTTGGAATATTTTATCATGCTAAAAATAGACCCCTTGGGCTATGTTTAGCTCTCAGTAAGGCCATTATCTCACAGACTGGAGCTCAATGAAGCCTGGTGGAAGACTAGAAAGCTAAATATAGAGTATGATTCCCAGAGATCAGATGCTTAGGATCTGCCCAGGCAAATCTAACCTACTCCTTTAATCCATCACCTTTTATTTTGGGTGAAGTTTGTCTTTCCCATTATTCTCTCCCTTGCATGCAGTTCTCTACAGCTGATGAGGCTGGTTCTGGTGGAGGATCTCATGCTCCCCTTTGTGTACCTGTCAGTGACCCAAAGCTGGTGACAGTGTTTTAGCTTCATTCCAGCTCCAATGAAAAGCTAGCTGTTCCAATGTAAGACCCCAAACACACCCACATGGGTTTCTTTTATCATTTGCTTGAATCCCCTTTTTCTTTCACCTTGCGAGGGCTGCAGGACGGGTGGAGTGGAAGGGCAGGTAGATTTTAAGGTAGAGCAATGTAAGAAATTACAGGAAAAGGTAAATTAGAGGAGACCACATTCCTACCCTGCTCATGATGCTGCCATAGGTCAGGTTTGTGTGAGAAAAATGTCCTTTTTATGAGGATACTGGAACTGGGGCAGTTATTCCAGACAGATCCTTCTGCACAAATCAGCTTGTACTAGTAGAGAAGCACTCCTATATCCCATGAAACTCCAAAAAAAAAAAAAAAAGGCACTTTTCATCTATAATGGTGGTGTTTTTGCCAGCACAGAAGTGTATCAAGAAATCCATATTCCCCAACTGATTTTGGTTTCATCATAGCCCCTGAGCCAACAGGAAATGCTGTCCTGGAAGAGTCCTGCTCCATATCCACAGCCCTTCCTGGGCTGCTGAGGCTGAGCTTGCCAGCACACAGCCTCTTTCCTCCCCCCTCTTCCTTCTGCCCTCTGCAGCTGCTTTTGCTCATCTCTTTAACCCCTAATTATTTATGTCCACTCTATCCCATTTCTTCTCACTGTCCATATTCATTTCACACAACTCCTCTCCCTCACCTTCAAGCTGAGCCTCTCATTCAAAGCCAAGAACTGGGGTGCACTGCAGAGTCCCAGTGAGGATTTCCTCTGCTCTCTAGGTGAGAGTCCTCACTTAGCAAGGACTCCAGCCCCTGCCCATTTTGGTTTCTGTGCTGTGATTCTGTCCTTAACTGCAGCAAACCCTAACAGAATTTTTTTACCTGCCATGGGTAGATGCTTGTTGTGCTTCTGCTGTGGGGGACTTGGACCCATTCCACTTCCACTTTTCCTGAGATTTACTTCACATTTCATGATGATTTTGCATAGAAAAATAAAATACAGGGAGGAAAAAAAATTCAGATTAATATAGTGTTTTTAATGTTAAAAGATGCTTGGGGATTTAGTTTAGTGCTGATTAAAAGAATGGAGCTCTGCAGAAAGCAGATGATTCACAACTCCTAAAAGCAACATTTAAGAGTAGTAGGTAAAATCTAATGGTAATAGTAAAAGGGAAAAAAATAAACAAATTAAAACTACACTGCAGTACTGCCTGAGACACAATATCTTTAATTCTCACTCAGCATTTTCACTCAACCACCACAGTAAATAGGTCTGTGAATGAAAGTCTAGTGAGATAAAAGAACCTGCATAACAGCTGACATCAAAAGAAAAGCCCTTTTCTTGCCTAATACATTGGAGACGTTGTTTGAGAACAATTCATCCAAGTGAAGTTCTGGCTGCTTGTACCACAGCCAGATCAGGAATGCTTCCTGCAACCAGCCAAGAAAGTGTCTGGCCCTGGAAGCAGCCTGAAGTTCTTAGTACTTTGAAAGAAAACAGAAAGTCAAATAGAGCTGAGGTCTCCTCCCACTGAAGCCCACAGCTAAAATCTCTCTGGCTTCAAGTCTGGCTTCCCTGGTGAAAGCAATGGACAGGGAAGAGCAAAACAAACTTGCTGACACTGCAAGACCACCAAGCCCCAGCATTAGAAAGGGGCAGTGCTGCAGGGCTGAGCCTGGTCCATGGCTAATTTAGAAACAACTGGGGAAAAATTCCAACCCCTCCTTACACCCTGTGGGCTGCAACGCAGACAGAACCAGGACAAGAGGTAAAAACATCAAACATCAGATCATGATATTTGATAACTAACTTGGGTGTTCACTTCTTGCAAGAGGAAGGACCAGAGATCTGCAGGGACAATGAGAGAAGGACAGATGTCCACATTCAGGGAATGAGTAGAGCACTCATCAGAGCATCAGCTGGTGGTGCTGGGTAAGACGAGGACAAGGAGGGCCAGGGTTATAAACGGTTGAAGACAAAATTCTCCCTTTGTCAGTGCAAGTCTCCTTCCAGAGGTGTGCACCATGAGACAAGCCAGAGACTCAATGCAACTGAAATATTGCTATGATTACAGAGGGAGATATAAATAACTAGCTATTTGCCAAGTCCCCTTCCAAGTGCAATGTGCAACAGGCATGTTCTGCGCCACTTGCTAGGACTTTTTAAACAAAAGCCCAAGGTACAACATTTTCAGTGAATCCTGGGCAGGAAGAGTGTGCTAGTCTCTGTTAGGAAACAGTACATTATATATACACACATACCCACAATATTTTGTCGTCCTATTAAGATACAGTGTAAATTGGTCCCCACAGCTGTGAAGTCTTTATACCACTTTTAAATGCCCAGCTAACAGCCCAGAAACACTCTGAAGGCTTTCTCTTGTGCTTCATCATCTCATCTTTCACAATGCCAGACCATCAAATTTATTCATATATTTGTTTTGCCCCAGTGGCTGCAGCTTTCACTGGGCAGTGTTTATTTGGCTGGGGTCTCAACCTGTAGAGTCGGTGGCATGTAAGGGACATTAATTTCTGTTACAGCTCTGGGTCAATCCCTGCAGACAGGCAGCAGATATGACAAATATGGAAATAAGTTGCAGATGCTGAGAGCTGCATCAAGACCTCTTATATTAAATTCCCAAAATACAGAGTACCATTCGTAGCTAGGGGGAAACTTTAAAAGGACTTAGCAGTGGCAGGTGTCTCTGTCACTCTTCTAGACAGCACTACTCTACTTGCTTATGCCTACAGAAATTGCAGATGCCGCAGAGATCCATGGATCCACAGCAAAATCCCAGAGAAGGAACTGGGAGGTTCTGCACCAGTACTGGGGTGAGGTGATAGGGGCTATGGAGCCAAACATCCTTCCACAGACATCTGCTGAGTTTTCTTATTACCTTTCAGAGTCTTCTTGTGAACAACTTTATTAAATGAAATGTCCTCTGTAGAAACAGTGTTAAGTGACATAAAAGTAATCAACAGAGTCGTGACTAAAGCCTGGACAGATGAGGTTGTTGGCAGTTTTAAAAAAACATGTATCATCTCAGTTATTAATGGCTAAAACTGTCAGGGGAGTTTAAAACTTTCCAGATTGTCATCCAGTAGCTGGTGAGTCAGACACAGCCTTAAGATGAAGAGACGAAGTTTTCTTTCATTTTTCTTCCCTGCTGAAGGAATCCAAACATTCAAAACTGTGGAAAGGCTCAGGCTACTATTCAGGGTTCCTTTGGGATTAAAGGTTGATTCTCAATGAAGAAAAATGAAATGTTGATAGAACCAATTGCTGCACAAAATGCAGAAAAGAGAAAAAAAGAGGAAGGATATGGCAGTGTATTCCTTCTTGCATAAGGTCTTGGCTGTTTGGGGAGATTTGGTTGTGGACGATGCAGTCACTCTTCCACCACAAAGACCAAGGCAGAAATTTTCAGTCTTCAGACTGTTAATTTGAAATAGTAGAATATTTTCTGTATTCAGTTCCAAAGAACAAAAAGCACAATAGAAAATGCAAGTTTCTTTTTTTTCTCTTTAATTGACTGGGGAAAAAAGTCTGTCCAGCAAACAGGAGTCCCTGTATAATTTCCTTTTGCAAGCTACTCAAAGATCCTCATGTCATCACCACTCAAGAAATCACCAGCAATCTGGGGCCAGGTGTTTCACTACTACTCCAAATGTCTGGATGACTCCAATCCTTTCTGATCTTCACCTCCATAATAATTTGAAATGTTTTATCCTGACAAAAAAAAAAAAAAATTATGTTGTCTCTTCCTGTGTTCCCTGATATTATTTATTGTCGCTCAGAACTAATAATTCTGAAAGGGAGGAAGATGTGAAGTGATGGTGACAATTCAGGGCCAGGAAACACAGGAGAAGTTGCCTGTCTTGTACAGAGGATTCATCAGGGGAGGAGGTCACAGATAAGTTCCAGCTTTATTTAATTCACTAATACAGCTGTAGCCACTGTAGAAAATTGGAAAGAAGTAACTACAGAAAATGACATTTTCTAATGTTTGCTAACAAAATCTCTCTTTTTTCCTATAATTTACAAGATGCTGGGACTAAGTTTTTCTGAAGACTTTTGAAGGTAGTGAGCAGCCACAGGTGTTGGCAGAGGATGTGCCTCCAGTTCAGCAGGTTCCTCTGCAGGAGAGGCAGAGCAGCCGAGGGCGTAGACTGAGGACTTCTACCAGGGCTGATGCACCTCACGGATCAGGTATTTCATGGCCTAAAAGTCTAACAACTGATTACTAGTTACTAAGGCATTCTTGTGAGACCTCAGTCTGGCTCAAGGGTCTCACATGATCCCAAAATGTTCCTGTGAGCAGGGGACTTCCCAGTTCAGATTGTCTCTCTTTTGAGATAAATCATCAAAATGAAATCCTAGCAGTCTCATCTGCTGTAAGGACTGTCCACATGCCAGTTAAAATGTTACCTATCCCTACTCTCCTCTTCCTTCACTCATCCTGAAGACAGAGATTTGAATACATTTTGAATAAAAATTTGAAGTGATGGGTTTGTCAGGATTTGATTTTTTTCATCTTAGTATTTTTTTTTTAATATGAAGAGTTATTTTTCCTTTGAGCTGTGTCTGAGTGTCTCTTTCTGAGACAGACAAGGAGCTAAGAAAAGGGCAAGGAATTTGCTGAAAGATACATTTCCAACTCAGGCTTTCTCTTGAAGATCAGTTTTGGAGTCTCTTCTTCACAATGAAGCTTCTCTATTACCTGACTACTCTAGTGGTCATCAACATCAGCCAGTTATGAATGCATGATATCAAGGAGTTCTTATTTTGTTTGGCTAGTCTCTGACTGTTTTCTGTTGTAGTCCCTTTGAGAGGAGACCTGGTTCCACATCATTCTCACCAGCACAGAAGCCTGACCCTCTCTCTGAGCAGCTCCTCTGACCTCTCTGAGCCTGATGACGTTCCTTGCCACAAGCATCCCAAACACTCTCTCCTCATCTAATGTGCTCACATCAGGATTCCTGGCTTGAGGCGTTTGGCTCAGTCACAGCTGCTAAGATTTCTTGGAAATTCAATCACAGTTTCATAATTCCAAGGCATGCGCTCATTTTTTCTTTCGTGTTGAGATGTGAAACTCGTGTGTGAGTTTCTTGTCTGCTGTGATGGAAATTCCATCGTGCCGATGGCCGTATGTTCCTTTTGTTCCCTAATCCCGAAAATGCTGGATGCATTGTAGGCTTCTCATGTGATAAACACAGATGTATTGTCAATTATGTTCAGCGCCTGCCTTAATGAAAAGTTTTTCATTTCTACCAGAGCTAAATCTGTATTTTTGCAAGAAAGCATTTTGTTTCTAAGTGTTATTAGTTCCAGTGTGACTAACATAACCTGGAAACCTGGAACCTGAACATTCGCTTTACTCCAATTTTTCACACAGCCAAGTTCAGAGAAACTCTTAGTTAAAAAGCAATCAACTCTTGGATGTTTCCCCTTGTCATCTCATCACCAGTGTTGATGGCTGTACCCAGTTACCTTTGGTAACAGACGAGACACCAGTAATCCTGTCCTGTCTGCAAAACCTTTCTCGTGCTGCTGTCAGAGGTATTTAGTTGAGTGATCTGATAAACAGTGCTCAGATTTGTCGGTGATAAGAGTTTTGGAACTGAATAACAATTACTCTTTTGAGGCTGAAGACAAAATGATCAGCCCTCCTTATGGAAGACTGAAGAATTTTAAGCCAGGGTCTCATTTTGGTTTAACAGGTTCCATTCATTACTTCTGTCTGAAATCAATTAATCAATAAAGGCACGATCCTACACGTGTTTTAGGCATTTTAGATGTAGCTAGAGGCTCAAAAACACTTTTGAAATTGGATGCTTTTGAAAACCCTTCTAATGAAAAACCTGCTGTCCTTAAACACTTAATGTCTAGTCATTCAACCTTGGCTACAAACTTTCTTCCAGGCTTGGAAGGAAAACGGGATTTGTGACTGACTGCAGTGGATAAATTGACCTGTTTAAAAATGTTCTTTTAAAAAATGTGCAGTTCTGGGTGCTGCAATGTAGGAAGGATATAGGGCTGTTAGAGAGTATCCAAAGGGCTGTGAGGATGGTGAAGAGTCTGGAGGGGAAGCCATAGGAGGAGCAGCTGAGGGCACTTGGTTTGTTCAGCCTGAAGAAGAGTGAGGGGAGACCTCAGTGCAGTTACAGCTTCCTTGTGAGGGGAAGCAGAGGGGCAGGCACTGATCTTTCTCTCTGATGACCAGTGATAGGACCCAAGGGAATGGCCTGAAGAAAAGTCAGGGGAAGTTTGGGTGGGATATCAGGAAAAGGTTCTTTACCCAGAGGTTGATTGAGCACTGGAACAGGCTCCCCAGGGAAGTGGTCACAGCCCCAAATCTTAAAGAGTTCAAGAAATGTTTGGACAATGTTCTCAAGCACATGATGGGATTGTCAGGGTGTTCTGTGCAGGGCCAGGACTTTATTGGCCCTTGTGGGTCCCTTCCAACCCAAGATATGATTCTACAGTTCTATGAAAAGTGCTTCCACTCCCCAAGCTCCTAGTGAACAGGTCCAACGATGATTTCTCAGCTACACCTGTTATTTTTTCTTCCGGGAAAACTTGCTGAGGATAGTTTACATGCCACTGCTGACCCATATGGAAAGACATATGTCTTATGGCTTGACAGACACTCTCTTCATTCATTTCTGCCCTTTATGATATTATTTTTTGCATTCGAATTTTTAAATAATGTAATTTCCATTTATATTCCAAATATAGAATCTCAGTTATAGGGTCTAAATCGTCAAGTAAACTATGGTTTCAGGATGCCTGATAATTACCAAAGATCCAAGAAGGCTCAGCTCACTTTGCCACTGCTGAAATATCCCCAGGAAATTAAACTTTGGACACATTTAAATGACTTCTTTAAGTTATTATTCATACATTTTCTTTACTTCAGAACCTAGAGTTTTATGGCAATCTCTGTTTACAAGTCATGAATGTGATGTCTGTAGCTATGTCTGCGTATTTGAACTATCCTTCAAGGAGGGTGTGGGGGAAAGGGCTCCTGCAAAAAAAAAAGAGACATGTAGAGAGGAATTACAAGTCCCCCATTTGCAGAGAGAAGGGCATCTGCCACACTGTTCTTCAAAGCCTTTTCTAAGCTCTGAAGCGTAGAATCAGTGACATGATGAAAAATATGAAGCAAGTGCCTACAAGAACCAAAGTCTGAACTTGGACTCCCTTCAATTTCATATCTCAGTTATAAAACAATCTTTTTTTTCCATGCTGTGCTTAGACAAATACACTTTCACAAGGTCCATTTGCCATCTTTACTTTTCTTGAATTTCCACCCACCTTGTTTGTGTTACAGATTTTGTTTCTCATCTCTTTGTCTGGCCAAAATTTTTTTCTCCTCTGTCAGTGTACACATGGAAGATCTGCTTTCCTGGTGATTCATGAGCTCTGGGACCCACTGCCTGGAGATTGCCACTGGCTCCGAGGCAATGGCTGTCTTCGACCTATGTCTGCAAACATGGGTCAGAGTTCATATTAATTTTGCAAGACTATAATTAGCAGGTTTAGACAGGAAACTGCTCCCTCTAGACCCAATTCCAAGGCAATTAGGGTTGTGCTTTTTCACCATCGTGCTTCTGGGCTAGACCCTGTCTGTTCCACAGCAAGAATAACATGGAAAGTACCCATTACTGTGTATTGTCATGGCCTGGCATGAGGAAATAAAGCACGTGTTCTATTTAAGTCTCAGCATCAGACCAAGGGAGATTGTGGTAAAGATTTTCAGTGAGTTTCTGTTTTCCAGACATTGGCATGTATGTGTACTGCAAGTAGCAATCACTTGCACAGGGGAGAAGATCAATCCTCAGCTTTAGGAGGTGTTTCCATTGTGGATATTCTGCCCTTCCAGTACTGCTCCAGCACCAGGTTCTTTTAAGATGACCATGTGTGTTATAAGAACTAATTTCATAAGTGAAATGTTTTAGCCTCATTATCAGATCCCAGAGAGCCTTAACATCCAAAGTTCAGGAACAGGACAGGAATGAGATGGTGGAATTTGTCCTTGCACAGAGGAAACACATTGTTTATGCCCTCTTCAATGCTATTCTGGAGTACTCTTTCATGTATGGTGTCTGCTCTGGCCTTTGCAAAGGTTGGTATTTTCTCAAGACATTTTCATGCTGAAAGGCATGCTACAACTTGTGGGGGCTCTATTGAGGGCATATAGAATATAATTAAGGTCACCTACAATAATTAGATTATGCATCTGTTATGCCTGTATTCCAAATGGTGAGCTAGACTCCCTCTTCAGTCAATCTTGTAGAGAAATTGTACTTGTACAATTGTAAGATAGGTGTTTAAAATAAATTGGCTCAATTCCCAGTCCCTGTCTTCTTCTGGTGACTCTGGAATGTTGACACAGTGTGATTATCTTAGCTCAGCCATCTTAACTTTTATGTCGTCAAATTGATGACCTCCGCCTTTATTTCCATCCTATGTTGTATTTACCAAGAGTGGAAGGACTAGACTCTCAAACTAGTAAGAACAGACCTGGAAGAAGAATGATATCATTAAAAGACTCATAATTTTTGTTTTTCTTCAAAAGACAGCTTGGAGGTCATGTGATTTCGCAAGGCTTTGCTTGTTCTTTTAAATAAAAGTACATTTTTAACCCTCATGGTTCGGTTGAAAAGGCAAATTTGTTTGTGCAAAAATGTGGCAGGCAAATGAAAACAGTTCCAAATTCTGAGTTTGGAGCAATGTTAGCCTTGTCCTGTAGTTTTTGAATCAGTGGTGGAACCGGGATTACTGGCAAAAAACTAGCAAGAAAAGAATCTGTTTACTGTAATATGCTCATCCTCCATGCCATGAATGAGATACTGTGTTATTAAAGATAGTGTGTTATTAGAGAACAGCACTTGGAGCATGGACAACAATGCAGATTGAAGCCATATCTTCTTTTATTTTCTGCCTATATTTGATATTTAGCTGAGGAGGATTTTATTCCTAGTTCTTGAGCAAATTATTGTGATTAACAAATATTCAGTAACAAGAGTTGTGGGGTTCTGCATAGGTTTTCTTTAGGAAAAATTTTTATGCACCACACAGTAAAGAATACAAAAGAAGTACAGGAAATCTCTCCTAGAACAACATGTTTATGACATTAAACCAAATATAATTAGTCACAGATTGATAACTTGCCCAAATAAATTCAAATCCAAGAACAATAAATCATAGAATCATATATAAAACTTCTCCATCCTATTCACTATAAACAATGATACAGAAACAAAAATAAAAAGAGGACACAAAAGATTTGCCCTTAACTGGTCTTATAATGAGAAAAAAAGAGAAACTTTCACTAAAAAAGTGATCAACTCTTGGATGTTCCCCTTGTCATCACATCTGATGATTAGATCTTTCATGCTTTCAGTCTATGATGGACTTCTCATCCCATGACTGGGCTTGTGCTTTATTTTGGAAGACATGAGCTGCTTTAGTTCCAGTAAACCCCCATAGTTTTATCTCAGAAATGCAAGCTGGCAACACAGGTTCTACTTTTGAACTTCAAGTTTGTATTTCGTTTTAGGATGAAAGCTTATTTTAGCCATCATGGGGCTTCAGTTGAGTAAAAAAACACTGCCTGCCTTCCCATCCTTGCTAAACACTTCCTAATCATCCATAGGTTAATTTTTTATTATATCCAGTCCTAAGAGAAGAGATATTCTAAATCCCAGAGTGCAGAATATTTCAGCATCACAGTCTTAGTTGTGTGTTCCCTCTGCAGGGACAGAGGGCATCTTATGTGAGGAGCAGCTGCTAAACATTTAAAGATGACAACTTACATAGAAGTTACACTCCACACATGAATATTTAGCCAGCACAGTTCCCTATTTCAGTGTCACAGACATTCCATCATCCCACCAAGCGTCCCAACCAGTGCTTTTATTATTTTTTTTTAAGGAGGAAAGAGAAGGAAATATTTTGTAATCATGGAAGGACAGTTAGCTGTGGAAGGGGAACATAAATTATCTGTGCTGCTGCAGAACAGTCTTAGATTACTGTCTTGTGAGACATCTGTGATGCATATATGGAGCGGGAATGAACACATCCATTCCTGGCAAACCGAACTCTCTTTGTCTTATGTCCTGCAAAAATGTGAGTCTCAACTGCCATGAAATAACAAACTGCCTCATGAAATAACATGAGGTCTTAATAAAGTACAACCCTCTGGAATTTTTAATGTCTATGCTAACTTGCAGACATTCATCAGGATTAGGAATATCAAGCTGGGTTCAGACTTGTTTGTGTGGCTACAGCTGTAGTGTTAAAATAAGGGATTAGGCCTAACTGTGCTGTGGTCATACCTAAAGTTCAATTGCCAGCACGAAAGCTGTTCCAGTTTTGTCCCATGCCAACCAGCACTTCCCTTCAGGTGTTAGTTGCAGCCTTTTGATGGCCTAGGGGTGGGCTGGTGCATCTGCCTGGGAAAACAAATCTGCATTAAAGCTCTGAGCTGTTGCTCCTTGTCCTAGTCTATGTTTAAAGCATATCTGAATAACTACAGGCTATGTGGTTGTCACTTGATGTAGACATAGCTTACTTACACTTCGAAATGAAAGTTAGCTTCAAAATTGAAATTAGTTTCTAGACTCACTAGGTCTGTGGCAGGAAAAGCCACTCACTGAGGAAGCTGCCAGAACCAAGATATGATAACTTGGTTATAATAATAGTTTATTACATTGGGTTCACTAAGGGCACAAACTTCTCCTAGCAAAATGTGCACTGTCTGTACAAAGATGCCCCTGGTTTTGGTAATTCTCATAGGACTAGTGGTTTTCCCCTGAGCAGTCTGTCTACAGCTCTGAATCTTGGCTTGATGTGCTTTGGGTTTTAGTGGTCTGGATGTAGAAGGGTTAATCCTCTGCCTCTCTCTTAGTCATGTTGAAAGACATGGGAAGAGAAAAAAACTGTCCCTGTAAAAATAAATACAATTGTCATTAAAAGCTAAAATAGCAGTGAAGCAACTTTACAAAGGAAAACAGTTCACATGTAGATGATATTCAATCTGCTATAAACTTGGGTTGCTATTAAAGAAGTGTGTGTGTGTGGTAAATACCAATTTGCAATGAGCAGCAGGATGTCAGTGGATAAACTGTAGTCTTGGACAAGGGCAGATGAACCAGGCACTTACAAGAACAGCAACAGCAAAGCTTCATCTCTTCTTCAACTGATCTGCTGTAGTTCTCTGGGATGTACTGTTCATCAGAGCAATGCCAGAGTCAGGCTGGTCATCATGGAATCACAGAGCAGTTTGAAGTGGAAGGGAACAGAAGGATCTTCTTGTTCCAACCCCTCCTGCCTCGGGCAGGGACACCTCCCACTAGACCAGGTTGCTCAAGGCCCTTTCCAATTCGATGTTGAACACCTCCAGGGATGGGGCATCCACAGCTTCTCTGGACAACATGTTCCAGTGTCTCACCACCCTCACAGCAAAGAGTCTTCCTAATATTTACCCTCTTTCAATTTAAACTGATCTGAGCTATCACCATAGGTGAAAGTAATGCACACAGGCCAGGGAAAAGTGTGCGCTCTGTGTGGGTTTCAGGATCATTTACATATCATGTCCTCCTGACAGGACTTGCATTGAAGCAGCTGAGCTACTGTGGATGCAACATCTCTTGATCTCTAGGGAGTATTTTTTACAATGCTCCCCATTACACAAAGGCAAATATTTACGAGTTACAGATCAGCTGCCTGGAAACATAGGCCCAAATGTCTTTTATTTAGTTTACTTGCTGGAGCAAAGCTCCTCAAGCAGGAAAACAGCTGGCCAGGGTTCCTGCAGCTTTCAAAGAAGGTCAGTCACCTGGACAATCCTCATTAATGTGTAATGAGCTTCTCTCTGAAAGCCTCTGCTTCTTCTTTTTTTCCATCTCTGTCTTTCTCATCCTTTGACAACGTAGGTAGCCTAAAATCAAAGCTAGTTAGGCTAAATGTTGACCTAAGTGATAGTTCAAAGCCACCTAGAAACCTTGTAAGAAAGTTCTGGTTCCTAAGACCTTTGTTTAATGCTTTATCTTTGTATGTTGTAGAGATGGAAAAAAATCAAGCAGTATCGTTCAACAGCTTTGCTGATAACATTGCCATATTTAGGCTGCCCTTGAATTATTTAAATGTTATTGTAAAAACCAGAGTCTACTACCCAGATTTCAGTATTCAAATAACATTAAAGATCACTCAGAGCTAATAAAATACTTTCTGATTGACCCAAACTTCCTGGGTGTGGAGGCACTCTCCAGTCCCAGACGGATCTCACTGTAAGCACAACGTGAGACATATGCTGTAATACTTAAGCAATGTGGAGTGAATTAGGGGTAAACTGGAAACCTTAATTAGGCATTTTCTTTACGGTCATGGGTTGCAGCCAGGCCTACAATGTTATTTAAACATAAGGTTTGTGGGTTTCATTTCCGTGACCCTTTTCCAAGGGAAATGATGGGATTCAAGTAACAGAGGATGCTTCTTGCAGTGTGTAAAGACTATGATGCATCTCAAATAGCATTCCCATTACACATTGTGAAAATAAAGTCTTTTTTTTTGTTGTTTGGATGGCTGCTGGGGATTCCAGGGTTCTTTCACCATTTATGGATACTGGTATATTCTACAGTACTGGAGGGGGAAGCTTAGTAAAAGATCAAGTGGGTTATTTGTGTGTGTTAGACATGGACTGAAAAATACTGTTTGGTTATTTCAACTTTTAAAATGTTTACTATGAATAATTTATGAGGAACGGAAAGATTAAATCTCTCTTAAGCCTAGAGAAGTAAACACAGAAGAGTCAAACGGGAAGACTTCGGAAGTTGCACGGGCAAGGACATTTCAGGCTGCATGCATATTAAATGTATCTATTGTAGCCATTCAAGAGGTGAATATGGCCCCACAGTCAAATGGTGCAGAAACCTTGTGCCCACATCATTCAGTTCTGGTACTTTCTGGTTGTCACAGTGCACAGCACTTGGCAGTGGTGTTTTCCTGGCTTCAGGTGCTCTGTGCCTCTGAAATATCATTACCAACTTAAGTGCGTTAGTTTTACTTCAGCTGTTCAAAGCAGTTTGTGAACCACTCTATGGACCAGGGGTCTTTTGATGGAATGGGCCTTCAAACTACATGACCTGCCTTGGAGGACTGTTTGTGTTGGAGGAAGCAGGGCTGGAGGGCTGGTGTGAGGCTTGGAGCTGTGTACATTGCAGACTGTCATGGTTTGACACTTGGCCAAATGCCAGGCACCCACAAAAGTTGCTCACTCAGCCTCCCCTGCCACAGCTGGGCAGAGGAGAGAAAAATTTAATGATGGCTTCATGAGCTGAGAAAAGGACTAGGAGAAAATACTCCAAGGGCAAAACAGGCTCAGCTTAGAGGCACAAAGTGAGTTTATTACTAACAGAGTCAGAGGAGGATAATGAGAAGTAAAAATAAGCCCTTAAAACACCTTTTTTTCCCCCAGCTTCTCCCTCCTTCCCATCGACAGCGCAGGGAGACAGGGCATGGGGGTTTGATCAGTTCATCACCGAGATTTTGCTCTGGGAGAGGAGTCCTTCCCCTGTG